>JAODJX010000026.1:207797-221746 GCA_026776945.1 Isichthys henryi | reverse complement strand
AAAATTTTTTCTGTATTTTCCTATTTCTAAAACACCTCCTAAACCCCCCCGGGGGGGGGGGGGCCAGAGAGAGAGAAAAGGGAACAGCATCGTCAGGAAGTGATACGTAGGCGTTTCAGGACATACCAGCGTAAACCAGTCAGATCAGTGGCTTATAAAACAAAGCATTTCAATTTCCAGCCATTCTTCCAGATCGCTCTGACAGCAGAAGGCGCAAAACATCAATGGTAAGAATGAGCAGAGTCGCCCCAGCGGAGGAGTGCTGGTTCTGAGTGCGGCCCGGGCTTTTGCCCGCAGCCTCTGCATATTTTATTGGTTCCCGCAGGACGGATGCGGGTCACATTAGCCGGCGCGAGCTGACACTGCTGTCATGTGAATAGCAGGACACTGCACCCGGCTTGATGCCGTGCGTCAGAGCGGCTCTGGGGGGGCGAAGCTCCCGCTTTTGTTTGGTACACTCTAACCGGGACCTTGACCATGCGGGTCGCTAACATGTTAGCGAGCATGCCGCCCCTGGGTGCCCTGCACTCTCACTGGCGACTCTTTAGCACCCAATGGAGTCACTCCGTTTTACTCGCTGGTCACGTTAGAGGGCTCTGCTGGTGCTGACAGTTGCTGTGAGCTTCAGAACCCCTGGGAGAAGGGATTTAGGAGTTAGGGTAGATCTTGGAGTGGGGGGAGGGCTGCCGGGTTTTTACTGCAGAAACAGAAACCTTTTTTGAGTTTTCTGTATAAACAGGCCCAGGTGCATTAAATGCAGCCGGCAACATGCCTTTCACTGGGCCATTTCAAACTCCCTCACTTTGTGAGGGTCTCCAAGTTCATGGTCACAGGTAGAGTAAAAGCACAACAAGCACTGGTCAAACTGGTCTAACTGGGAACCCGGAATTCCACGCTGTGAAGATAATGTTTCAGCTCACCCAGTATGGTTTCTGGTAATACATGCCCCAGATGTGCATCAGCGGCCCGGTCCTGCCTGGATCTTCATGCAGGATGTGCTCTCGTCCAGCTGTTTGGAGAATAGCTGTTTTGGCAAAACTAGAAAACACAGCTTCTGTTTCCCACTGAAAATTAGAAAATGCTACAAAATTCCCACCTGGCACACAGGTGTGAAAACGCTGACAGATGTCGGGGCAGAGCTTCCTCTCTCTCCGCGGTGGCTAAGGTGTTTCTTCACCCAGGATTCCATAAGAGGTTGACTAGTCTCAGCCTCTGCAAATCAGAACACCTTATTTGCAAAGTACAGGATGTACAAGGAATTTGTCCCACATGAAAGAATAAATAATCAGGTAAAAAGTAAGCAAAGTGAATAAAATTTGCATGCAAATACGAGAGAATGCATTCTTCAGCCATCATGGAAATTCTTTTTGACTCATTCCCATGCTTCCGGAATTTTGTGCCTCTTTTCAGAAAACCTGGGCTGTCCAGTACAGCAGACTTAATGTCTGCTACAGCCAGCAATGACTCACCAGTTGTCTTTGGTGTGTATCTTGCATTCGTGTGGCTCTCCCATCTGATATTTTAATGGTTGTGCTGTTACTTCCGGACAGATGGCAGCTGTGTGACTTATAGTGCTGATGTGGTCGTTGGGGTCATTTGGACCGGCATGGTCCCGTCCCCTGGCGATACGTTAAACCTCAGAGTCCTGCTCTATCATTTATAGATGCTACAAGTAGATAGTATAAACGCAGGGTGGGGGGGGGGCACTTTAATGAAAAGCCACTGTCCTCACTGGCTCGACCCTGTGACAGTGTCCTTCTGCCATCCTCATAAATTTCAGCACACAGGTGGTGGGGGGTTGATGGGTTCATTCAATTGCCTGGGGGGGTCATGGGTTCATATCCCAGTGCCCCGTACCAATGACTTCAGTCTAGCAGAGCAATGTTTTAGAACCTGGATTCGTTTCATTATGGTTAAAGTGAAATCTCAACTAAAGACCAAGCATGTTGGTTCATGGGGTGATGCTGATGGGTCCCAGGTGTCGGGAGGAGTTCAGTTGTTGGACCCTTGAGCGGGATGCTAAATCACTCCAGTGCTACTCCCAGCTGCACAAAATGGTCAAGCTGAACACTGACTCCAGGTAAGGTCACCTGTGCAGTGCCTAAATCGGTCAGCTGGCCATTTACTACAGGTGAATATGTCTGCTACTGTCCCGGAAGGTAAAAAACAATCACAGAAGTGTTCATCAAAGGAGGTTCTCTGCCGAAAAAAAAGCTTCGCTTAATGAACTTTCAGCGTTTTCCCGTTGAGAGCAAGGCACTTGTTGAGGTGCCATCAGTCTTTCTGAACGGCCACGTAACACGTTTTGAAAAGGGCCTGTTTGCCCTGTAATGATGTAATGTGTGCCCATTAAAATATATTTACTGAGTATCTGTTTGAAAAGCGCCGATTCCTCCCCCCACACCTGCCTCCCCCCTCACAGGAAGGTCAGGTGTTCCATGCAAACCACCCCCATCTGTCTCCCTGACACTTTTTTCCCACTAATGGGGGGGGGGGGGCTTTTAAAAAGCATCCATTGAAAATGTGATTTTCCCTTCAGAAACCCCGCAGTGTCCCAAGTTTCACACGCTAGGCATCAGGCACCGAGGGGGACGGTCTTGTGTTCTGGGACCTCATGCATTCGGATCGAAACCAGAAAGTCCAGTTTTCCTTCTGTGTCAAAGTCCATTGATACTAAGATAAACATTGTGAAATAAGTTACATTACAACTGGCAAAGTTATAAATTGTGAGCTACCAAGAAATAAGCAACTTCTCCCAAAATAAATAGTAGTTTTTGAAAAGTTTTTGTACTGCGTCTGACTGTGTTAGGCTGAGAGATTCTGTCTGCTGAAGAGTTTTGCCTGTAGTCTCGTGATTGGCTGTCTCCCAGCCCCTAGCGTGGCAATTCTATTGGATGTGGATTGATGTGGCACAGTTGGGGGGAGGGGCTTTCACACACCATGCTGTGTATGCGAGCCCCCGCCAGTCAGAGTTGCCAAACAGTTCATTTTATTTATTAACTGGTGTGGGCAAATAGCAACCGAATGCAGCGAGCTACACACCAAACAGGACACAGTACACAGCCCTCCTATGTGACAAAAGGGGGCTGGGGGGGGGGGGTGTTCTGGGTTTATGGCATTTTTTGGTTGCTAAGTCATGCACACCGCCAGAAGGTCTTGGCCACACAGCTGAGGGTTACCTTATGTTCATGAGAAAGACAGTGATTTGTGTAGATCAGTGTTTGCCAATCCAATCCCTGGGGACACACAGCCGGTCCACATTTTTGCTCCCTCCCCGCTCCCGGTAAAACATAGACTGTCTGTGGGTCCCCGTGGACTGGACAGGGAAACACTGGTGTACATGATTCCCAGTTACTCCCAGCTGGGCCTCTGTCACCTTTCGAGATAGAGCTTAGATACACCAGCAGTGCAAGTCTAGAGCACAGAGACAGTACTCAAAAGTCCATATATGCCTCATTTATATATACCAGTAAATGATTTGTAAAACACATAAATCATTACAAAATTACATGCAGGGACTAAAATTATAGCTAAAATGTACTTTATATAATTTGTTCTGTTCTTTCAAATCCTTTTATTTGATTGAAGTCTCATTTTATAATCTCTTGCAGGGGAATAAGGATATCGCAAATGGCACTTGAATGGGTTTAGTATTTAAAGTCAAACCCACAAATCAAACTTTGCCCTGCATTTGCCTGCCGTGTCACCTGGTCCATCTCCCATGCACAGCCCCCAACGCAGCCTGCAGACAAAAGCCCCCCCCTCCCTCTAGGGGGCAGTGTTGGTGCTTAGAAGACGGGGAGGTGGCAGAGGTGGGCAAAGCACTGGTCCATCCCAGCCAAAGGTGCGCCCCCATTTGGCTGATTCGCTTTATCAGTATTTCCACCTCCTGGTTGGCTGGTTTGTTCATTCCGCAATGATGATGCATGTTTTGGAAAACTGACCTTTGTTCTAGGAAGGTTAACCATTATATCAGGCTCCCCCAGTGACAGGAGAAGCCACACTGCCAGTCATATGCGTGACAGTTCCCAGTGCTGTCACCAGCAGTGCACTTTGGTCCCACCCCAAGGCTCATCACCAGCTACCCGTACCTTTTGAGAATCCCCACATATCATTAACCATGATTAGGTTGTTTGTTATAATTAAACTTTTCTCCCATTTGCATATAGGAATTACACCCTTTTTGCTCTCAGATGTAACCATGTTCTCCTCTATTCATTGTGTCTTGGTTTAACTCAAGTTTGCTTAATCACATATCTGTCCAAGCAGCCCACATATCTCCATCTTTGATCATGCTGCTATTTCTCCCAGGCTGGTGAATTAAATGGATAATTAGCTTCAGGTGTAGCTTCATTGTCTAGACAGCTTAAGTGTGGGTTAGTCTCTTTAAATACCATTGAGTGACCTCACAGCAAATCCCATCTTATTTTGGGAACTAATAATTGGGGGGTTTTTTTGTTTTCAACAGACCTACAGGTTTGTGATATTAGGGAGTCGCTGTTGTTCATGCGACAGAAGGACTATTAGATGTTCTGATATTTTCTGAAAGCTAAGATTTTTTTTCGGGTCATATAAATTGGCAAGAATTAGCAAAAATTATAATAATCCCGCATTCAGCTTCGTCAGCTTTCTTGTTAATCCGGGGGGCGATTTCCTGCTGGCCTTTGCTAGGGGCTTCCTGCCGGGTTTAGATACCACACCTCATGCATAGACTTCATTCAGTCTCTGCAGAATTTCCACAGCCTGCTACACAATGTGATGTAGAAGGTTCTACACATTATGAGCAGAGGGGTGGCCTTTTCTAGCCAGGTATGTCCAAATCATTGTTGGGCAAACAAAATGTGAAGCCGTACAGTCATCACTCATCCATCACTAATCGGACCTCCACAAAGCATCGTTTCTTCATTGAGCTCCATGGTCTTTTCCTCACCCAGTTGACTCCTTCCTGATTGTCATGTGATGACGCTGCCATTCGGTCTTAAAGCAGGGATATTTACAATGTCCTTGTAGACATACCCTCATAGATATACATGTTTAGGAGATAGAGGTAGACTTGGCCAGAAACAGTGACTCTCATGGCCACTGATCGGGGGTCAGGGGGGGCCAAGCAGAGGGGGTCAGAGGAGTAACAGGAATGAAGGTGTTTGCTGTTGGGCGGGTTAGATTTGGGGACGGTCTGGTCCGGTTACCTGCCGTATCAGTCTCATGGTCTCGGAAAAAAAGCAGTTAGCATGGACAGGAACCGCGTGGCGAGTCCAAACTGGTACCAGCTCCAATCCTGCAGACGCTCACTATCTCCCTCTATAGGAATAGCCTCCTGCTTCCATGACAGGGCATGTTTTCTAGTAGCTGGCCTGAATTTCCGAAAGTCGGAGTGCGTAGGAATGTGCTGAATCCGAAGGCATCGCTTACTCTGCTGTGAAGTGACCTGTAGTGAATGGGGAATTTGAAAAATGTCTGCGATATTAAAGGCAGTTGTGCATTTGCAGTCTGTGAGGAGAGCGCCTTACCGGGTCTGAACTAGTCGATCGTATGACGCTGTTGAGTGGAATGTGAGCGTGAGATGGGGGGCGGCGGTTGATCAGTTTGGACAGGAGCAGTGTTATTCAAGGTAATTCAGAGTAATTGTTCTCTGTCTGCTGCCATGACAGAGCAGATTAATTATCGCGGAAGCTGATCCAGGGTTTGGACGCCTGACCAACAGGTGATGGTTCACACATTGCAGGACGTGCTGAGTTTGAAACCTAATAAAGAAGAGGAATGGTACGGCTTTACAAGAACGCATGAAAACAGCTGATTAAGATGCCGTAAACTCACATGCCGTGGTCGATGCATGCATTTCAGCGCTCTTTTCACTGCATGGGCCAGCAATTCCTGGAACGCTTTTAATGCGATTCTTTAGCTGCAAGAAAAATGCCTCGAGCTTATCATGCAGGAGCAGCGATGACCCCCGGGAAGCATAAACATGTTTAATGTAGCGAAACGTCTGCTGAGGTGTGTTGTCTGTATTGAGCATGTGTCATTATTGGCGTTTCTCTTTAATCACACTCGATGTTACATGTTGTGTTACTTCATGTGAATATTGCGCATTCCCTGCAGGGCACTTCTGCAGATCAGTCTTTGCCCTGTTTTGAGAGGAACCATACTGCTTGGCTGCCCTGCAACAGGCAAAGAACAGGGAAGCATGATCTAATCTTCTCATTATTCTGATGTATTTTATGCTGTATGGGGTTATATGGCCTCTATGCCATTCCCAAACCTGTGCAGAGAGAGGCTGAGCTCCAGACCCCACCCACAGAGGTGTCGAGGCTGTTGTGGAGTCTCCCTGCTTGGGCTTCCCCTTTCATGTGATTATGTGATCATGCCAGTGGGTCGGTTGAGGGCACTTAAGTGCATGCTGTAGGGAGACGCTTGCTGGTTGACCCCTACCCCCGCCTTGTGACCTTGTGATGGAATTGTGGCCTGCTGGACGTGGCGCTACTGTAAATAAATGAGGGCAGGAATGACCAGTGGCCTCCGTAGGAAAGACTTTGGGGGGGGGGTCCAATCTCTCAGCTGCATCTTTTGCCTGTCCTTTTGTCCCTAATTTTTAATTTTCCCACTTTCTCTGTCAGCAGATCCCACAACCTTCAGGGATACAGATCGCAGGAGCCCTGTAAGGAGAGGAGCCTCCGCATCTTCACGCAAAGCGGAGTTCTGAAGCGCTTCGAGGTGGAGGTGGGGGCAGGAGGGAGGGGAGCAGATGAGCGCCGCCGGGGCGACCCGAAGCGGCACCAGGGGAGCCATGCGGGAGGGCAGCCAGAGGTCTCTGTCTTCTGCGTGTGCCGGTCCCAGACACAGCCACCATCCAGCTGGGCATTGACGGGGCGCAGGCTGCTGATATGACCTTTGGCCACCAGAGAGCGCCACCCAAGCTGCCCATCCTATCCTAGTAGGACCACATTCCTACACTGGCCCAGAAGGCCGGAAGAAACGGAATAAAGGGGGAAAAAAGCGGATTTTGCTGATTTTCCCAAGTGCCCCACACCTCCAGAAAAGCAATAGTTGTATCGTTTTTAAAAAACAAGAAAAAAACTTTTTTTGTTTTGATCTACTGTCCACCACCGTGCTCTGTTGGCCACACCCCACAAAGAGGAGCATCATGGGATGCCGGCAGAGCTCGGAGGAGAAGGAGGCGGCCCGGCGCTCCCGCCGCATCGACCGGCACCTCCGCTCGGAGAGCCAGCGGCAGCGGCGCGAGATCAAGCTGCTCCTGCTGGGCACCAGCAACTCGGGCAAGAGCACCATCGTCAAGCAGATGAAGATCATCCACAGCGGGGGCTTCAACCTGGAGGCCTGCAAGGAGTACAAGCCGCTCATCCTCTACAACGCCATCGACTCACTCACGCGCATCATCCGCGCCCTCAGCGCGCTCAAGATCGACTTCCACAACCAGGACCGCGCCTATGACGCTGTGCAGCTCTTTGCCCTCACCGGGCCGGCTGAGAGCAAGGGCGAGATCACGCCCGAGCTGCTGGGGGTCATGAAGCGCCTCTGGGCCGACGCCGGTGTCCAGGAGTGCTTCTGTCGCTCCAATGAGTACCACCTGGAGGACAACACTGCCTACTACCTGAACGACCTGGACCGCATCGCCGCCCCCGACTACATCCCCACTGTGGAGGACATCCTGCGTTCACGCGACATGACCACGGGCATTGTGGAGAACAAATTCACCTTCAAGGAGCTCACCTTCAAGATGGTGGATGTGGGCGGACAGCGGTCCGAGAGGAAGAAGTGGATCCACTGCTTCGAGGGCGTGACGGCCATCATCTTCTGCGTGGAGCTCAGCGGTTACGACCTCAAGTTGTACGAAGACAACCAGACGGTAAGAGGCCACCTGGGATGGGTCTAGGGTGGGGTTTAGGGTGGGGCCTGGGTGAGGCTACAGGCCCATCTCTTAAAGGGGAATTTCAACCTAAATGAGGCACAATAAGATCCACCCAACTTCAGTTGAGTCGTGAGTGAAGCTATTATTTCCAAGTAACATTTTTTTAACAACGGTGGTGTCAGGGTTCACGGTGAGCGGGTAAGGCGCACGGGCAGGCAAGCAGGCAGGAAGCAGGTAAGGAGCCCAAAGGCGGGGTAAATGAGGGTTTAATCGGGTAACGGGAACCAGGAAACATCAGACTATGACTAACATCACCTAACAACAGCTAACATCAATGACGGACAAAGAACTAAGGCAAGACATGGACTCAAATAGACAAGACTGGGCGAAAATAAGTGGACACAGCTGGGCAAGATCAGGGAAGCACACGTGAGTAACCAGGGGGCGTGGCACACACGAGGATTGGACAAGCCGGGCATGACAGGTGGAGCATTACATTTTTATACCAGTGAAAATGAAATCATATATGTAATTTGCACATATTTTTTTCATGTAGGTGGCCACGTTTACAGAATTAGCTACATTCATTAACGCTTTAGTGTTTGTGATTAATAAAACCGGCATATTTCAGGGTGACGCTGCTGGCAATAATGATAAATAATAGTAATAAATTTGCTCACTGATTCTTCATATTAACGGCAACACAAACATTTCTGGAAACAGTGGAGGATTATTTTTTTCTGAGAACAAGAAAGTTTTATATTACCTGATATAAAATTTTCTATTAATGGTTGATAGATGTTTTTTTTTTTTTTTTACAGGTAAAAAAATCCCATTTAACGATGGTTTAAACACTATACTATTTGTCGCAGTATAAAACGTAAGACTCTTTGTGGGTGGGATGGTGGACAGAACCACATGACTGGGAGGATGGGGGGGAACAGGGACATTATTTGGTGATGGTAGCTGAGTTAAAAAATATGACACTCAAATGCATGGACTTGTCACATGACTTGTCACATGAACGATCACCTGACTGGTACACCCACTACGGTCTTTAGCTTGCCAGATTGACAGAAAGCTGTTAGAGGGTGTTTATGGACAGTGAAGCCCTGTTCACAGCAGAGCACAGGCAGCCTTATAGAGGCAGAAATTGATACATTTTTTGAAGATCGCTGAGTCTCAGGTTCTCACAGTTTGCTCTCTCAGTCTGATGGCACCCCTGAGGTCGTTCTGTCTAAGACGGCGTTCTGAGAAAGGCTGCCAATAAGCACACCCACAGTCTCAGAGCTGTGTTACCTGGTGTGGTATTTGGTGATGGTACCATGCACCAGATGTATGTCAGGTGATTCCCTGGGTCTGCATTGAGGAATGTTCAAACGTGCAAGACGCCCTTGTACCGACAGAAGTGGCTGGTAATTTTGCAGAACCTGAAGCTCGAAGCTTGCAGGACTCTCATAGTTACGTGGAGTGTTTTAATAAACTGGAGAGAATATTTAATCGCCGTTTCGAAACTAGGTCTCTGGTGGTCTTAGGGCTGCGTGTCCTGCCGATGCTGTAATTGCCTTTCTCGCCCTTTCTGCGTGGGTAATAAGCTCTTCCGGTGGCACCGGCCACCCGAATGCGGCCTCTCCGAAGCCAAGGCGCGGCGGCCACTGGCAGGGGCTTGTGGGTGGAGGGGCAGCATTGGCAGGAAGATGAAAGAGCTGCAGTAAATCTCTGCCATACAGCAAAGAGCTCAGCCCTGCCCCCCCCCCCCCCAACTAGACAAAAATGTCAAAGTCATTTTATATTTACCACATGGGTGGAGATGAGAGCCCAACATTCCTAGAAGGGCGAGACAGTTGGTTGTGGGTTCAAATACCACCACTAGCACCACCCCACCCACCAAGAAAGCACAGCAATCCTCCTGGTCACACTGTGGTGAGCAGCTATGGCCCTGTGTTTGTGTTTGCTATCTTCTAGTCATCTGTTTTTATTTTCATTTTAGTCTAGTTTTAGTCTACAAAATTACAGGATATTTAGTCAACTAAACCTACTTAAGTTTAGTCAATATACAGCACCTGCAGTCAATAAAAGTAACAGATTTAGTCATAGTCTCTTTGTAAATGTCACTTAATTAATTATCTGTATTCGCACAGAGACAGAAATATAGATTGCTCTGGCTCTATCCACTTGAGATTCCTGAAGGAGACATACGTGAATCTATTGTTCTGGCATGGCATTATGTTTCAGCATACAATCTTTAGAGACACAAATTTAACTGTTGTAAAGCTTGCAATACAAAACATAATACTAGCCTAATTCAAATGAGGTTTTATAGAAGCTTTATGTATCCTAAAATAAAATATAAATAAAACCAAAATTTACTCGCATCTGCATTCATATAAGGAAAAATAGCAGTGCATAGAACTTGAATAATGAGAACAATGTAACCAATATTTGACTAGTTAAAACCCACATTGATGTGTTTAGTTCTGCATCTTGTTGAGTTCATGACAGTGAACTTTACAAACACATCAAAAGAAAAAACAAGTATTTGTTTCCAATTCATTTCATTGTGCTTCAAGTTTGTGTGACTTATCCCCTTCACTTCAGAAGTCTTCTTTTCTTTTGCATCTATTGAGAAATGTATCCATACCTTTGTATGTTTTTGCTGCCTAAAACTGATTGTGACACAGACCACTGAAATATTTTATACCATGCAGAAATTATATAGTCGCCAATGATAAAAGTCATTCAAGCCAAGCATAGACATAACGAGATTACGGATAGACAATCGAGACAGAACTGCACAGTTTACGTGCTTGAATCCGATTAGATCAACATTTTCCAATCATCCGCAACTACCGGCAACACTAAGTAAAGATACTGCTTCTGATTGGATCAGTTTCAAATTTGACTCTTCCTGACATTTTCGCCTTGTTTTTATTTGCTGATGAAAGTACGTTTTGTCGTAGTTTCTGGCATCATAAATACTTTTATCATCATCTGGTTTTCTTTAAAAATCCTGGTTGACGAAACATTTTAGAATAATTTTTTTCACTAACAGTGTTTAGGTCGAATCTCGTTTTTTTCCCAGTGGTAATGCGGCTAAAAGGGGTGGCGGTCAGCATACGTAAGCCTCGGTACAAACTCATCAACCCGTGGAGATGAGGCCCTGCATCCGCTGACAGCCACTTGGTGTAATTAGAAAGCCAGATGCAGTGACTCCCTCCCAGGAACACCAGGACTCCACCTCCAAGGCCCGGCGAGGGGGGGCAGCAGGGTAATTCCGGAGGAAGGTCATCGGTATGATTTTTACAGCTTGAGGTTTCATCACCCCTGTTGTTGGGGCGTGACTCGACCAGGGTGTTATTCCGGCTCCTCACTCTACTCCTGCTGACGGGAGTCTCATCGCTAGGGTGCACATTGACACTGACACTCCACTTGGTGATGGGGGTATCGACCAACAGGAAGAAACTGTCATTACTGTGAGCTCTTCAAACAAACCCGTCAGACACAGAAACAGAGCCGGTCTCACACTGAAGGAGACATCCCCACGCTATTTAAAAGACGTTCATTAAAAGTTGTCTTTTTTCCCCTCTTCACCCCATCAGTCTGTTCTCCCCCCCATCCCTCTCTTCAATTTGAGCAGGTTTCCATGGAGGCCGTTGCCTAGCAACAGGCCAGTCACACACGCACCTGATCCTGTTGACAATGAGCTGGGGAAGGGAGAAGGGGGGGAGGGGCGGGTCCCTCGGCAGACTGCAGCAGGGGGTTCAACTTACTCAACAGCCCCCCCATGTGGAAAAAAGGGTGTGGGATCCAAGCAAATGAGATGCAGAATGTGTGTGCGATGATGGGGGACAGAAAAAAGGCTAAAGATTTTGGGGAGCACCCCCCCCCCACCCCTCCCCCAGTCACCCTGGGGCATAATGGGGTGTCTGGGGACTGGATCTCATACCTGGTCCAACACAATTATTGCCATCATTTATATGTTGATATTGTTATCTAGAGCAGTAGGATGGAAAGAGCCCGGGCACTGACCCTCTGTGTGCAGCATTTCTACGTGATTCTGCATGGAGTCTCCTGGGCTGAATTCCCAGCAGTAGGGGGTGGGCGCAGCTGAAACTGGTGAGCCAGAGTGGAGCGCAGAGCTGAGCATGGAGCTGAGTACTGCAGCAGGTTGTGCATGGAGCCCCGAGGCCTGCTCACATGGACAGGAAGCGCGGCTAGCACACACATACAGACACACACACACACACAGACACACACAGGGGCTTCACCTCCCATCAGCCGCCAGCGCTTAGCGCAGACGAGATGCTATCTCTCTGTGGGTCACAGTTACTATCCTCATTTGACTTCGAGAGGGTAGTGGCAGAGGGGGAGTTGGGAGGTGCTGACAGTACAGTAAGTTGCACAGCCCCAGTGCTGAAACAGCAATCCCCACCCCGACAAACACACTGGTTTCAGGGAGAGGACCTACTTTACGTTACCACTTTCGCTAACACATGGCCAAGGTGAGAAGTGGCCCTACCCTGCCCCACCATCACTGCCTTGGAGGGAGAGAGCAGCTTCTTACAGCTGAGGTTCTCTGTAGTAACTAAGCATGTGCCTCTGATATGGGACATGCAGCTGTATGAAAGTCTTACGAAATCGGGCCGCCTCCTAAAAAGGGCTTGTTATTAATTTGAGGCGTTCGCAGAGGTGACCCGGCAAACCCGCTGTGCTGCTCGGCATCACATTTCAGGAGGACGGACACGAACCAGTCCTCTCGCGGCACGGTCACTCTCTGGGAGCAATGATTAGGGTAATTATGGCAGCAGGTCGCCGTAGCGATGGAGGACGGAGTCTGAAAGTGGGGGGTTTGCTGAGGAACCCAACCTGAACGCCCCGGCTAACAACTTGCAGAGGTGTAAAAAGACTACAGGTTTCTCTTCATGAGAGCATCTGTGGAGGACGTAGGAACACAGAGTCACTGGCTGCCCCCCCATAGGCCACTGGCTGACTCTCACCATCCTTCTGTGGCCAATTTCCAGGACCGGTCCTCCGCCATAAGGGGTTTCAAACCTAGAAGGACGGGGGGGAGGGGGAGAGAGAGTAAGGGCGTGCAGCCTTCTGCTGTCATGGCAATGAAGGTGAGAGAAAGAGAGATAGAGAGAGGGTGGGACTGAGAGGACAAGCATGTAGCTTAATCAGCTTCATTAACTCATGGGTTTAATTTAGGGCCATGTGTCTGTAGGTTTGCATGGCTATCTGAATAATCAGGTTCATGGGAGGGGGGGGGTTCTCTTATTATTATTATTATTATTCCTGGGGGCTTGGGAACAAGCACCAGCCCGTTAAATGCCACCTGAGAAGGTGTGAGCTGAAAGTAGTCAGAGTTACAGCTGCCACACCGCTGCTTACAAAAACCTGTCAGTTGAGAGCAGGAAATGGGGCTTGTGTTGGCCGGGCGGAGCCTCACACTCACGCACGTCCAGGGCGCCCTCCACATCCTGCTGTTTCACCCAAAATTATTATTTATATCAGCTTTTCATTAAGTCGATTCCTCAGAATTATGTTTCCTGGAGATGTAGAGGAAATGATGCAGGATGGAGGGTGGAATTAGCAGGAAATGACGGTGTCTGGGCTCTTTCTGGATGCCGGTGCCTGTCTGAGAGCTAATGTCAGTGGAGTGATGAAATCTTCGCCCTGATTAATCTCCCTCACTTATACTCGTCCGCTAACCTTTTTGTTCTTTGCTCTTAAATGATTTCATCGCAGATTCTTGTCACCTTTTTCATGATTTGCAGCCTAATCGTTGTGCTCTGAAGCTAACAGCAAATAAATGAATGGAATTTGGATACAGTATCAGAGGGGGAGGGGGCAACATCTGTCAAAAATGCCCCCCCACGTGGATGATACAAGAGCCGTGAAATGTCAGAGAGTGTAGCTGAGAGAATTACATGCACGGTGTGGGGGGTGGTTACTGACATACTGTTTGATGCAGATGGCCTGCCCCCCCCCCCCCCCCCCCCCCCCCCCAAAGGGCCCGGGGGGGGGTGGGGGGGGGGGGGCCCGGTTTTTTTGGTGTTTTTTTTTGTGTGAACAACAAGAT
>JAODJX010000026.1:177388-193401 GCA_026776945.1 Isichthys henryi | reverse complement strand
TGAGTAAGTGCTAACGGCACTGAGTGAGGGCTAAGGGTCCTGAGTGAGGGTTAACGGCGCTGAGTGAGGGCTAACGGTGATGAGTAAGCGCTAACGACGCTAAGTGAGGGCTAACGGTGATGAGTAAGCGCTAACGATGCTGAGTGAGGGATAACGATGCTGAGTGAGCACTAATGGTGAAGAGTAAGCGCTAACAACGCTGAGTGAGGGCTAACAGTGATGAGTAAGCGCTAACGATGCTGAGTGAACACTAACGGTCCTGAGTGAGGGCTAACAGTGCTGAGTGAGAACTAAAGGCACTGAGTGAGGGCTAAGGGTGATGAGTAAGTGCTAACGGCACTGAGTGAGGGCTAAGGGTCCTGAGTGAGGGTTAACGGCGCTGAGTGAGGGCTAACGGCACAGTCATAGCCCAAAATCCTCCCCTAGCTGGCATGATCACTGCTGAGGATTTGTTTTGCTTCCAAACTGAGGCCGATTAACACGGATTACAATTTTACATCGTCAGTCACAGCTGGATTCTCATTAAAGCAATCCACACAAACACAGCATCTAAATCCACATCCTCAGCAGCTCAACCCTGAAAACGTGAGGTGAGAGTGACAATTATAGAAAAAAAACATTTTAAAAATGGGCAACATTTAAAATGGCAAAGTGTTCAGCTCCTGGGTCTGAGCTTCCATGGTGCGTCTCACTGCTGGCTCTAAGTGTCAGCCAGTTCTGGTTCCCCCGCGGCCTGTACTACTAAGCGGGGTTACTGGTTTATTGGGGTAACTTGTCAGATTTAAGGTACCACAGTTGAAATGGACTTCATATTCATTCACTTACATGTTGCCCAGACTACCTTAAATCCGACAAGTTACCCCGGTAAGCCAATAATCCCGCTTCGTAGTACAGGCCACAGATCAGGTCATTGCTGGTTCAGGCTCATTAGAATATGCGAGTTATCTTGGTGCATCAAGTAGGCATGATATACACTATATGAACAAAAGTATTAGGACACCATGTCATTACACCTGCAGGAATTTATGACATCCCATTCTATATCTATAGACATCCATATGGAGTTGGCCCCCCCTTTGCAGCTATAACAGCTGCCACTCTCCTGTAAAGGCTTTCCACAAGATTATGGAGTGTGTCTGTCGGAATTTTCATCCAGAAGAGTATTTGTGAGGTCAGGCACTGATGTTGGATGTGAAGGCCTAGTTCATAATCTCCGTTCTAGCTCACCCCAAAGGTGTTGAGGTCAGAGCTCTGTGTCAAGTATCAAGCAATTATGGTACAACATTATATATTAGCATCATTAAGTAATAAATGTATCCATAAGACCTTAGCAAAAGTTGTACCAGCAGAAACCAACACAGCAAATCAATGTAATCATTGTTATGCCAGCCTTTGATGTACAGAAAAACAACAGATCTGAACAGGCCTCATACATCCTAGGAGGTATCTAGAGGAGAGAGTATGGTACACATTTTAAAGTTGGCACAATGGCGCCATCTGGTGAAGCTCTTTCAGACAATAACTTACCGGCTACATAAGCCTGTCTTAATAAGCATCTTTTGTCCTTCCTGCTTGGGGTCACCTGACCCTGATCCAACAAATCGTCAAACAAATCCAGACCCTTGGCTGACAGTGATCCAAGATCCAGGATTCTGCCAGTCTTACGGTGGTGTTGAATGGCCTGCCCTTGATGGTAATTAAGGAGGGCTCTGGTGTAGGACCAGTGAATCAGGTATGTAATCTGAACTGTCTCAGGAAAGAAAAAAACTCTGCTCTAGAAATTAATTTAAACATTTTTCAGGAAAGTGACGCAATGAATGTTGACCTGATGCAGTTAACCGCTTTTTACAGCTACAATTTTCAAACAGTTCTTCAGCAGTCACCTTTATTAATCCATCTGGATGATTTACTGTCCAGCAGTGACACATTGTTAGCAAAAATGCGCTAAATAAAGTTCGACATGATTGGTTTATGGGCTGTGGTGGGCGTGGCTAAATATTTGGAGTCGTCTTGATTGTCACTTGAACTGAAAACAATGTCGAGGGTTCAGCCTGACAGGATCTCACAGACTGGGATACCATCCTTCCAGTAAGACTTCAGAAGCAGCTTCAATGGCTGTTAGTAGAACAGCTAGTAGGCTGTTAGTTAGCTATTTTAAGCGAAGTCTATAGGTGCAGTGTGAAGGTCACTTTGTTTTATGCAAAGTCAGGCAAGTACAAAGAAACAGCATTAAAAATGAGAAACATTTGCATTAAAAAAAAAACTAGATGTATTTTAATGCTCTTTTTTTCTCAGCAATGAAGCAACCACAATGAAAGAGAAGGGCGTTAGCCACGCCTTTGAAAAGGTCTCGTTCCACACCCTCTGTCGGGGGATCTGGTAGAAGCAGTCACTGTGGCGGGGAGACCCATTAAGAGGTGCTGGCCATTATTCCAATAAAGAACAATTAACTGCTAATGGCAGGACGAAATTTACTTAATGAAAGTGAAGCTGATAAGTTTGTAAGTAAATAAGTAAACTTTATTTTTTTAAGTGCCTTTCACAGACAAAACAGTCACAAAGCGTTGTACAAAACACAGGATTGACTCACATTGTACCAAAAGGTTGAGAAAAAAGATAAGTTCTAAGCTTTAAAACCTTCGATAGAATCTGCAAGACGCAACGATGAAGCAAGATCATTTCAAAATCCTGGTGCGACAACTTGAAATGCCCAATCACCACGTGTTTTAGGTTTTGTTCGAGGAACAACAATAAATCCGTGATCAGAGGACCTTAGCATATAACCAGCCACACAGGGATGTACCAGGTCTGTTGTGTACTGTGGAGCCTGGTCATGTGAGGCTCTGAATGTAAGGACCAACGTCTGGAACCTGATTCTGAACTGGAAAATAAGCATCTGTTCAAATGAGACGTGTCGCGCTTCAGCCCACAAATTGGTTATAGTCAGATGTCCTGTTTAGGATCCTGCTTGCTTTCTGTGCATGGTGGAGCATCGTAAGCCCATGCTGTTTCCGTGGGCTACAGTGGAGCGCCTTTACAGGATACGGGATCTGCTGCCAATGCTTTTATAGTCAGTAATAAAGACGAATGGGGTTTTAAAAAAACATTGTAAAATAAAACATCCCCCCCCCCCCCCACTTCATAACTGATGGTGTGAATGTGGAAGTCTCGGGAGGATGCAGTTCGTATTTTATACCTGCAGTTTGATGATAACATTGTGAGGAAGGGGGGGCAACATCTGGGAAAGTGCAAATGGCACAGTGCCCCAACAGCAGGCACCCTCGTGCCCACTCGGCAGGGAGAGAGTGCACAGACGCTGCTAATGAGATAATAGTCTTATTAAGGCCAGAGCTTCGGAAGGCTTATCTTGTGACTTCTGGAATGTTCTTTTCAACAGACCAGGGTAGGCGCCACCCTTCCAGGCTGCATGGGTGTACACGAACTGGCCTGTGTGTCCCTGTCATTTTTTCCACAAAACTGTGCTGCAAAAATGATGATGTGTACAGATCAGGTAGCAACAAACATTGATAACATAGATAGATAACATAACATAGATAAATCTACACCATATGGACAAAAGTACTGGGACACACCTCTTAAACATTGAATTCAGGTATTTCATTCAGACCCATTGCCACAGCTGTATAAAATCAAGGCCCTAGCCATGCAGTCAGGTTTACATGCACTTGTGAAAGGATGGGTTTTTCTGAAAAGCTCAGTGAATTCAAGTGTGGTACTGTCATGGGATGCCACTTTTGCAATAAGTCAGGTCGTGAAACTTCTTCCGTGCTAGATATTCCACGGTCAACTGTAAGTGGTATTATTGCAATGTGGAAGCCTTTAGGGACAATAGAAACTCAGCCACAAACTCTGGAGCAGTGGAAACGTGTTCTGTGGAGTGATGAATCATGCTTCTCTGTCTGGCAGCCTGATGAGTGAGTCTGGGTTTGGTAGATGCCAGGAGAACGTTACCTGCCTGACTGCATTGTGCCAACTGTAAAGTTTGGTGGAGGAGGGATAATGGTATGGGGTTGTTTTTCAGGGATTGGGTGAGGCCCCTTAGTTTCAGTGAAGGGAACTCTTAATGCTTCAGCATACCAAGACATTTTGGACAATTCTATACTTCCAGCTTTGTGGGAACAGTTTGGGGAAGGTCCTTCTCTGTTCCAGCATGACTGCGCCCCAGTGCACAAAGTAAGGTCCATAAAGACATGGTTGGGTGTGTTTGGCGAACTTGACTTCACCTCAACTCTATTGCACACCTTTGGGATGAACTAGTACGGAGATTCCAGGTGAAGACTGCACGTCTAAAACCAATACCTGACCTCACCAGTGCTCTTCTGGATAAATGGGCAAAAATTCCCGCTGACACACTCCATAATCTTGTGGAAAGCCTTCCCAGGCGAGTGGCAGCTGTTATAACTGCAAAGGGGGGGACCAACTCCATACTGATGCCTTTGGATTTAGAATGGGATGTAATAAAAGTTCCTGTGGGTGTAATGGCCAGGTGTCCCAATACTTTTGTCCATATAGTGTATGTGTGTCATCACGCCCAAAATGGCTACACATAGGCCACAAAATAAGGACACAAATCATGAATTCCATTCTATTGTGCAATAGCACTTTCCTTCCTGTGTTTTTCGTCATCCGGTGATGACGAAAGCGTCCTTGAGGCAGTGTCATTAAGTGCAACGTGAGCGCAGAGCAGTGAGGGAATGGGGGGGAGGGGGTAAGCAATCCTGCTTGGGCACAGTATAAGGCAAACGAGCCAAGTTTGAGTGCACTAAAACAATGCAGTGCGTTCTGGAATCCCAGTTTCTGCCTGCAGGGAGTGCCAGAGTGCTGGTTCACAGTCAAATGGGTTTGACAAGGAGTATACCTGTAATCCACCTTTTTACTACAGCTGGCAGATATTGGGCTCAAGATTCACTGTTCACACGAAAAGAAAAGCAAAGTATCAAAGCGTCAACGGTTTCCAGAAGTTGACGTAATTCATGAGCATGGTGACACGTAGGGATGTGCATTTCGTTTAATTTTTAAAGTAAATGTGTATGAAAGCCTTTCAAGCGCCATGTGACGATACTGAGTGGCTGCTGTATATTGAAAATTGCTACCTTTTCCTTCACTTGGTACTCCACTATAACATGCAACACAGAATCATATGGGTTGCAGGGCTAAAACCCGGACAGACCGCCGACTTATGAAAAATCGCCCGGATGCCCGGATGAGGGCTCAAAAAGAGGACGTATCTGGGGAGACCTAGTTGTGTGGTAACCCTATGATTGGAGAGATGTCAAGAATGCCTGAGCATCCCAGATACCACAATCACCACGGGGTTCTGGTGGCATGGAGAAGAAAGTTTTGCATGCTGGGTTGTGAAAGCGAATTGCTGCTGGTCACTGACAGCTAGAGCGTGTTTCCTGCAAAATGCTCATATCACCCCGTGGACCATCAATCCCCAGAAAATCACAAAACATCCTGGAAAACTGTCACGTATACTCAGTTAAAATGATAGAAACAGATACCAGATACCCTTCTGTACTACACAAGTACAAATACTCATTTTTACAGTTTTTATGGCTACCTTTCTAGTAAATTCTTTTGCTTCTGGAAGAGGTGCTCTTCTTTGCTTCGGTCAAGTGATACAGCTCTTTATCTTCTACAAGATTCAATTCTTTATTGTCAATGTACAAGACAAGAACAGTTAGCAACTCCCTAAGAGGTACAAACAAAAACACAAGGCATGTAATATGTAAACAAGCCAAATTACTGGTAGCTTGATTATCTTATCTCTACCTTTGTAGCAAAAGCCATGCAGAAAAGCCTGTTTGGTCCCTACATGTTAAAGCATCATCGGACAGATTAAATTATACTAACCAAAATGGTGGAAAGCTGGACTCATCTCCACAGCACAGTACGCAGGTACAACTTCCGGCTGGTTTTAATTCAAATGACATGAATAACTCGACTTTTCCAGGCCTGGTGCATTAATGTTTTGAGCCAAACCACTGCAAGTGAAGACACGTTTGACGGATGAAACGTTCACTCCCTAGAACTGATTTTCTACCTGGGGGGTCATGACCCCCTGAGGGAGTGTAGAATAGTCATACCAGGTGCTTACGGAAATACTACAGAGGGACCGGTCAGAGCAAAAAATAATCAAAGGGCCTTCTCCCCAGCAAAGAAAACCATATTAGAGTAGGGTTGGACTGGGACTCAAATCAGATCTAGTCTATGGGGTTCTCCACGGGGGGGGGGTTCCTCACAATTAATTTTGCTGACTGGGGTGGGGTCTCTGGCAATGCATTTTGCCAAGCCAGGAAGGGGTTCCCCATGATAATTTTAGCCTAAAGATTAATTTTGCCTACCAGGGGGTCCCCACAATTATTTTTCCCGGCCCACATATTCTTGTGCAAAAAATTGTGCAAAATGCCCAGGATGTCAGCCAGATGGCCAGTCCAGCCCCAGGGGGAGGAGTCTCTAGTTATGTTCTTTTTTATTTTGGGGGTGCCTGCCCTAGATAAGGGATAAGGGACATGGTCATGGCAGGAAGAACAATGTTTTATATGAAACGGCTAAAATAAACTGTTCCCTGCCCCCCATGCCTGAGAGAGAGGATTGCAGACATTTCTCTGCCTGTAGTAGAATGTGTCTGTGAGTGTGAGAATATCCTGACAGGCAATGATACAACAAAGAGTATTCATGAAGAAATTCCCACAGAGTCTTTTTTATGTGGGGGGGGGGGTGATATGCAGACAGGAAACCAAAGCAGGAAATGACAATGCACACAATAAAGCCCTGAGCACCCATAAGGCTTTTTCCAATCTACAAACAATATTTACTTCATAGTATTTGTAACTCCAGCCATGTGTCACAAATTATGATGAGGTAATATGGTAATTCTCTCAAACAAAAAGCCAATGGCAAAACTCACAAGCCTCACAAAGGCTAGTCTTGTCCTGGCTAGGATATGAATCAGGTGGAGGGAGGAACAGCCATGCACTGTCAATCATTGGCTCATTCAATCCAATCAAGAGCAAAGCAGCCAATAGGAACTTAGTTAGACTTATGTGTGACTGACAACACAAGGATAATCCATCTCCCTTGGGTTTTAAGGCCTCGTCTCTCAATCCTTTAAGAATCAGCCTTCTGTTCTAAAATATTGCCAATACACTTTAAACCAAAAAAATGAACAATGCTTAACACAAAAGCAGATCTTATCTGAAAGCTCACAGTGGTTTCACCAACTTCCTATTGGTTACTGTGTTGCAGTGGTTCCTGTCTTACTGAATTTCAGTTCTAACTACAGCTGCTGTACTTAGTCTGCTTACACAATGGACTCACTACAGCCACCTTCTGACAAACAGGGGTAAAGCATGCTGAAAACACAGGGCTTCACTCATACCATCACAAATTGCTGGGATTTCTAATCTGGGGAGCTGATGCTCTCAGCCCCTTCTGGTAAGGGGGTGACCTATATTTGATATACACAAGGGTGACATCCAATTCATTAAGGCTCAATTAGCATGTGTTTAAGCATGCTTTGTAAATTGTTAAGCGATGGGTCTTTCACTCGGTCTAGACCAACTGGCACTGATTCGCCTCTCTCCTGAGTTAACTCCAAGTGACCATGACCAATCAGCATAACACACAAAGAGGATCCCAAATCCCCACACTGACAGCATCCGCCTGCTTGGTCCTGATTGGTGAAGACATAAGAAAGTGGATTACAGCAGGGCTGTGATTCGCTGACATTTATCACTCTCTGAGGGAAGCCTTTTACCTTTAATCCATGACCCTGCTGCCCTTAAACAGATTGCTTATCATCTGCAATAACAATAGATCCCTGTGGATTATTGTAATCCTGGCTGGTACTGCCAGTGACCCACTAACTCTTGTGTGGGCCTTCTTTTCCAGGGCATTCTTCTAGAGAAAAGCACCACCATCATATCCAATTAACAATTAAAATCTCTAAGACATGTACTTTAGATGTTTTTTCTAGATGGCGACATCACGTTCTCTTGTGTAACCACACATTTGCAAATTTAAATGGTATAAATTACGGTACATTTATTACTGCCCCCTCAAGGGACTAATAACGTAAATATAGAAAGTGAGCACCGCAATATATAAATAATACTATTTATTTCAGTTTGCTGACAGGAACACGCTCGGCAGCGTGCGCGTTTCCTCGTGCACGCGTCAAAGCACGGGGGGGGAGGGTGCGCGCTCCTGTGCCCATGGCCATTGAAAACAAAGCTAACTGCGTGGTTTCTATTATAACCGAGGAGAGATTCAACGAGAGCTGCTTAGACAAGGGCAGAGAAAAGGATAATTATGGATACAGAACGATATTAGGTGCCATCGAGACCCAGTGGCGGCGCGGAGGACATTGGTACCGCAAGACACCCCCAGAATCGGAGGAATTTTTGAGTTTCTCTGCGCCCCGCTGGAGCGCTTTGTTACATTAGCTGGCTAGCTAACCGGACATCGCTGCCATTCCTCCGGCGCACGCGAGGCCGCCTATGCGACGCCCGTGAGCCGGGGCGAGCCACCAAACTGCCATGTCGCCGTCGAACGGCGCCCGCTGAGTAGCCGACGCCTTAGACCGAACCGGAGTTTCCCCTCCGCCGTCCGGGAAGCGGAGGGAGCCGGAGTGGAGCGCCGCGGCCGTGTGGAAGCCCAGCTGCACGGCGACATGGCGGAGCAGAGCTACTCGTCGTGGTGAGTGAGCGCATACCTGGCGGCCGTGAGATCGCTACCCGTCCGCGGCGGCGGCCGATTTCTCGGCTTATTATTGTGGGCTACCGGCCCTGGTGGGGTCGCGTACTGACGGCGACGAGCCGGATCGGCGGCGTTCATACCGCGCGCGTCTCTGCACTTTAAAAATGTGTATTTTTAGCACTGCCCCGTTCTCTTGCAGGTAAAACCAGTCCTCACTCTGTAGTATGTTTAGTGCCAAACATGACAATGACAAACGTTGTCAAAAAAAGAAACCCCACCGCCCATCGCATGTTATTCGGCCTCCGGGTTCGTTGTCTTGCAGTGTAATTAATGGCATAATGTCCATAACGGCCATTGACCGCATCCCTTTATTGTATTTGAAAAGTCCAGGCACTGTAAGAGTTTTTGTTACTAAGCACGGCTACACTACCGTATACTTAGACTGAAACATGTCCCTTGACCCGATAAATACTCCCTTTTCTTGGCGAGCCGGTCGGTTTTCTCTTTCAGGTTATAAACTATGCAGTTTTTGTACTCTCGTCCATCAGGCTGGAAATGGGGATTGTTTCTACATTTTTAAACGCTGATCGAATCTGCAACGAAGACGCGTGGATACACTAAGGAGTGTTTTCTATGACTGCGCTCCCGTTTGCGTGTTTATTCACCGTTGTTATTAAAGTTTTGTGAAGATATCTAGTCCTCTGTCATTAGAAAGACAGGCTGTCAGCTGAATAATAGTAGACCAACCCGGCTTTTGGTTTTATCAGTTTGGGAGGGGAGACATTTTGGGGGCGGGTGGAAAATAAATGTGAAATTGGTCTGTTTGGAGAGCCCCCGTCTCACATTGCAGCAGTTAATGACCGTCCAACCCGAAATAGGTTGGGTTTTGTTGTCTCCCATGCTCATAGATCCTCGCCATAGGTGACATTTTGAAGAGACGAGAAGAATGGTTCTGACATTTTAGAAGCCATATTTTTTTCTTCGCTGATGATCTCGTCTGTGTGAGTGGCATAAAAAACGGGCACAAAACGGGTTTCTGACATTTTTATTATAGTTGTATCTTGTTTTATTTCCTGCCAGGGAAAAGAACCATTGATTTTGTAGTATTTCGAAGGGTTGACATCATGTTTTGGGACTATATGTCGGCCAGAAAAGTTTGCACCAAGGCTGCTATCAAGCTGCCATTGCAAACCACTCTCAATAACAAGACAGAGTCAAAACAAAGTCTTAATTGCGGATGTCTGCATGACTGAGGCCCCGCGGTTGAAAGGGAGCCTCTTTGCCCTTGTTTGTAGGTTGCATTGGGTTGACGCCATATCGTCATGTCTCCAGTGGTGACCGCCGTGTGACGTTACAGGTCCTGGAAGGGCTGTGATGGTCTGGGGTAGGCGCTGGGTACTCCCTTTCTTCACCATCTTAAATCTCTGCTCTTTTCCCACACTGGAGGCAGCAAGGCTGTGATTTAAATAATGCTGGGGAAACCGCAAAGATTAAACGCCACGCAGAAGCCAGGGCGTCTGGCGCAACGCTGTCTTGAATTCCCCCTCTTCCGCTCCTCAGGGGGCAGCGCTGCTGAGCTCTCACAGAAGAAGTGCTTCTCCAGTTCCATTGGCTCCTGAAAGAGTCACGGAAATACTGCATTTTATGTGTGTGCGCGGTGTACAAACTGTACAGAGGGTATTCTGACGTCGTCCTTGACTCGGCCCAGCATAGAGCAGGACAGTTGCAGGTTTCAGGCCCATTCGAAGTTGGTCTTGTAGTGTTTTGCTTCAACCAGCACTTTCAACTTCCTTTAAAAGAATAGTTTTTGTTTGTGTCTGTTTATAGACATTGGCCGGCACTAGCAGGAGGAATTCTGTGGAAATACTATGGGGACCTGGTGCTGAGCCCTCTGGCCTGGGCATGTCCACTGAACCAGACTTACTTGAGGTTCCTCCTAGTTTCATCTGATGGCAAAACTTCGGCCCCAGTCCTGCTGTGACTTACTTTCCAGGAACATCTGTGAAGACCTCATGATTGCTTGTCATGGCTCTGCATTGAATTTAGGATGCTGGTGTCCATCTGCGATCCCAAAGACCTTGAGATACTAGTGAGGCTGAGATAATTAGGTACCTCGGTTTGTTGAGCAACACGCTTGTTTCTAACTGTCTTGTAAGGTATAGCTTGTGATGTCATCATATAGGTCACATACAGTTTGAAAAGAATCTGAGCTTTAGGAGTTAAGGTTGGGTTTTACCAGCTTCTCATTTGGTTATTAGTGATTCACAGAACACAATGATCCCACCTACTCTGGATTTTTTTTAAGCCTCTCGCTTCCCAGCTATCATAATCGTTGTGATTTCACAGGTGTTCCTGCGGTAACAGAAACAGGGTAAGCTGGAGGTCGGCTGGGTCCCTGGGCAGCCCGAGAGCAGCTTAGCTGTGGGCGAATCCTGTGGTCACACCACATTAGTAGGAGCGTGTCATGTGACTGGCCTTGCGGTGAAGCGAGTATTAGCTGTTCCTGTCTGAGACCAGGCAGCTGAAATGGATGCGAGTGGTTACACACATGGAGTATTATGGCACTGGAGAGATGTTATGCTAATATGGTGATTGTGGCAGGATCATTTAACATCTGAAGAAGATTTAAAAACCGTCTTTGACAGAGTGAGGACCTGATTGGTGCTTTGCTTCCCTGTTTATTCTTACCATCACGGAGATGTGGTTCATGGCTGATAACGTCAGGTCCTCCTGAAGGGCGAACTGGTGGGCGATCTTGAGGAACACCGAAGAACAGCTGTATAGGGTGTGTCTGTTTTGTGGAGAGTGGGAATGGCGTTAGCATGCGATAAGCGTTGCCAGAAGGAGCCCCAGCTAGATCTCAGGCTCATACTGGTTGGGAAGGACCAACTTCTCAGGCCATACTATTTAATGATCCTGCCCTCAAGCCCCAGTGACTATTCCTACCAGGCCTCCCATTGGTTGGATGTGTTTGGGCTTAACGACAAGAGCAGCAAAATATGTGATATTAATATCATCATCGCATGTTATGCATATGCAGTTTTCAAACCGCAAGCACTGCTATAGTCTGCTGAGTTAAGACAATAACGTTTTTACTTTGCGTGTGTTGCAGGTTTAGTGATGGGTCCTTTTCAACATTATCTATAATATGCTTTTAAAAAAGCAATCTAAAGTTTTCCACCTCTGTTTTTGAGAAGAGAGCACATGCAGAGCTCATCATAACCATTTTCGGCCATAGACAGTGTGGTGTGTGAGAAACAAGAAGAAATTCTAACAACTGGACACCAAAAAACATTCGCTTTCTGCTGTATGAAAATATTTTGGGTTCCATCGAGAACATATTGACCAAAAGCAGAGCATTTGTCGACACTGCTTTGTGTCTGTTGGCAACACCGCCAACTTATTTAAGATAAAGATGCATTTTATTGATGCCGGGGGAAATTTCTATTGCATACAGTAGTAAGAACATTCTGCCCAGATGAACATGCATATAGAACCAAACAGACAAGGTGCAAAATCAGACTTCGGTACACTCTACTGTTAGATAAATTATAACCAAATAGAGTTCATTATTTTAGGTAAATTTCGACGTTCTTTTATAAATGTTATAATATTAATTGCAAAAATTTAAAATATTGCAAAGTTCATTTATTTTCCCAGTGTTTTGAAATGCTGTTAATAACATCACTACAATGCCTGTTGCGTCACAAGAGACGTTTTAAGGATCACCTGAGGACCTCCTCCTGGTAGGTGGACTGACCAGATTCCAGTGTTCAGGAAGGCGACACCCTGACTGCCTATTTAGCACCTCCGGAGCTCGATCAGAGGCCATGGTTTTCGAGGTCTAGTCAGGCACGTCACTGTGTGCATGCAAATCATGGGACGCTCCTCAAGATCACCCACCACTCATGAATCACATTTCCTTGATGCTTGAGGTAAGAATAAGCAGGGAAGCAAACAGGGAGGCGAAAGGGTCTCACTAGAACCTGCTCTTTAGGGCTCCCAGGAGCCAAGAGAGAAACTGGCTGGTGCAGGGCACAGGGGGGCCGTTCCCTGTCAACTGGACATGTATAGAAGCAGCACAAATCCCCCCCCCAAAATGTCATTCATGCTGTAGGTCATTAGATGCTCCCGCGTGTCCACATTTTTTCGGGTGAACTTTCAACTGAAGCCCATGTGAAATATCTATTGTGAGTCGGTAGCACTTCTGACACAATCAGGATAGGAGCTGGAGTAGAATTACACCCCTCAGTGCTGGTCGCATCTCCCCAACAGCTGCCCCTTACGCTCCTGTCCAGTTTCCACCTTTTAATGAGCTCCCAAATTGAAACTTGTATTAAATGGGGGCCGTCTCAGCCCCATCTTCTCTGGTTTATTATCCTCAGTTTCCCACAAGTCCCTGGTGTTTTGAAAAGGCAGAAAAGTGGGCTGGGTGGCAGAAAGGGTCTTGGAACTGTGTGTCACTTTAGAAACCCGAAATGCTTCTTTTTCTAACTGGAACAATGAGGGCAGTGAGTTTCTCTAGCTCAAAGGTATGCGAACCAGCACTGAGGGTCTGTATCCCCCCCCCCCCCCATCAGTGAAGTATGCTGTTTTATGAATTTGGCCACAGAATAATGCATTGGGGACAGGTTGTTGAGGCTGTGCTTTGCATTGCTTAATGGCTGCTTACTGTGGGCGAGTGGATCTCTTTATGGTTTTGCAGAAGAAACAGTTGCGGAGCCGTGTGATAGACTGCATGAACCGGTCTCTTAATCAGGGTACGTGACTTTGTCAGAGGTGTTCCTGTCGTTTAATCTGTGGGTGTAGCAACAATGTCATCCGCGATTCCTCTCGCTTTTTATTACCGTCACTCCCTTCCCTGTCACTGCGGTGTGTCTGAGTCTGTGCCAGTTTGCTTTGGCACCGGTGCTACCTGGGATTAGTCCCAGTGGGTTTCACTGACCCACTTTTAGGGAAGGGGATGGGTTGGGTCAGTGCAGGGTGGGGAGGTGGGAAAATTGCAGCTGGCTTATTGTTTTGGCATTCGGTGGGGACTGCATCACGCTGCGTGTGCATGCATGCATTTATGTGTGCCTGAGCTGTGTACCTCATTCTCGCATGACTGACCTCGCTCCATCTTTCACTCGCAGCTGATGTGTGCAGCCCACAGGCCGTTTATTCTTTCTCATGTCTCCTTTTGTTTAATCGCCACAAACGGTTGATATTTTCCTTTTTCTTTTGTTCACTTATCTGCTGGACAGCCAGCATTAATTTGGGGCAGTAGCTAATTAACGTTGCTCATCGTCGTTTTTTGGTCTAGAAAACGATGGATCGCCAGACCAGTTTTAATTACAGTTTAAGAACATGTAGTGAGCCGTCTAAAGCGGTGAATCACGAAGTTTTCGAGCCATGTATTCACATCAAAGTATTACTCCTTCTGCGCGCCACCATTACGACGTCATGCTTGATTGTGAAGAACAACGTACTGGGTAAGGCCTTTTGTTATTTTCACTGCACAAAGGTTATCATTTGACATTTTCTCTTTCCGCGTTAGTGTTTGCTGCACAGTGGGTTGTTATGCAGTGCTACTCTTATATATTGTTTTTAGATTACTAGTTTTCTATGACCCTGCTTTTTTACCTCCTCTTAGTTTAGTAGAGCACTGTTTGCAAGTCCACCTATACTTTTTTTCATAGTTCGCTTTTGGAGCATTGCTTCAGCCCATATTCTATCTGGTTTACTTGGCTTTATATTGATATTGCTGATCTGTCATTACTTGGAATTGGTTATAGGTGTTGTTGCATTGTCATGAGTATGAGTACAGTTTCAGACCTGATACCGATCCTAGCGTCTGTGGATCCCCAATTTCAGGTTATGTGTGTTAAGGGTTCCTAAAATGAGGCCTCCAAGCCTTTAGCCTTTAAGCTGTGTCATAGCTAACCAATGAGGTGGAGGCAGTGGCAGGACCACTGCGCTCAGCAGTGTCTCTCTAATAGGTGTGAATTAATGATGGCATGTTGCAGCGTTTATACAAAGGCATCAGCTTTCATAGTATCAGGTTCCGTTCGATACAATGTGGAGTAATTCAGTTCAAAGGTGCCATGACATTTTTGGAAAGGCTCTCACGGATAAGCGGCTGCATGCCCCCCACCCCCCTCCAGTGTGAAGTTACACATGACCTGAGTTAGTTGTGCGTAATATGGCAAGAATATTTTCACTTTTTTTTTTTTTCCAGGCAGGATTACCATCCATGATTTTAGTACAATTCTTTCTCATGTGGGTTTCGTTGGTTACTGAACTGTACAACCAAACTAATTCCCCTGTTTTAAAAAAACATTCAGCATAATTTTGTGGGGTTTTCTTTTTAGGTGGTTAAAAAGGGTTTTTGCTGTTGCCATCCAACGTGTGAAGCTTGTCTTCACATAATTTCTATGTAACTGTTTGTGTCGTGTCTGTTACATAAAATCCGAAAAAGTTCCATATTACTGATGTCAATTTCTTTTTAGGTACCAACTCCTCCAAGTCGTCCATGTTGCTATGTTGTCAAACTGGGACTGTTTTACCTGTTGTACATTGCATGTGTGAAAGGAAGAAGAAGAAACATGAGGCCCTACCTACTAGGGGTGTCATGATACCAGAAACGTAGTAATCAGTACCAATACCAGTAGAATTAAATGATTCTCGGTACCCAAGTCAATGCACAGTAAAAAAGAAAATCCTTTATTAAAGACATTTGAACATATAAAAATGGCTTTTCTGTAGATGAAAGCAACAACAGTACAGAACGGAATGCAGTACTATGATTTACAGTATCTCACAAAAGTGAGTACACCCCTCACATTCCTGTAAATATCTTGTATCTTTTCATGGGACTACACTGAAGATGTGACACTTTGATACAGTGTAAAGTAGTCAGTGTACAGCTTGTATAACAGTGTAAATTTGCTGTCCCCTCAAAATAACTAAAAACGCAGCCATTAATGTCTAAACCGCTTGCAAAAAAAGTACGTACATCCCTAAGTGAAAATGTCCAAATTGTACCCAATCATGGGACTCAGTGTTACAAGGTCTCAGGTGTGATTGGGGAGTAGGTGTGTTAAACTTGGTGTTATCGCTCTCACACTCTCTCAAACTGGTCACCATCAACATGGCAAAGAACTCTGAGGATCGGAAAAAAAGAATTGTTGCTCTACATAAGTGGTTCTCAAACTCGGTCCTCGGGCCCCACTGCCCTGCTTGTTTTCCAGCTATCCCTGATCCAGGTAATCAGCAGTGTTTAGGGCAGGGATAGCTGGAAAACAAGCAGG
>JAODJX010000026.1:161189-174459 GCA_026776945.1 Isichthys henryi | reverse complement strand
ACTCCAATTAGCCTCAGCATGTTTTTGGACTGTGGGGGGAAACCGGAGTACCCGGAGGAAACCCCACGACGACATGGCATGGGGAGAACATGCAAACATCCTGAATCTCCATGCCTATAATTATTACAAGCCTTCAGAGCAACAATTCAGGAGTAGGTTCTTCTGTATTCCAATGAACACAGACCACGTTCAGTAATGGTAGTCCAGTGTGAATCGTCATCTTGATAATACGATCACATCTGTAACCAAATGTCAGTTTTTTTTAAGGTGGAAATGTATGCTAAAATTGGAATTTCTGTGGGTGTTTTTCTGCCTAAATGTCCGCCACCTTACATCCTCTTCTGCATGAAGGTTTTCTGTATGTGCAGAGCAATACACACCAACTTGTAAGCTACCGTATGGTTTTTATTTGTTTTTATTAGGTTCTTTAGTATGTTAAAGGGTTATATCACACAGAAATGAGAATTCAAGTCATTTGCTTTCAAGATGTGCAAACTCTGACGTTAACATCAGCAGATGGGAATTCTTTTATTTCTGCTATCTCGGGTAATTTGGGGAAATGACGTGTTTCTTATCCCATCTAAATCAGCCATCCAAATCACTTAAACTACATGCTGAACCTCCCTAGGTAAAACGAACGCTGTCCACATAGGGTGATGGAATAAGTTCTAATTAAGGTACTTCACTCTCTCAAAGTTGTATTAATATGCAAGTCATCTTTGATGCTGACAGGATTTTGCAAAAGGATGTGGGTTTGCCCCTGATGGTTACAGTCACACTGGGCCTGTGTGGCAAGTTGTTTGTTTCTCTATATCCTCAGATCTGACTTTTTTTTCCCCCTATGTGCCCTTTAACCCTTAACCAAGAGAGACCACCTGTAGCATAAACAGATTGGTATCAGAACTAGAATGTATGGACTGAAATTTTATATCTCGCACCCTTTGGCCCCTAATCACCCTCTGTAGCCTGCTAATCCGCCTTGTAGCAGCTGCATGGTGAGAGGTATCTGTGCTTATCAGTGTGAGTTAGCAGCCAGGCTCCCTTTCCCTGGAGGACCTGGGGGTCTGGGTTACAAAGATGGTATATACTGGTAGTTTGATTAGGTAAAGCATTAAAAAACGAGAGTGCATGAATTTATCTAAAATATACTTGTGTGTAGAAATAATGGACACCTGCTCAATACATTTTGTCCTTGTCAAAGCCCTCTAAAAATGATATTCTCAGCTTGAACATTAATTCATTTTTATTCCTTATGTATGCCAAGGATTGATTTATTCAGTTATTCACGTGGAATATATATAAGGAATTAAGTCACGTTTCGTCCTCCATACACTTTTCAGATTCTGCTTGTGCTCAACGTTGTTTGCTCAGCTTGTTTACAAAAGGTTTGACTTTCAAGCTCATGGATATATAAATACAGGTATCCATAGATCTGCGTCCGCATTTGGGAACTGGGACCACTAGACGCAAGTCAGTTTGGGCATATTTCGATATTATAACTGTCACAATTACTCTTAGCTCGATCACCCGAATATTAAAAAGCATCAATTAACATTTTCCTTCTCGATTACTCACCAGTATGACGGAAGGAGGTCGGTGCAAAGCAGATGAGGGTCCAAATAAACAGCAAAAACATCAGTTCTGTGAAAGCATTTCACATTAAAAGTGAATGAAAATGATGTCGTTTTTCAGTATTGCAGAGCAGACCTTAAATATCACTCCAGCACTAAGTTTATTTATGAAGCATTTTTAAACAACCGTGGTTGACCAAAATGCTGTGCAGATTTACATCCTTAAAGAGAAAAAGAAAAACCAATAAAAGACATCAAACAAGAAACATAAAATGAAGAACAACAGACTCGGACTATTCTATACCAACTCATCCTAAATTAAATGCCATCAAAAAAAGATTTAAACATTTGCAGAGTCGAGACAGATCTAACATCCCAAGGTAGGCTATTCCAAAGTCTGGAGGCAGCCACCTATGGACAGTTTCTCAGCTTACGCTTACCAGTGAGGAGATGAGCTGCTGCGTTTTGCACTAACTGCAGACGATGAATTGGCGATTTGATCGATTCCAAAATATAATGAATTACAATAATCCAACCGGGAGGTTATAAAAGCAAGGATAACCCTCTCGAGATCTTTGAGGGAGACAACCTTTAGCCTTAGGTATAAGTCTCAGTTGATAAGCTCTGTCATCAAAACAAGTTTTTATCTGATTATCAAATTTAAAATTGCTGTGAAAGGTGACACCTAGGTTCTTAACAGATGAGCGAATATAAGGAGAAAGAGGGTGCAAAAGACCAGACAGCGCTCTAGACGTGACAGCAAAATACTATGATCCACAGCTTAGAAATTGGTCTAAAATTTGACAAAACTGAAGGATCCAAATTTCTCTTAAGAGGTTGTACTACAGCCTGTTTAAAGGGAGATGGAACAGGCCCCGAGCTGAGTCTGGCATCTATCAAAGCGATCGGACCAGCGGTATCGAAAACATCTTTAAGGAGGCGAGAAGGAATGCTATCAGAAGGACAGTATGTAGGCTGCAGCTGTTTTACTATGACTGAAAGTGACAAGAAGGATACTGGCTCAAACCGATAAGATAGTAGAGCTCAGATAAGGAGCAGAATGGGTAAAATCAGTGGAACCAACGCCGATAGTTTTAGGCCGAAGAGAAGAGATTTTGCCAAAATAGTTTTAAAAATGAATCGCAAAGGGTGGATGGTGGCACCACAGGAGAGTTATTAACTGGGTTTACCCGGGAGTTAAAAAGGTTAAACAGAACCTGAGGCTTAATTGAAAGACACTGCGCTTCAATTTCACCAAAAATAAGCCGATTTGCACTACAAAATCAAGATTGTATTACCAATTGACACTGAACACATTTGCAAGTCCCACCCCGAAGTCCCGAAAAGCACCCCAACTGCGTTGGTACTTTGCGTACTGGAACTTTTGGCACTGGTACTCGACCAGAAGTCAGTGGAAAAGGGAAAGTACTGTAACAAAAGTACGATGACTGGCGCAATAGAGAAGTGCCCTAAATCAGCATTCTGGCATCTCCATAGTTTAGATTAAATTTAAAGACTTTGTCTAAGTAAGATCTAGGAAAACTTACACACACCTTTATTTCTTTCTGATTTGACCACTGTAATGGTCTTCGCCTTCCCAGTAAGACTATTTGACACATACTAACTGCAAATGCTATTACTGTCCGAGTTACAGCTGACCTTAAGAAAAGAACTCATCACTTTGGTTTTTAAGATCCTCGTACTGGCTTCCAGTCAGATATAGAATCAGTTTCAAAGTTTTACTTATTGTATATAAGTCACTTAAAGGGTCAACCTTGAAGTATATTTCTGAAATGCTCATTGACTGTAACCTTTATACCCACTGGAGCTGCTCAGCTAGTGGTGCCCAGAGTAGCAACCAAACCAGGTGAAATGGCATTTGGCCATGATGCTGGAATCATCTCGCCTCGGATATCAGATCCGTCTCAGATGTTGCTAGTTTTGAAATCTGTCCTGTTTTTAACAGCCTTTTATTTGTTTACACAAGTTTTACTTTATCATTTTAACACTTGTCTTTTTGTTGTCTTTTTAATCTGTATGTTTTAAATCTGTAAAGCACGTTAACTGACCTCTATGTCTGATAATGTGCTACTTAAATTGAACTTGAATTTAAACTTTGTGAAATGAGTCTGTCCTCAGTACTGTACTGTATGTAGTTACTACTTCGTTACTGTATTATTGCTGTTATGTACTCCTATGCGTTTATGTTGTTTCAGTGTCTTTGGAAGTCAGAGCTGCACCCTAAGACCATTTACTCACATTTTGTGGCCTTGTCTGCATGGCGTCATCAAGCATTAGACATCACCTGCTGCTATTAAATGTATTGGTTGTATATGAGCCGAGCGACCATAAGCCAGTCGTTAGTTTGGAAATTGCTAACAAACATAAAGGCCAGTTTATGTACAAATGTGTAATACAGATGTGTAACAAACATGGTTTAAGTAGCTATAATGCGTTTTTAAATTCACGGCTGCGGAGGGAAAGTGTGTGTGTGTGTGTGTGTGTGTGTGTGTGTGTGTGTGTGTTTTTGATTCAGCCATCGTTTTCAGCTTAATGTGCCTCCTGGTATTAAACTGCATAATGGATGGAACCCAACTTATTTACCATTTACTACCTATTCAAGCTGGACCTGCATCCATCCAGTTTAGGCAGATTATACAGTATTACTGACATCAGTGGCAAACTGCCATCCAAGATTCATTGTGGTTGTTCACAGTATTTTCAGATAAATAAGGTTTTCATAACAAAATAAGGGAAATGACATAACTGCTACAGCCAACCTTTTATTGTAACACGAACTCTTTAAAGAGAATAAATGCAGTGTTTTGTTATTGGAACAACTTACATTTTTTACCATATTATAATTGGAACCAGCAATCGAAAAGAATCAGATTTGATGAGCAGAATCAGAATTCATAAAATCTTAGGAATGCCCAACCGAGGGAGGGAGGGGGAGAGAGAGAACACATTACTTAATGCATTATGAAGGTATGTATGCTTTATGATGCCTTCATAAATTAGTATAAAGACAGCTATAAATATTTAAAATGCATTATGACTGCTCTATGAAGCTCTCATTAGTAATGCACTATACTTTCATAATGCATTATAATGAACAATTAAGGATGGTTTGTACTGCATTATGAAGGCATTTAATGATTTTTTTTTCTTTTCAGATATTATCTAGTTAAAATTTATTTAAGTATAATCACTGCTACTCTTCCTAATCCGTTTCCTCCTTGCTGTTTCCTCACTCAAGTGTTTGTTTAGAAATGTATTTCTTTTAACTCCTTTTTGCTTTATAAGTTTTGCCGTAACCATAACTACACAATACTAACTACTACGAGAGATTTCTCAACATATAATGCGACATTCAACATGAGATGGCAAAGTAATAGCAAAGTGCCAATATGAAATGGAGCAGTGGTTAGAATATAGAGAATGCTGCAGCAGTAGTACATACTTAGTAACTTGCAGTGAAGGTAGCTAGTGTGAGAAATTTCTTGCCACAGCCTCATACAAACAAGTAAGACTGAAGACACAAGAGCTAACCGTGATGGGTTTTCTTGCACTGCCCCCTGGTGGACATTACGTATATCTGGAGGACTAAAAGTTAACTCTACGTGCAAGTATGAGCGACTGCCTGTAGTGCAAAAGTACAGTATATACAGATAAATCATTAGAAAATGTTTGCCTGTGTGCTGGAGTGCTGCTGTGAATGGAGGCTGTATATTGTGCATCTGTCTGCATTTGCCAGGTTGCGGCAGTGGGGAAGGGCGTCAGTCTCTATGGCAACAAGCACACGCAGATTTTTCATGTGGTCTGGCATGGCTGGTTTGGGGGGGGGACGACGGAATGCCGGTGGCTAAGCACCTGGATGCTTTCGGCGGTTATTCAGCCTGGCTCAGTCGGACTTGGCTGCTGATTCCGCTTTGGCTGTCACGTCTCAGGCACATTACAGCCTTTCGGAACTGAAAGACGGGATTTAATCACTGTAGGCGCCATGACAGATCGCCGGAGGCGGTCACCTTTACCTGCCTGCACAACCGTGAGGACATGGTGGTCTGACGACTTGCAGCTAAGGCAGCCTCTCAGATCTGCCATTTGGAAACCCGTCGATCGGCCAAACTGGCATTTTAAAGAGTGAAAACGGCCTCTGAAGGCAAATATTTCTGAGCTCACCTTCTGTGTGTCTATCAGCCTGTGCTGAGGCTCCCTGCCCTTCCAGAGACTTACACCCCTCCGCCCCCCACCCCCCAATCTCCCCGCAGGGCATACTCGCTCGTCGACTCCAGCCAAGTTTCCACCTTCCTCATCTCCATCCTACTCATCGTCTACGGCAGCTTCAGGTAAGCACCTTTCAGGCTTTCCATTTTGTGTTGGACTGAAATCGCTGGGATGTGGGAACAGATGAGGAGCCAAACTGGGGGTCATGGCAGTGTGTGGGAGCACTACAGTGTGCGGGGGGGAGGGGGCGTGGACCATGACTGGTCCACTTGAGCCGTATTCCCTCTGCATACAGGTCGTTAAACATGGATTGTGAAAACCAGGAGAAGGAGAAAGATGGGGGGTCCTCTGTAGCTGGGGCCTTCAGCACCACAGGCGGCAACAGCAACAGTAACAGTGAGTGTGTGTGTGGGGTGGGGTTGGGGGGCTGCTGAAGACCTGCACATCACACTGTGTGCCTGCATCACACCGAATGACCATTATTCTGTCCCCACAATGGGAAACCCAATTTTATGAAAATCTCTGACTAATCAATTTGTTCTCTTTTGGTTAAGGTTAGGACTTGGTAGGGGTTAAGGTTGTCATTGCTGGGATTAGGGTTTTTCCCACTTAAATGAGTGGACAGCCCCCACAAAGACATGAGTACAAGCGCCTGCGTGCCCGCCCGCCCTCAGCATTCTCCCTTCGTGTCTCGACCCTTGCAGGTATTCAGACCATCGACTCCACGCAGGCCCTCTTTCTGCCCATCGGTGCCTCTGTCTCCCTGCTCGTCATGTTCTTCTTCTTCGACTCTGTCCAGGTGGTCTTCACCATCTGCACCGCAGGTACCCGGCAGCCCCTGTCACACGCGCGCGCCTGGCCTGTCTGTCCGGCCGGTCGGCACTCGCCCCGGAAGAACCTGTCTGACCCCGACTCCCCCCTTCTTTCTGTAGTTTTAGCGACGATAGCGTTTGCCTTCCTCCTGCTGCCCATGTGCCAGTACCTGACCCGGCCCTGCTCCCCGCAGAACAAGTAAGAACGCTACCCGATAGTCGCGTGAGCCTCTGGGCAGTCCGGAGACCTGGGGACGCACTTACACGCGCCCCGCTTGTGTGAAGCTGAGTGACTCTGCTGGTCTTGCTCTTCCCACAGAATCTCCTTCGGCTGTTGCGGACGCTTCACCCTGGCAGAGCTGCTCTCCTTTTCTCTGTCGGTCACCCTGGTGCTTATCTGGGTGCTCACAGGACACTGGCTGCTCATGGACGGTGCGTGACGATTCCTCCCCCATGTACATGTGTCCACGTATGAGTTCGTCTTCGGCTGTGTGATATGAATGTAGCAGGTCTGAAATCTCGAAGTCCATTACTTGGGTTTAGCTGTCCCAGAATGAACAAGCTGCAAACTACAGACCGCTGGTGGTGCCTGATCCTTTAGTGTGTCCACAGCTTTGGCCATGGGGCTCTGCGTCGCCATGATCGCCTTCGTCCGCCTGCCCAGCCTCAAGGTGTCCTGCCTCCTGCTCTCAGGGCTGCTCATCTACGACGTCTTCTGGGTACGTCACCCCAACTCCCAGCTAGCAGGCCCCACCCACATAGCATGCCTCAACTCCCATTGATCACTAACACTAGTACAATTACAAACCCCGAAGACCTACAAACATCTGCTTGGTTCCTGTCTTGGCATAAACGTGTTTGTTTGGGGTCCTTCATAAAGTTCCCTAACAGATTTCAGTACAGTGATTCCTCGCCTGTCGCAGAAGTTACGTTCCAGACCCATCAGCGATAGGTGAAAATCCGCGATATAGAAAGACTATATAAATAAACATGTTTTATTAGTTTAAGCCTTAAAATACCCCTCCCACACGCTTTAAACACAGGTAAACGTTTTAAAACGCACTTTGTAACACCTATGATACGTGGATGTCGGGCTAAGGATACAAGTGACATTATTGTTATTATTATTATTATGTAATGTATATGTGTGTATATATACACACACATCGCAGAGAACTGTGATGCATCGGGGAAATATCTGCGATATAGCGGGGATCCCCGTATTAATCGACAGGTGATCGAAAGCATTAGCACATCCTAACAGCAAGAGTTAGCAATGTGATTAGCCTGCTTATTAGTGTGTTTGACTCTAATGTCCGGGCGAGTCGGCTGCGTGTATGCAAAATAATTGACTAGATATTTCCACTAGGTGGCAGCACCGACGTTCACAGTGCAGTGGTCAATCAAGAAAGAGTAGAGGAAGAATAGCTGTAATAGTAGTTGTAGCAGCTGCATGCCGAGGTGCGAAGATAGCTAATTTTTCATACTGTCCAGACATGGTTTACTCTATTTTACAAAGCAGCAGAATTTCCGACATTTAGAAATTTTGGCGAAACACTTCACTGAGCTGTGGTGGTGGGGGGGGGGGCATCTTCCCAGCGAATTTTGTCGTAACGATTTCAGAATACCGTGGTATGCAGTGTTACCTTAACACTACCGAAGCCTTGAATGCCTTTATAACTGTTCATAAAAACGTTTAAACGTTTCACTGCACTGCTCGTATTTGTGGTTTTTGTGATACATCTGCCCTCCGCTGGTCTGGTGAGGTATCATCGCTGTATTAATGCACTGAACACAAGCTGCCGCATGTGCAACTGTCCGCAGCCTGAAAGCGCACGTGGAAAGGTGAAGTGTGAACTTGGCTTAAGTCATGCCCTATGAGGTTGTGTGGGGGCTGATGGGTAATGGGACATGCGTGTGAAGGGGGAGGAGCCTGGTGGGACTACCTGGGTTAGGCCTCAGCTTGTCCTTGACTCCAATAGCCACACTCCTGGGGTAACGACCACCCTTTCTGCCCCCAGGTCTTCTTCTCAGCCTACATCTTCAACAGCAATGTGATGGTGAAGGTGGCCACGCAGCCGGCTGATAACCCCCTGGACGTTCTGTCTCGCAAGCTGCACCTGGGGCCCAGTGTGGGCCGGGATGTGCCCCGCCTCTCGCTGCCCGGCAAGCTGGTCTTCCCTAGGTAGGAGAGGTAGCCGCTTCGAGCCCGGCCCCACAGGCCACGACCAAAAGACATTGTAGCTTCTCGCCTCGCTTTTAAGCAGGCAGCCAGTGTTTCCAACCTGTTTATCAACCTTCCAGCCGCTTACCCAGTAGAGGGCAGCGGGGAGCCTTGAGTCAAGGGCACAAGGCCAGGGACTCCCCAGGCAGGATGCTGAGCACATTCACACATTATGGCCTGTTTAGAGGCTTGTTCTCCTTCCAGCATCTTGTTGCTGCAGGAGAAACCCAGAGGAAAACCACTGAACAGAGGGAGAACACACACGTCACTCAACCATAGCAAGGGCTGCCTCTGCATATCCTCTGCTGAATATCTGTGCCACGCTTTCATACCTTAGCGTTAATTCGTAAACAAGACGCTCTTTAACGAATCAGTCAAGTGCGTTGTTCCGTTTGCTGCTCTGCCCTCTGACTTTGGCCCCGCCCACAGTTCGACGGGGACCCACTTCTCTATGCTGGGCATCGGGGACATCGTGATGCCGGGTCTTCTCTTGTGCTTCGTTCTGCGCTATGACAACTACAAGAAACAGGCGGGCAGCGAGCTGCCGGGCCCCCCCAACATGTCGGGCCGCATGCAGCGCGTCTCCTACTTCCACTGCACTCTCATAGGATACTTCGTGGGTGAGTTTGGGGGGGGGGAGGGGAGCGTTGCCAGGGTAACGCCGCGGGTTCATCTGCTCTCCTGCTTATTCAGGACCCATCTTGCCGCTGTTCGATCTATGAAAGGGCTGCTGCAGAGGAATGGTGAATAGAGGGGAGAACCTTCTAGATGGACATGTCATCATGGCATTTCTGTGAAAAGGCTCTGTCCCTCAATGTAGTTTCATTTGTCTTGAAGAGGACAGTCAGAACCGCAGGCAGCTGCCTTAGCTTCAGGCTGAGCTGATGTGCGCCTCCTTCCCACTGCCACACTCTGTCCTTCCCCCAGGCCTCCTGACCGCCACCGTGGCATCCAGGATCCACCGAGCCGCCCAGCCTGCGCTGCTGTACCTCGTGCCCTTCACCCTGCTACCCCTGCTCACCATGGCCTACCTGAAGGTGCATCCGTGGCACAGTAGCGTAGTGAAATGTTTCCAAACGGCAGGCAGAGTTGCTGACTGCGCACGTGTCTCTGCACGCAGGGGGACCTGCGGCGCATGTGGTCGGAGCCCTTCCACGCGAAGAGCGGTGGCTCCCGCTTCCTGGAGGTATGATCCAGCATCCAGGATCTCTGGGAGTGCACTGAGGAGAGACGGACAGGGTGGGGCTCCCCCTGGGCCCCTCCCCTTCCCTAGGCAGGACGCCTCTCTGCACGTGGATCTGACCACCGGATGCCCCGCCCCCTCTTTATCCACCCTGTGTCATCAGTTTGACGTGTGACTGTCACTTTGACCGGAAGTCAGTTTCTAATCGGGGAGTTTTCATCCTCAGACATAAACCGTACCCCACCCCCAAACAAAAACAAGTATATATACATTTTGTTTTTCGTCTGAGGCCATTTGGACAGCCGTGTTGGACGTCAGTGGGACTGGCCGCTACTGGAGTCTTTTTAATTTTGCTATTCTTCTCTTCCCCCATTTAACCGCTGTGCTCCAGGTTGAGATGACATGGGACCATGCTGTGTGTGTGTGTGTGTGTGTGTGTGTGTGTGGGCCAGGGACCAGCAAAGGCATTCAGGAGAGCAGAACTTCTACAACTTTAATTTCTGTATTATTTCTATGACACTACTCCTGAGATACTTTTCATAATTCCCTTTTATTTAGCAGATGTTGTTCCTGAGGCACATGTGTGTGCGTGCATCTGTATGCGCGTGTGCCCATATTTGCAGTGAAGCAGTGTGCTGTGTGGGTGGCCCGTGTGAATGCTTGCACTTCCCGGGTGTCATTTCCCTTCCCAGGTGTCATTTCCCTTCCCGGGTTCCCGTGTGTCATGCCCTCGGCTGCTCAAACAAGGACCGAAGGAGGTGGCAGTCGTGGTAGGTGAGCAGCGGCGCCATGGTGGCTGAATCCGCCCTTTCTTTCCACAGCCTCTTTTCAGCTTTACAGCCATTTTGTGGCATGGAGACGTTGGATAGAGAACCAGACCTGGACAAAGTGTGTGTGTGTGTGTGTGTGTGTGTTTGTGTGTGTGTGTGTGTACACGCATGCGGGCGGGGGGGAGGGGGGTGCCAGATGTTGTGAGTGGTGACAGCCGGCGACAAAATTTTTGTCCCTGTCCTGGAGTGACTGCCTGGTACCACCGCCTGCTATAAACCAGTCATTGCCGCATGTGTGCAGCTCACCTCATCTCGGAGCCTGACCCACGGCTTTGCGAACGGAGCACTTTGCACAGTCGCTGCCATCACCTCTAGAGGTGGGTGGGGGAGGGGGGGACAACATATAGACTCTTACTGCAGTAGGCATCTTAATGACAAAATAAAGATATGGAAAGTTTTTTTTTTTGGAAAGTTTTTTTTAAAAAAGAAAAACTCATTTGTATTGTGTTCTCACTTCGTCTTTGTGCTATAGTTTAGGCTTTTTGTTACACTCCGTCCCATCCTCACAACAGAGGGCACCAGCCCTGGAACGTCGCCATTATTTCAATGAATTCTGTTTAATTAACGCAGAATAAAAAAAATTGAAAATGTATGCGCGATGGAGCCCGGTCAAGTGACCCTCAAGGCGTCGCCTGATAGGGCGAAGGATTGGCTGTAAATAAAGATAACTATGACTAACTGTACAATGCTGTGTCTTGCGTGGTCTGTCTTGGGTCCGGTCTTTGGTTGAGCTGGTGATTTGTCATCCACCGATATACGTTTGCGCAAACCAACAAAGTCTTTTCTGCTCTCTCGAGATCAATGCAGTAAGTACGATGTGTTGGTGCCGTACCCATTGTCGTTACTTGTTGCTAATAGTCGGGAAATCAGCAGGACTAATAACATTTTGCATTTTCCGCCTTTGATATACGTGCCGCGGGATTATTGCATTTTTAGTATAGTAAAATGATTACTTGTAATTGGTACGTTCGGTTTATTACGATACACCACTGGTTTAACATTTAAGGTATATTTAAGGTGAACGTTAATCGAACCACCCATTTCTATGTGATAAGACGCAGAGTTAATATGAAAAAGCGGATATAGAAACTAGATGGGTGGAATATAAAACGCTATCCAGCGATCGGTCGCCCAACAAGAAAACACACGGTTGCAGTCGGCTGAGGGAAAAAAAGGTGTTAGGACACGGAGAGAAGTTTGTTAGCCGAAGCTCAAAGCCGTGTCCCGTTATTGAATTGCTGCATGTACGAGGTTATCATCGTATTCATGGATACTCACTTGTTAAAATGGCTAATCCGAATACATAACGAGGTACTCTGCATACAGACATTTATGCATTTCAATATAGAACAGAAATATGAAGTATTTTAAACGGGGCTCGTCCTTAGAGCTTGATGAAAATTAACGCTACATTTAATTCACAAGAAATACAATGTAACACTTCGCTGTTCAGTGTTTAGTAAATTTTAAATCACTAAAAATAGGCCTACACAATTTTTCTTAAAATGATCAGTTGTACTATTTTTCTATTCTGGAATGTTCTTTTTTTAACAAATATTTTGAACGATTTCTCCCAGTAAAACCGAATAATACTCTCTATTTAATTTATTAATTCGTTAAATTGTCATTAGATTTCATAACCGAACAAATCTTAGTAAAGCCTCTTTGAGTGTAGGAAATATAAAGATTATTTTAAAAAATATTTTTTAGTCAATTGTGTTACGGCGATATTTCTTCAGTCATTTCAATTGTTTTTGTGAGAAGTTACGGTAATCGTTTCATAAAAAGTTTACACTCGATATACTTTAAAGAGATCTTTTTAAAAATCCGATTTTCATTAGATTCAATAAATTCATTGTTTTTCTCCATGCGAAATGATTGTCTAATATATTATGCTATAAATAAATTGCGAATTTATTATGACAACCAAATCATATGTTAAGCAATGGTGGGTGATTATACAACAATAAAGTATAGATGTCAAAACGTGCTGTTTGATTACATTTAAATTGAATAAATTCATGTATTAGAAACATTCCAGACGACAGTGAAACTCAAAGATGAAAATGACGGTTTTAACAGGATATCCTCATTTTATGTTGAAACAGGCTGTTCCAGTCTGTGCCACCGGGTCGTTAACCAAGACGTGTTTCTCCGCGGAGATGCGCGCACTCGATGCGCCGCTTTTAACTTACCACTAGAGGACAGAATAACCTGCGGGTAGTTTTAATCTCACTGCAAGCTGCATTCATTTTCCTGCTCTGAGGTCAGACGTTTCTTATTTTGCCTCTTTCTTCTGCAGGGTCTGATATTCATTCTTCTCGCTATGGGTGGACCTGGCATACGGTGAAGACACACATTTTGTAGATGTCATGTATATCATTGCACAGGCCAGTGTTTCAGCATTCAGTTCATAAGCATGT
>JAODJX010000026.1:123017-154194 GCA_026776945.1 Isichthys henryi | reverse complement strand
GTTGGCATGGGGAATAATATTTTTTACAGCGTACAGGTAACAACCCCAGTCACGGTCCTCACTTTTTACCCCCCCCCCCCCCCCCCCCGCACATCACTTCCACACAGACACTCTAAAAGCCCTTCCTGACTGGAGACACCAACATGTGGGAATTAGGAAGAAGCACCTAATTTGGTAGAAAATGTTATTTTAAAAACAATCCTGCAGGGGTGGCGTCGATCTAAGGAGACATTTTTTATCGCATGTGATCTCCGTTGCTTCTGTCCGGCACAAAGATGAGAGAGAAGAGGGTCTGATTACTGATTACACCAGCAGATCGGTTCACACTCACGCACATTGCAGTGTTTTCTTCTGATCTTCAGTCTGATGCTGTTTTGGTTGATTCATTCTGTGCTTTTTTCTTATTGAAATTATTACTGAATAACAGGAACCAGACAAATTAGACTGACAGACATCAAAATGATTAAATTCAAACCAATTTTTATTATGGTGCACAGATACAAAAAAACATACAAATAAGCTGAAAATCATGTATATTTCTTAATTAGAAGAAAAGGAAATAATAATAAACGTGTCTGACTATCGAAACATGTAAAGATTTTGTTCATGGCTATTACAAATATAACCGGAACAATTTCAATGATATTAATAACACAAGACACATGAATCAACATTACTGAATAGCAGTATAATTTTGCATCGCCCTGCAATGAAATTGCTTTCTCCCTCACAGAAGAAGATCATGCGCCCCCCCCCCCCCAGCATAAGGAAAACTATAAGAAATGTATAAGAAAATTTATAAGAAAAGGAACCACACCTTCTGTCTGAATATCTGTTGTCTTTATGAAGGGACACTGTCTTTCTATCCACTAGCTTTCGACGTTGCCTTAAAATTAAGGACATCATTAATAATAGTAATACAATAACATCAAGAAAGATGAAAAAAAATATCAATAACAAATTTAAATTGCAAGTTTAATTGTAAAATACACAATTTTATATTTCAAAATAAAATTTCTAACAAATTTAAACAGAAATAATTAAACATACAAAAATATACGTGCAACATTTTTTGTGAGTGTACAAAAAATAAATGATTCAGTATTTCAATATATATATACAAGTATAATTCTTATCAATTGTTTAAAGCAGATTTATGGGAAGCACTACCTTACATAATAATGCTATTATTATGCTTTATTTATAGTAGATACATAATCATTGTATCAATCTGCACTAAATAGTTATTCATCCCCAAGAAACAGAAGTTAAACATCACAATAATTAATACAAATAACGTTTGCACAGAAATGATACAATTCCATTTTAATTATTGTTCATTTTACACAGACCATCTGGAAGTTGGTGTTCATTACTTAGTTTCTCCATGAAACTGCTGTTGAACATTATACTTATGTGCCAATTACACGGTACATGTCCTTTTTTTATCTGAAAACGTCCTACTTTTTTCTTTTTAAACGGTCACCAAGCATTTTCTTTGTCTAATACTAACACCACTATTTAACACTAAGACATTGCTATTTGCTATTTTGTCTACCTCAACTTGAAATGTAAGAGAAGTAAACACAAAATTTCATTAATTTCATTTACAAACACAAAGATTTCCCAAAGAGACAAACATTTTGTTTTACTGCACAGTGGACAATGAGAGATTACATTTATTCATAATTGTTGATGTGCACAATATCACGAATAACATTTATGAAGACGTACTGCAGATTTGCAAACATATTTTGATAACATCTTATTTATACTTCGTGTTTGTATGATATTGAGTAATTCATGATACACACCCTGCATTGCTAGTGTGATGTTTACTGAAACATTTAAGCGTGTACGATAAGAATTCCCAATTAAGAATCCTAAAGTTATGCTCGCAAATGGATAGAATAAAGCCTCGATTTACTAGTATATTTTACTTTAAATGTATATTTAGCCGTAGTCTTCACAGTGATCCAGCAAAGGTCTACAAACCGGTATAATTTAGTCGAAGTGGAAATGCAATCGCGGCAACAGGTATGAACATGGCGGAGCGCAACCCTAACTAGCCAATGTGTAATAGCCCCCCCCTCCCCGACTCTTGCAAGTAGTATTTGCTCCGTTGGAAAAATTGTTCAATTTAAAGCCATGAATTCACTGCAAAAACGCGCAAACGAGATGGGGGGAAATGGCTTCGCGCCTAGCAAATTTAATGTTACAACATAAATTTCATCTGAGTGACTGTTGCTGGTAGTTGAAAATAAATTGGAATGCAAGCTGGGATGTGAGGTATTTACAACGTTTCTAGAGCTGAATGCAGTTTTAAAAAGTGGGACACCGTTTTTTAGCAAGAAACAAGGGCAGCCTATGTAATCAACTGAAAGAAACTAAAGTTTATTAATTTCAGAATAGGAGCTGTCAGTCTTTCATTTTCTTATGATTAAAGTTCTCACAACCGTACACACAGTACTTTGGATGTACTACGACCAAGGCCCATTGCCTCGATGAAAGACTGATATATTTAAGAGGCTGAAAATAACGGCGTATGATCACCAAAAATACGCCAAGTTATATGCATACAGTCAACTAAGCAAAAGGCAAGGCAAATTGAATGTTTTCCCATAAAAAAAAGTCAGCAGTTTCTTGAATTCAATTATGACTTTGGCTTATATCGCCTACACATATATCAGCGTTACTGAAAACACCACCAACAATAATAACTTGAAAAACACAATTATGAGACACCTCGCGTGATTGGATAAGATTGCGTTTACTGGAAAAAAACGGATGTCCCGCCCTCATAATATAGCTCGTCTCCATTGCAAGACCTCAAAACCCTCCAACCACAGGCTGGACGTGCGTAAGCCCTCCGTTTCACCAGTGGCCCACGGATTGTTTGCGTTTTAGACACTTCCAATTACATGCAAGTCAATGAACAGCAGATCTGTATAACAAATGCCTGCGTGTATATACACATAAACCTGCAAGGCGATTGTCCTTCCTATGCTTTTTTTCATCAGCTCACTTTTTCCACGTATCAGATATACTTTTGAAATATACTGGGCATAAGACATAAAGTAAATAAAAATCATAGTCTCACTGGTTCGTTTCATACTTGCGCCCAACTCTATGAAAATTTTGATCTCAAAACATTTAAATCCAAATCTCTGCGTGCACCTGAAATCTGAACGTAGGAATACATGGAAAATGTTACACTCAATTAATAAAGGATTGCCTTACGGTTATTTATTTCCGTGCTTCTTTCTATACAATGCAAATTTTTTTTAAAAAAAGTGTAATTAATAGATACACGTATCCATGGGTGTGTTTATGTAACTGGGAATAAACAGTGAAGGATTGCGCAAGCACGTGCGTGTTCCAACAAACGGAAAGCGACACTTCGCTCCGTAAAATCATACAACTAGGAACCTACTAGGCAACGAGAAAACAGTGACCTTATGTACTAGAATCATTGGGACATTTCCAGTTTGTGATTGTATGAGTTCAAAGCACATGTAACATCAGTCAGCACAGTTTAATACGTGGTTACTGAAAAACGAGTCTTACGACGTTTCGGGACAAAAACAATATGGATCAAGCGCGATTATTTGTCTTGTGTTACAGTGTCTTTCCTTCTTTCGTAAAACCCCACGTTTTATATTAAAGTCCCCCGTCTTCGCACAACCCTTTCTCTTCCAAGTGTTTGCAAGTGTGTAAATATGTAAAACGCTCCTTACCTTTATTTAGTGTTGTCGCCACTACATTGTGAATTGAATCATATTTCACACACCGCAGCCTATGCAAAGCTGCCCGATTGTCTGCGCTTGTTCCTGTAAGTGTTTCCTAAGTGTATGTGCCCGCTATTAAAGAATATAAAAGAAATTGTTACTTGTTTAGAACTGTAGCTTGCAGCTATTTCGGAGTGAATAAATTATTACGAACCTAGAAGACTGGAGAAGGAGAGAGTGAGAGAGAGAGAGAGAGAGAGAGAGAGAGACCGACCGACCAACAGGACCGTACTTCCCCAATCTTTGTGTCCCATTGAATTCACGCCCTGCCTTACATCAAACGCTTTTTTGCCGACCAACTGCACAATCCAGTTCCCGCATGTCACTGGTGAGGGGGTAACCAAAGGCGGGTCCTTTCCAGTGGACAATACCATTATTTCAGCTCCCGTGGCTTGGAATGCCACATTTTACAGCCCATTGCTCTCCTCTAGGCGTCGAGCGCTATCTGAACGCTGCCACCTTCGATTCCTTCCATCTATCCCATTTGGGGAAATACAGTTAATGCTACCAATGGCATAAAGAAAATTACGATAAATCTAAAGGCTTCGAACATCACGTTAAACGCATCTATATTATCATCATCGTCATTATTATTATTATTTATTATTATTATTATCAGGCTATTGTGTTTTTTTATTCACAATAGTAGGATTTCATTTAGTTCACACAAATCCACATGCCACACCCAGTTACTTTAAGGGGTTAATCCCAAAAGCGTTGGACACCAGCATAACCAGAAATCGGATTTTGTGGAATGTATCTACTAAAAGTCACGTGTTGTCACCGGAGTTTCCATGTGTCGTTCCCACCATGCTTAAGCTGCCAGTGTTCACCCGTCCTAAGCCGTATCGTGAGGTCGCCTGTTTTTGACTGAATGTTTTGGCAGCCGAACTGCTATGGTACAAGGACAACCACAGTGTTTGACCTATACCAAAAATGCCAAACTTAAAATAAAAATGATGCTTCTAATACTGTTTCACACTTTACGAAAGTCCAGATTTTCTTGCCACCTACACGCGACTCAAACCTTAAATAGTGATTTATTAACGTTGTTTTGTCCGAAGTATCCTCGCAAGAAAATTCGTTACCAATTCATTGTAAAACCTTTAATTGCGGCATCGTAGTGTAGTGAGTAATTATCAGACACAATGATTTTGGCCTAGACCTGTTAAATTTGTGTGTTTTTTACCTTTAAAGTGATTATATAAATAGGCTACAATTCAACAGTAATTTAATATTCAGTCTAAATCAAGGAAATATGTTTAAGAGGAGAAGCAGAAAAGAAATAATTGACAATAATGATAACCACAGATCACGTGTTATTTCAGTGCCACTTCCGTTTTCATTCTTTTCATTTTTAGAAAATATCTACAAATAATTTTATGTTTTCTAAAATGTTTATTACAATTAAATGCAATAGACAACACTTCATACAACACACACACATCCATATAAATATCTGTGCAGGTATCGTGAAAGTTCAAATTTTCTCTGATTTGTGTAAGGATTCATGGGTGGGGGGGGCATTACAAACTATATTATAAAGAACCATGTTGATAAATTAGCGTATGTTTTAAGGTTACTGTGAACGTATCTGTAGATCGTTTAATATAACTGTAATATATATAGCCTATAAAGATTGGCTGTTTTTTTCAAGATAATGCATCACTCATATATAAGGTTGACAGGGAGACAGCAGAAAATGTAGTAAGTGAAAATATAGTGGCATTCCGAAACAGAAGCGTGACAAGGGATTTGTGAATGGAAGACAGTAATTGTATATTCATTGTTGAAATAAATATATTCTATGACACTTTTGTTACATGACCAATCATGGAACAGATAAATTGATTAAATATCCCGAAATTCGACCAATAGCATGTCATGTGGCAGAGACTAGCGCAAGAAGCAGCCAATAGAAAAAAAGCATGCAAATAAGGAATTTGCTACAGCAGGATCTGAATGTCAACTAGTCAAAGATGGAGTCTGGAGCCGAGAGGACGCGCGGCTGGCCGCGGACGGTTGTCTTTTTTTTTCTCTCGTGGATCAACGAGATGAAACCCTGCGGTCGCTGTTAGAGACGATGGAGTAAATGCCGAGGAAGGCGAGGAAACGAATTTCCAGTGTTTTACCAGACGCGTTTCCCGTATCTTTTGATCAACTTTCCCCCCCCCCTTTGCCTTATGGATTGTCGCTCTCTTGGCGAGGTACCATTCATGAAATTTGGGGGTCCTCGCTCTGTTTGTGAGTAGCATCCGGGTGATTGAGCGGAAATGGCGGGAGCTCAGGGCGAAACGGGGAAGTTGGGGTGGAGAGGGATGGGAGGTAACGGGGGTCATTTAAATGGATTAGGTGTGCGGGCTGGTACTGCGCCTCGCATGTGCCCGTGTTATGCAAAGGAGAAAGCGCCTGGGCAGCCGGATTGAGATGGCATGTACCCCACCCCTCCTAGGGAAGATTAAACGTCCCGTTTGCGTGAATATTTCTCTCTCTTTTTTCCATGCGTTGTTCTGCGTAGAGCGAGTGATGCGAATTTGACAGAGATTTGTATTAATTCGTTTTGTCAGGCGAATGGGAGCCCCGGCGACTTTAAAAAGGTACGAATTGATTATTTCCAAAGTGTTGTTTGAAAAGGCATCGTTTGCAGAGCAGCTAGTTACGCTGGAAGCGCGATTTACCTTTTTTTTTTTTTTTTTTTTTTTTGCAGTACGAGCCATGTCGGTGTGTTTAGCAATCTTTTATTGTGTGTCGGTACGACTGTGCCAGTGTTTGTACTGTAAAGGTGATTTGATTTTATAGCATTATCTTATTCATGCAGTTATATAATTATTTATTTTTTATAAATGCATACTATACGTCTAATGTTAATGATCGTACCTTAAATTGGATGTATTAATGGGGATATGTGGAAGCGGAACTGTTAGGCCCAGTATTTAGAATGCAAATTAATGCTCTGCCTTGTGGGAATATTTAATACCTGACGCCAAACGTTTTTTTTAATTGCCATTATTCACGAACATTTTGTCTCTAGTGCAAACATGGGAAGACTGGTTTGGTTATTCTCGGGTCCAGCGTTTTGATGTAATGCAGTATCCAGATGTTTCAGCATGCTGTATCTTTGTATCTGTTTGTGTCAGGAGGCTCTGAAACATTTGTAGAAGTGGGACAAGAATATTAGCTAAACGTGTATATTTTTCGGAGCTCCAAGCATGCATTAAGGTGGACGTGCAAATGCAGTTAATTTTCAGTCGAACATTTATCGGTTTTCGTTACATTGGTCCATTCTTGACTTGTCTTCTACTTAACAGTGGAAATAACAAGCACCTATGAGCCCCCGCCCATGAGGTGTCAAATTGCCCTTTTGGTAAAAGGAGTAAGAATAGTGTATGTTAAATTATGGCGTCAGGCGTTGCATAGCGGAATGTGCACTTTGTCCCATTTATTTCCGTGTTTTTTTCCAGGATTTTATTTTCTACCTTAATTAGACCACAGGAACATTTCTCATCTGTTCTGAGAAATTCTTTCCGTTTATCTTTTTAAAGAAAATTGTAAGCATTTTTTTCAAGTGAAGTCATTTCGAGCTGGTCTGAAACGAACGCCTCTTTATTATATACATTAACAACTTAAAACGTACTCGCTACGCACAGAGTTTCTTGTTAATTTGTAAATTCGAGTTAGTTTCATTCAAATGCGTATTAATCGTTTTAATGCTATGCAGTAAACGAAGTGGACATATTTGGGAAGTTCAACAAAGTTAAGAATTGCCATAAATGTGTTTTAAAATACGTATTTATAATAAAACACGCTGAAATCAAAGAGCCGTAATTTTCTCAGCGTGCTTATAAATGCTATATATAATAATGATAAAAATCTTTTTGAAAAAGAATAGCCAAGGTATGTCTGTGGCCTTATGGTTATGGTCTTGCTGGTTTTAGAAGTTGAAATTTAGATTATAGTGTTTTGACTGGGACATACTAGGAAAGGGCTTATTCTTTTCACTACTAAAGCACAGATTTCACCAAACCAAACTCATGATTTAAAGTTGATCTGTGGATTTTTCTGTAAAAACGGGGAGAAGTTCTTGGCTTCACTGATGTTGTTGTCCAAAGCCCTTTTTCTGTTGTACTACTGGAAATTTAAAACGAGCAGTGCAATGTTTAAAGGGCATTGGCTGACAGATGCATAACACACCATAGCCCTGACTGCCCTTATTTTAAGATGCATCCTTTGTACTTAAACAATTATTTTCAAGTGTACAGAGGTATGCAGGCTTCAGAAATTTCAGCTTCTTATATCTAGGGCTAGGATTTGCTATAGTAATTTTAAACTGTGGGCATTGAGAATTCAGCATCTGACCCAAAGGTGAAAATGTGCTTCATCCTTGACACAAATTAATAAACAAGATTATGCAAGTACTAAACAAAAAAAAAAGTGAATGGTGTAAAGGGGGCTCGGAATTGTAAAAGATTGTGTAAAATGTTTTTTTTTTTTTAATTGCTGTACACTTAGTAGTGTTAAAATACAGCTTAAATATTTGCCTCTTTCAAAGCATGTTTTTAAGAACCAGTTATGATTGTTTTGCGAAGAATGTGTTTTTATCAGATGGAAGGACCCGATGTCCACATTCAGAAGGTTCCCACTGTAGTGCCTGTCAGAATGAAGGACGAGGGAGGAAAGAAGCCTTCCCTCGTCATGTGCCGAGTGTGACTGCTTGCTCCTAACAGAGTGGTGCACCGTGTGGAATCACACACCTGGAGCCTAGTCTGTTGAAACTGCATAGTTTCGCATCAATAATGTTACACCCATTCGTACAAGTCTATATCCATTATATTGTGCAGGGGCTGGTGTCACTTTACTGGTGATTTATTATTTTTTTATTGAAATGTTTTTTCTGATGCTGTGAAATGGTTCTGGTTGCTTTGTGTTGTGAGAAGGCAGCGATTTGGCCTGTTCTTTGTGTTCTTGCTCCCCTTTGGGCAGGATATCGCTTGATCCCTTCGTTTTCTGGTTGTTGTGTACCTGTCTTACCAAAACACCTCCTCCCCCAGTTATGTCAGTCCAGAAACTGCTGTAGCTGCACCGTATGTCTGCTTTATTTGTGTATATTTTTCGTACAAGCGGAGGTCAGTTGCTCTGACGACGTTGCACTACTGTCCCACCGTTGAAGCAGTGCAACAGTATTGTCATAGCATTCGCCCTCCGTGCTCTCACCCCAGGAGAATGCAGGAGGATAAGGGTGAATGAGAAATCCTGTTTTTCTTTTTTTTTGAGGTGGGGGTGGGGGTGGTGGTCACTGGGAGCAAATGGCTGACTACATGTGTAAACAGTCACTGGGCCGGAGTGGTTGGGGATGTTTCTGGTGGCATTGAGTGTTTGTGTAAGGTTTGTGTAAATGGCCACCGTCACTGAACACCAGGGGACGTGTGCAAGTGAGTGCTGCCTTTTTACTCTTTGTGTTCCTTTAGGCTGAGCCTGATTGGCTGATGCTGTATTTCCATTTGCTGTGAGGTTCCCTAACACTGTGTGTGTGTGTGTATCACTTCATCAAAACCATGTTTTATGTGAATGATAAGGGGGGAAAAATAATCATTTTCTCTTTTACTTGTTTTTATAGCCTGAAATATTTAGGTATTTGTTTTGTAAATATGATGCAGTGGGGAAATTATGGCGTGAAACACACTATGAAGGGATTTCTGACTTCTTTTATTCCCCCTGATGTAATATTACAGGCTGCTCGGTATGTTTCCTCATATCATAAGCAGAAGGTTACGATTTGTGTATCTCGCTTGGAAGTGTTTGAGGAGAGATTTTAACACTTTTGCCCATGGTACCAAATCTCCCACAAATTAAAGGTGGAAAATCCAAGAGTTTTTATTCCTAGAATTCTGAAGGTTCCGGAATAACAAAGTGAACAACTTTCATATATAAATACATAAATCACTGGAGAAAGTTTTTTTGCCATCTGTGCCATTAAATGAAAGTATTTGTTTTTTAAAAAGCAGTTTACATATATATATAAAAAGGTTTATTAATATGTGTATTTTCTTGAATTAATTTGTAAGGTTAATTCACACTTTTTTTTTTTTTTTTTTTTTTGGTCCAAAGAAATGTGTGTTTAGGTTAATGGAGACTAAATGTTAAAATCTTCATAGTTATGTGGTGTGAGAACATTGAGTGTGGACTGTGTGGTGGAAGTGTCAGGAGTGTGTCGTCCCGGGAGTGGTGCGTGATCTATCAGTGCGTCGTCTCAGCATGACTAGAAAGACTGTAAGGAACCGTGGTAACAAAACTAATGTTTTAGGAAAAGAGGGCCAGAGGAGCCTGCGAGGAGTGTGTGCGCCCACGCCGGGAAAGCGATTGGAGAGCGTCTGGCTGGTAGCAGGTCGGTGGGGGGAGGGGGCTTATTTTTGTGGAATGTGAGGAAGGCAGGACCTCCACCGTGAGATGGGGAGGGGAGAAGGGGCCTGAATCCATCCTTGGTCACTGAGCTGTTCAAAGACACCCCAAACGCTGTCGTGTTTTCGATGTAGAGGTGTGTGTGTGTTTGTGCATGCGTGTGTGTGTGTCTCAGTGGCATCCTAGTGAATCTGTGGCTCTCTCTCTCTCTCTCCTCTCTCGCTAAATTAAGCCCAACGTGACAGAGTATTCTCCACACTTCGTGTCCTCGGAGCAGAAGTCGGTCCCAATTGAAGGAACCGAACGTCAGATTGCCGGAACTTCTCTGGCTTTCCGGAGATTTCCAGCTCGGTGTCCTGAGCCCATACTTGAGTGCGAATGCAGGCTATGGGTCTTCATAATGGCACATTTCCTATATGATGACACCTTCTGACCACCATTCCCAGTAGGAATGTCGTCTGTCTTTAGCTGCACAGCTTTACAATATACAGAGTAACAATATTGTTACTGTTTTTGTCTCCCCCCACACACAATTTGTGAGGAAATTTGTGAAAATTCAAGGTAACATTGCTAATTAGTGTCAGCTGAGCATAAAAAAACTTGAGGTGTGTGGGGATGTTAGATGGGAAACTGATGGGGGGGGGGGGGGCAGGAGCGACCTTACATGCAGGAAGGATGATCCGCGAAGAAGGCAACAGACTTGTTGCAGCTTGCTGGAGTTTCTCTGTTGAAAATACCAGAATGTGCAGAATTGGAGATTGTGAGAGCCTAGCCTAGCCTAGCCGGGCTAACATGTCAGGGAGTTGGTAATGCAGCCGATTGCTGCTTTTGGGGCTGGTTGAACTGGGTACTTTAGGTCTTTGAAGCCTTTGCTTTAGTCTCTCATTCTTGGATATCAGTCCAAACTTGCCCTGAAAGCCATTTACTTATGGCTGAAGTGCAGTTTTGGTTTCTCTGTGTTGAAAAATTAGCTGGGGAAAGCAGTGCGTAAGTTCTGTGAGTGTGACATTGTGTAACGCGCCATTTGCGATCTACCCTAGTTGTGTGGCCTCTTGCACAAATCCAGAGACACAACATGAAAAGACCCCCCTTTTATTCCTTGATGTTCTTTTTGCTCGTGTATGAAATTATGGTGAAACATCCTAACCTTCGAATTGTTGGTTATTGTTTAAGTGATTCAGCAGACCGTTTAATGAGTTTTAGTTTATTTACAAAGAAAGAATTTGCAGACTATAAACACCACACAGGAGAGAGTTGAGTATTTAACAAACCCAAGAGAAGCTATGATTTTACCATCTAGCGTTAGTTTAAATGTTTATGCAGAAAATAAAATCACAGCTTAATGCACCAATAGCATGAAGTTATATCAGAGGTTACTATAGATATCCCAATCTTGATGAGTCTGTTAAGTACAACAACAAATTGAAATAAGTAAAACAATATAAATTACTAAAAATACTGAAAATTTCCCAGAAGAATAGGTGGGTATTTTGCAATAGTTATAGGGAAGTTGCAAGATTGAAATTTAGAAAATGTAAAAAATATGTAAAATGCTGCGATTCAAAGGAGTCTGTTGTGCTTATCTAATTGGATGATCGAAATAAATTTGGAGGGAATTCCATTCAAACAAGGTCAAGCGTTAGCAAGTCATTTAATTTATCATTGCTTCAAAATTCACATTGAATCACGATTAAATGTAAACGAATTGATGCTTGAATTGTATTTAAGTTTAACAATTTTAAATGAATCAAATTTCTATGAACTTTATTTGAAATTTGAGGTTAATCAAAGGCATTTCAGTAACATTTACTACTGTTGGTATGCTTTCATGAGCACAAAATGTTTCATTCATTAAACTGTGGATTATTTATGTATGGAATGTTTCATTACCTACAGACTCGGGTACACAATACAATGTAATCTTTTCCACTAAGTTAAACATTTTAACTGTTTACTTTCATCCTTCCATCCAAAGAGCAGAAGGCCTAAATAGATGTTATTACAGTATCACATGGGCATCTTATTTTATCAGTCCCTCTAACTAATATATTTACAGTTTTGTTTCTTAAAATAAATTCAGTGTAGCTGTGACTCATGAATTTTTTTTCTGTCCTCTTGAAGATTAAGCTAGTGGATCCTGATTGGATCAGTGTGCTTCCTGAATGTATGTGTTTCTGTGAGCATATCACTCATTTATGGTGCCCAAATGAGCCTGGGCGTGCAGCGGGTCGCCTTTGGAGCCGCCAGGTAGCGTGCAGTAGCAGTGGCAGCCGGGCCGCAGGGCAGCAACCCCGGTCTTGGGCCCAGTGTCGAGACATGGCGAGCTGCGTGCAGTTTGGCTGCACGAGGTTGGAAACCATGCAAGTACGTATCTCCCTCGCATACATGTGTGAAAGAGAATGCCATGCCTACTGGTCGGGAATCTGTGCACCTCTTTGAAAGTCTGTATTGCCTTACTGGTGAGACCCTATCAATATTGCCTCTGCTTGTCTTCATCTATAAGTAGTGCAATATTGCTTATAGGGTCTTTTCTTTCAGGAATTCTCTTCTGCATCTTACAGAAATCTTACAGGAAAGCACAGCAGCTGTTGTTATTGTTTGTTTGTTTTGTTTAAAAGGCAGCGATGATGTGTGTGGCTGTGCAGGCGGCTTCTCACAGCTCCGAGCTACGGAGGTTGATACAAACGTCCAAGCAGGAATCAGTGCTTCAGAATCCAACAACCTGTCTGCTTGAGACTAATGGAGAGCTGGGTGACACTACACTGAGCAATGGGGGAAAATGATGATGTGTGTGTGTGTGCGAGATATACTGATATTTGTTTTAATTAGCTATTCTTTTAAGTCCCTTTTAAAAAGCCATATTTAAAATATCTGCACGAGGAGGTGACCAGTTTACTAATTTGCCAGCATTTAACAGTCACCTGTTATCATAAATAGGCAGAAACGACATCAACGGCCCTGTGCATTTGTAAGCTTAATTCTAAGACCTTACGCTTGTGGTCTATGGTGCAGGAAGTTCCATATGTTTTAAGGCCAGTTTTGATGTGTAGGGCGGGATATCGCATGCTGCCGGAGAAGGTAAGATTTGTCCAACTGTATAATTATTTTAAAATATTGCCCCAGGTATTTCAGGACGTATGGCAGGGCTTTGTCTTGCCAAGCTACGTGTTTTCTGCTAACTTTTACTCTTTCCCTGTTGCACTACTGTGGGAACCGTCGCTAGCAGTGCAATAATGAAAGGGCATTGGTTAGCTCGACAGCGCCACCACCGGTGAGACGTGATTTGTCCAGCAACCTCACCTTTCTGCAGCACGGAAGCGTCAAAATTCTAGAGATTACCTAGTGCTTGTAATTATTTTATAAGGTCAATAAAAACGGGCTTTGCTTATTTGTATGTAGGTATAAATAATGTTACGCTTACAAAGTACGTTGTATTTATAGTTATTACGGCTAACGACAATAAAAAGGATTCCTTCCTACATTACATCTGAGTGGTTTTAATTTTCTTGAAAAATGGCTTTAATGAAAAATATATGAATGAAGGCATAAATAAGCTTATTTCATGGGGCATTATGCACTTTGTTACGGTCGTAATGCCTTTTCCGTGTACTGTCAACGATCCTAAAATAGTTCGCCACCAGCTGGACACAACCGGATGCGATTAAACATACTGGCATCGTGTAACAGCTGTCTGTCTTTGGGGAACGAGCGTCTCGTTTTAAGGGAGTCGGCGTTTATATTCCATTGAAATGTGTGCTTTACTTGCATTGGGTCTTTTGTAATCTACTAATTGTGACAAAGGGGTATTATAGGGGGCTTTTCTTTTAAGGCACGAGTAAGCAATTTAGTGTGAATTACGGTTTAAAATGTTTCATGCGACTATCCTGTTTAAAATAATTTTGTAAAATATTTTGCGTCCAGTAAATGAATGGCACGTTTTTTGGTATTCAAGTAATTTTTTCTGAATGTAAATATCTGTATTTTAAAACGGACTTTTAACCCATGCGTCACAAACCACAAAAACTGCGGTGAGGTGTAAAGTGTACGGGGTCAAATTCTGTTGGCCATGTTGTGATCCCACTAGTATCATGCCATCTAAATATCATTGGAGAAGTTACGGAATCTCCATATAAACAAAACGGCATAGACCTGTCTATGGTGCCCCCCCCCCAATAGCCTCAAACAGACCTCACTGCGGACACAGACCTTACTGCGGAAAATGAATTTATACTGGATGCTGACCTGCACATACAATACAGTGTATTGTTTGGACATATTGTGTCTCCATTAAATACCTTTTATGTAAAGAAAAACCGCTCGAATAATGGTCTAATTGGTATGTTTTATATTAAATGAGGCTATTGGGTGAACTAGAATTAAACGTTTATTTTAAATAAAGGCTTCATTGTTAACCATGATTGTAGTTTCGGTTTTGTGTTGTAATTTAAATGTTAGGTGTTAAGTTGCGCATTTGGTTGATTTACATACAAATTTTCCTTCGAGATAGGATTTTAAAATAAAAATCCATTGTTCGCTGTTCATTGTTTTGCAATTAATTTAAGATGTTTTAAGTGCTTAGTACCGTGCCTAATCCTGTGAATGATACGGAATATCCAAAGGCAAGTGCTTTCTATTGTATTCCCGTCATGCAGTAATAATGTATTATAGTCAAAATCCAAAACGGCACGAATTAATGGAGCTGAAAGATGGAAATCTCATTTACGCGATCTATAACTAAGCTTATGTTATATATTTCTTTACTGACAAGCCTCTGATTTCAATATTGGTTAAAACGCTTGCGAAATGCTATGTTTGTACTTTAATAATAACTCGTCAGCCTGCTTTGCGTAACTTCACAGAAAAAAAAAATCACATTAGGCTATATACAACCGAAACTGCAAAATATATAGATGTCAAACGAACATCTCCCGGTTCACGCTGCTCCATAATTGACTGTGCACCTTCATTTGCTTTGTGATGCGATATATACATATTCATTATCATGCATTGACTTCGTTAATGTCTTAAATTTTTAAAACACTGTTATTTAATGCTTTGTGTGATTGACTCCCGAAAATGTCTAGAATTAAGTATCATTCCCATTTCATGTTTTTTGTTTGTCAAAAGGTAAAGAAAAAAACTCATATCGACGAATCTTATACTCACTGATTTGTATAAAAATAACCTTTTTATAGACTTTTAATCTGCAGATTTTTTTTCATGTTTTTCTGTTTTTACTATATAAAATCTGTGTACAGAAAAATGTCGAGCCGCTTATTTCTATAAATATCAATGACAAATAGTGTTTTTTTTTTATCTGCGAGGTAAAAATGATCTTTATGGAGTCTGTAGTCATTTTTGTACAGACGTGCATATAAAGGGACTTGATGCAGCGTTAGGAAACGTTTCCAGTGGTTTCTGCTTAATGGAAAGTTGTGTTTTGATGCCATCTTCCGGACAGAAGACAAACCCCCTCTTTTAACTACGGCTTTCGTTGTCCTTAAAGAAAACCTTCCACCATAGTGGCCCTGAAATAACATGGGCTACTTTCCTGTATTAATTACAAGGCAAACCGAATATTGAAGCGATTAATAATTGACATTTATACATTCTGTAAATTAGTATTTAATTTTGTACCGAATTATTTTCGACGGATAAGGAATTGGTTTGTGGATAGTCTAACGAAGATGGGGTGTGTTGTTTAAATGTCATTAAATACATGTAAGCCTAATCAAACGACCAAAAATGAATAAGAATTCGTATTTCAGGTAGCTAGTTATCACCCCCAAACCACCGCGTTTTTAACGGTAAGCGAATATTTGCCCACATTGCTAGACATTTAAACGACACCCGCTCTTTTTTGGCCAAAAAAATAAAATAAAAATGCAAATAACCGTTCGTGTCTTCGGCTTTTTCCATGCAAACCCTAACACACAAGAAACATTAATTTTATGCGCTTTATGTTGCAGAATCAGTGTACGGGTGGTGTTCGCGATCTGCTTTCTCTAACACAAATGCGGCCACGTGGGTCACATAGGCTAAACGGGTATTTGGCTACACGTTATTTCATATAATACATTAAACTTGATGTCGAGGTTACTGCTTTGCAGTTCCACTGCATAGAAGGTGAAATATTTAAAAATGGGTATATTTTCGGTTACAATTTTTGTACCGGGTCCCTTGAAGAGTCACTATTAAAAAGAGAACGCAGCGGCTCCTATTCATTTTAATGTAAATCGGAGAGCATACTGATTTGAACAGGAAGTCTTTGTCCCGACTTTGGACATCCTCGGGATACGATGGTTTTTATTTTATTCGTACGTTTAATACATTAGCCTTTATTAGGCTACGAAGGATCGACAACACTACAGATAGCTGTCACAAATCACAATAATATTTATATAAGTAAAAAGCAATACTTTGCAGTCTGTCTCTATCCCAGTTTACTTTTGCGCTCCTCAAACGATGGGTTTATGCTCGGCATTTGTTGGTCTTATATTAGCCGTTGAGTTTCCGAATTATTTAGGGGTTGGAAACAACTTGTTAATCTAGATGATTCTGAAACCTTCATCTCAAGCACTTATTCTGTAGTGGTTTGAAGGAAGCTTGAAGTCTCTCCCAGGAAATGCATAGAACATGGTAGGGGACCGCTCCGGTGGGATGGCAGTCCATCACAGAGCACACCCTAAAACACGCTCGCCGTGGGAAATTTAGGGGTAGGAGCAAAGCCAGCAGTATGATTTGCAGGTAAATTACAACCCCGATTCCAAAAAAGGTGGAACGTTGTGTAAAATGTAATTAAAAAAACAGAATGCAATGATTTACAAATGATATAAACCCATATTTAACTGGAAAATAAAGACAACATATCAAATGTTGAAACCGAGAAATTTTATTGGTTTATGACAAATATATGCTCAGTTTTTATTTGATGCCAGGAACATATTTAAAAAAAAGTTGAGACAGGGGCAACAAAAGACGGGAAAAGTTGTGATAATCAACCAGGTGTTTTGTTTTAGTATCTCACAATTAATTTTGTTAATTGGCAGCATGTGAGTAAGATGATTTGGGTATAAAAAGAGCCTCCCAGAGAGGCAGTGTCTCTGTGCAGTGAAGATGGGGAGAGGTTCACCACTCTGGGAAAGACTGAGTGGGCAAATAGTGTAACAATTTAAGAATAATGTTCCGCAATATAATATTCCAAAGAATTTGGGAATTTCATCATCGACGGTACATTATATTATTAAAAGACCCAGAAATTCCGGAGAAATCTCTGAACACAAGGGACAAAGCCGAAAACCTCAGGTCCTCAGGCCGCACTGCATTAAAAACAGACACGATTCTACAGTGGAAATCACTGCATGGGCTCAGGAACACTTCTGAAAACCACTGTTTGCGAACACAGTTCGTCGCTGCATCTATAAATGCAGGGGGAAACTCTACCATACAAAAAAGAAACCACATCTAAGCAGGATCCAGAAATGCCGCCGACTTCACCGGGCCTGAGCTCATTTAAGGTGGACTGAGGCAAAATGGAAAACTGTCCTGTGGTCTGACAAATCAAAAATTGCAAATTTGTTAGGAAAATCATAGATGCCGTGGCCTTCAGGCCAAGGAGAATGGGGATTGCCTAGCTTATCAGTGGACGGTTCGAAAGCCAGCAGTCGTGATGGTGTGGGGGTGCATTAGTGCCCATGGCTTGGGTAGCTTGCACATCTGTGAAGGCACCATTAATGCTGGAGGATATATACAGGTTTTGGAGCAACATGTGCCGCCATCCAGACGACGTCTTTCTTTTCTGAGAATGACTTTTATGTGTCAGGAAGACAATTCCAACCCACATTCTGTGTATATTACAGCAGCAGGGCTCCGCAGCAGAAGAGTCCGGCTGCCAGACTGACCTGCCTGCAGTGCAGAGCTGTCACCCACTGAAAACATTTGGTGTAACAAAAAATAACAACAGACCTCAAACTGCTGAGCAGTTGAAATCCCATATCATGCAAGAATGGGACAGCATTTTACTTTCAAAACTCCAGCGACTAGTTTCCTCACCTCCCAAACGTTTACAGAATGTTGTTAAGAGGTGATGCAACACAGTAAACGTGCCTCTGTCATGACGTGTTGCTGGCATCAAAGTGTACATGTATTTGTCATAAAACAATTCAATTTCTCGGTTTTGTTATTTGGCAAGTTGTCTTTGTTCTATTTTCAATTAAATATGGGTTCAATGATCTGTAAATCATTGCATTCTGCTTTTATTTACATTTTACAAAAAAAAGGGGGTTTGTGTTAGCTAAACCAGGTTAGTAAAGTCGTATTTAGAGATGAGCAGGAAACTAAGAGCAGGTACATGGAAACATAATTTTAGAATCCATACAAGTAGGAAGAAACTTATATAAATGGGTTGCAGCGACCAGTTTTAGCAATAAGGAACTGCTGCTGGCCTGCTGTGAGGTACCAGGAACATCACAAGAATAGGAGAAATGAATCCAAACTGTTAAATTCATAACCTCTATTGGAACAGCAGCGACAACTCGGAACACTTCCCTGCGTGATCTCACATGTAGCAGGTGCACGAGATCCCAAACCCTCTTAATATGAATGTAAATATTTCATATTTCAGCCTTGAAACCAAAGGGAACCTCAAACGGAATAAATAAGCATTTATAGCTACGTGAAAACAAAACACAATGAAAATAAAGCATGGGTACTTTCTGGTCTTCATATACTACTGGAATAGCAGTGGTCCTTATTTCTTTTACAGAGAAACCAGATAATTTATGAAATATTTCAGCACCATGCCCAAACTGTACATAAAGATATTGACCTACCTTTAATAACACATTGGGGGGATGTATGGTTCTTATTTAGGAAATTGCTTTTTTCATGGATCTAAAAAACAATGCACTGCCAAACCTGGGGTGGGGAAGGGGTGTACAGTTCAAAGTACAACTTTACACACAACTGTTCAAAACCTAAATTACAATTTCTCCTTAAAACACTCTGGAATTTTTCCCTTCGGTATTCACAAACGAGAGAACAGCAGCTGCAGAGGTTTTGGAACCAGAGCGGACAGAAATTTTAATTTTCTATAGAGTTCTTTCCAGGGCAAGGAATCAAGGTGAGGAGAAGATTATGCAGAGAACCGATGGATGCTAGAGCTCATCATGATGACCCAGCTCTGCACTCGTCTTGATGAACACGCCCTCCATGGTCTTCCAATAATTATGGTGGTTGGCGTGTGGCATGCCGTGTACCTCCCGCTGCCCACGGATGGGGTGGTTGTACTGTTCCCCAGTGACGCTGAGGAAAACCTCAGTACCCTTGTGCTTCAAGCGCACGGCCTCATCGCGCTCCCAGTATATCCCACTGCACTGCACGGTCCACACGTCCAGGTCGTCGCCCTCACCGTTCTCCCCGAAAGCACTCACCTCCTGGGGGTGGAATTGATCATGGCACGTCAGCAAAACTGAAACCAGACATAGGCCTGAGGAACACTCAGCAGTGCCCCCTGTCCCTCCTGGCCATATAAGCTGGCCACTTACAAAATACACTGTGGTTTCCAGCAGGCTGGTTAACATCAACCAGTCAAATGTTACCGCTAGTGATGAACCATTTGCTATATTTTTTGACCCCACTAGATGGTGCTCTTGGTTTACATTGGGGCATAATTTGTGCCCTTTTTTTGAGAAAATCTAGTGGGGACAAAAAAGACAGCAAATGGTTCATGAAGTGTCATTTTGTCCATCACTAGTTACAACTAAAGACTGGCAGCTTTCAGTTTTGGTTCAGGGTGAACTGAACCATTTTATGTTTAAGGCTACACAAGGTCTACCTATAATCAGCCAATGAAAATGACCAGCCTCAAAACTGCACCATTTCACCTAATGCAAGCAAAACAGGCAGAGTACATATTTAGCTCTCATACAGATATCCACAGATGTCTACCTCAGCTCTCTGCCAGCCACATGCGATTCAGCCAAGTCTTTAAGGGTTTGTTTCGGGGATTGACATGTCTATTATTGGGCATGTCACATAGCACTGCATCGGAACAGGAATAAAGAGTAGGTTCTAGAGTCAACAAAAAAAAGAGGAGCATTGCCTGGCAACAACGTACCTGGTTGCCAGACAACGGAGAGACGAAATGATGAGTATGGAGGTTGCGGCCTGTGTTCATGTGAGTGATGCGAACGGCTTGGCCGCACTTGATTGGTGCGCCCCTCTCACATGGTATGTTGGGCTTTCCCCGGATCCGCCAATAGCTGTTGGCGTCATCTGAGCTCTCCACCCCCGTCACCGACTGTTGCCCACTACCTGCAGAAAGGAGAAGAATCCTAAATCAAGTGCTGATATGTGAAACTTTGGGGCTGTTGTGAACCTCCAGAATCAAAACAGGGTCCTAGCGGCACAACAATAATAATTTCAGTGCTTATTTAGCTAAGAAATAAAAAGCCCATGAACATTACTGAAACACTGGCTCCAATGTCATGCAAACAAAAATGCAATATATAAATGCAAGGTAGTTCCCATTTTTCTTCAGCCAAAAAGAGTAAAGTACAAAAAAAGTTTCCCCAAGAGGAATAAGCCTATGTAAAGAAATTCACTGTTTAGTAGCTGACTTGACATAAGCGTAGTGGCGACATAAGCGACGCGAAGGTTGCCGATTCAAATCCCAGAAAAAGCCCTGCGGTGATACTCTTTAAGAAATGTAGCCTACTTAAACGAAATTACCCACATAAAAATATAAATGGCAGATATAGACATGAATGATGTCCGATAAAAGCGTCAGATGAACTACTAACAGCACGTGTCAAAAGGCGGGTTAGAAGTCTAAAATCAACCACTCGACTTATACTCGATTGAAAAACTAACGCGAGGTGCCTCCTTGCTTGTCCCGCCCCCTACTTCCTCATCTTGCACTTTCACCCTTCGGATGCGAATATATGCCGCCTTGGAGGCTGCCGGTCCTTTCTGGGGGACATACGAGAGAACAGTAAGGGTATGATGCGTGGAATTAATAAGATATTAGGCCTGCACCATAATCGCTCACTTTGATGAACGATTTGGCGGAGCTTCCTTCATACACGTTCAACTTGAGAAAAGACAGCAACGTGACAGCTGAAATTAGCTACAATCTTAAGTCGCAACTGAAATAGCCATGTTAGTGATGCGCTGGTTTGAATACCACTGAATACGTGGGTTTCACATAGGCACAAAAACACCCCACGCTGATCGAGCAAAGACTCACACACAATGAACTTACCTGACCCATATTTAACGTCGTGAGAGTGCAGTCGGACGTTGTGCCGTGTGTTTAGCAACTTGACCAGGGAACCACACGTCACATAATTAAACTCCGTGTCTCGACAATCGCACTGCAGCGCAATAAAAACGAGTAACGCCAGCCTTCCTAAACAACGTACAGACCTCATTTTGTTAAGCATTAGTTGTAGGAAGTGCTCCGTGGACGGGATAATACAGTCCGCGAGCATAATCAGACCCGTGATCCCAGCCAACCACAGCTTGACAGGTAGAGTATACGGAAGTAATGGGTCCACATGCTACTTTCTGATTGGCTACAGTGACTCTCGGAGGGATGCGAACGGCTTTGATTGGTCTATCTCTTCAGCGAATTCTGGAGATTGCGCGTGAACGTTCATTTTTCTGGGTAGTTATGTACTTCAAGTACTGAAAGGATTGAGATTGTTATATTTAGAACGAACATTTTAAATATATTAAGAACGACCTGGATTTTCATACAACATACAAAACGTGTTACTTCAATTACTTAGGTCAGTTTATTAAATGACGTGTTTTATGTACATAATTTAAAATGTATATACTGGAAAAAATGCGAAACTCCAGTTGAAAACTAAAGACAACAGCATGCGGAGTGTAATGTCTCATATCTGTTCAATAGGGCAAGTTAACCTACCGAAAGATCATATGATCAGGAATGCAAGAATACATTATAGGATATTGCTGATTTTAAAACCGATTTAGGGCTTGTGTGAAATATTATAGTGTTTGTCATGTTTTCGATCTTTAATCTATTTACAGTACGTAGCTTAATTTATCTTGCAGATTCCTTAATTCACAGTACATTTTAAAACATTTAATTAAACCCCGTATTCACTCATTCATTTTCCTTATCCGCTCGTCCTATGCAGGGCTGCGGGAGTCCGGAGTCTATGCCGGAGGTAACAGGTGCAAGGCGGCGAGTAACCCATGACGGGGTGCCAATCCATCGCAGGGCAATTTGGCAACTCCAAATCACCTTGGCATGTTTTTGGACTGTGTGGGAAACAGGAAGGAAACCTCACAACGACATGAAAAGAAAACGTGCAGACTCCACACGCTTGGAGCCGGGGCGGGGTGGCGAATCCTGCTCAACAGAGGTTGATTAAATACTTTAACCCTAACCACGGTACCACCCTCTCAACCCTACGCACAGATAACAGTCCAGTTTTGTAACCACCCTAGTAGCACCTGTTAGTTTCATTCATGCCATTTTCATGTACTATAAAATAGCAAATTATCACTGTCGTCAAAAACCCTAACAATCAGGAGATTATGAAATCGAGAGCTTATCATCACGAATACTTTTTGTGGTTATTGAAAATAGACCTAAAGACACCCACATGTCATTTTTATGGAGATCTGATCAATCCTCTACAGATTTCAATAAAACATGGGCATGGAATTTTTTAATCTGGAACACTTAGGTGTCTCTTGCCTAAAACTACGCAAAGCATTTAAAACTCCTTAAAAATCTTAAACAAACATGGTTAACCAAATGCAATACATTTGCCTTTAATACATATTTTTACATAACTGATACTACTCTAGCTTATTCACAATCTTAACACAATGGTAACTTGTCTAATTGCGGTGATGTGGTCATTCAGAATTTAAGTGTTTAATAACTGGCTTGGTTGCTTAACATCCTAGAACATTCTTTTTAGCTAGTTTGCGAAGGTCTTTAAACAGCTAATCGGTAGCACAATAAGGTAACATCCCAGGATTATGGGTCTCTAAAAGTATTTTATATATATATATATATATTTTATATAAAGTTATAGGGAGTTACACTATCCATTGTTATTTCAAGGATGAGTCCACTACGGTCTCCAGACGCCAGCAAAGCACTTTTGCCGCCGTGCGGGAAACACAGGAACTTGAGACGCCCTGTCGCCGCGGTGCATTCTGGGAATAACCAGCAAATCCAAGATGGCGGCGAGCAGGAGGCTGCATAAGGTAAATTGTCTTATCCATTCCATTTTTCTCTTCTCCGTTTCTAAAAAAGTGTTGTTGGAAACTCGCATTGTCGTATCTGGTCATACGACTCTTTAAAGCGTACATTTTGAAGAAGGCCTTCGACGTAGCACATGTGTGTGTGGGTCTAAGTGGTTGTCTGGTCGTTCATTACATGTAGCTAGCTCCCTTTTTGCGTGACAGTGAGTAAGCGAAGCACCGGCAAAATAGGCCGGGGCCGACCGGGAAGGAGCCGACTTCTACGGATGACGGAAAGCGATTCGTTCTCACAACATGAAATGCCATCGTCTAACACACCTGGGGAGGCGTTTTTTGATGTTAGTGACATTTCGGCGTGTTATTGTGAGAATGATAAACAGCGCCCTAGCTAGCGGGCTAGGTGGCTAACTAGCGACTTTTTAACGACACAGGAAGTGCCGTCTTATTGTCTGAATTATCGGACCCACGTTATATGGCTGGCAGGACGGCTGATCTTTAGGGCAGTGAATGTGAAGTCTGGTGTTTTCGTACAGTTTTCTTTCTAATCGAGCGGAAGTTTCTTCTCCCTTAACCGTGACTGTGAATGTGGCGAAGGTAACGATGTTCCCATGGCGTGTTGTCTATCTGTTCCTTGGGTGGGTAAAACGGTAAGTTAGGTACGATGTATTGTGTGATGGAAATATACGCAATGGAAATGACGAATTTAGAAGAAATCAGGGTTTTCATGTGCGTATCCATTGTACCGGTTTGTATACGTATTTAAATGGATCTTCGAGTCATCCAGGAAGAGGTGGTTTCCACGCGTAATTCACCCGTCATTGTTGCTTGCTGTAAACATGTTATTTCCTTGTAGATGTTTGCTTATTTATTGGGCTGTCTTACGTGTACATTTGTACACATATCTCTTAATACATCATTGAAAACAGGCGTTAACCAGTGTTAACAATATAATGAATAATTCGGTTCCTTAAGGGTGTTGGTTATAACTGGGAGTTTTCGTGTTCTAGTGGATACTCGTTTTAAATACGTTGAATGTGTAACATTTATTCAAACTTCTGTGGGCAGTGTTTGAACAGTTCAGATGGGGGAAATATCTTTTAAATTTATTTTTACGATCGACTGTATAAACCCGGTCGTTCAGCGTCTGGAGAATGCCCTATACGCGCGCAGTTTCAATAATACGAGTCAAATACTTAATTTCCTTATTCGAATTAGCTCTGAGGAACCCAGAAGTCGGGATCTAATCAGTCAGTTGAAAGGCATTTCAAGTATCTAACAAACCGCCTTGTTTGTATTGAATGGAACAAAGTCTGTCACTGTCAAAGTTAGTTTCGCTATAGAAACAGAATTGCTAATGGAACATTCTGGAAGGAAAAAAAACTTCTTGGAAACCTGTAGCATAAGCATAAATTGTAAACCAGTAATTAAACCAGTCATGTATATTTGCGTGGCTGTTTCTATTGTTAAATGGAATAGATATCTCGAAAAAGTCTATATATATTTTTTGCAAGGTTTGTTGGGCATTATGTGGTAGTTGGTCTGCATTTGAGATTTGGCTTAAGGAAGGGTATAAACAGGATTTGTCAGACATGGCAGTATCTGTTTCTTTGGCTTCCAAATGTGGTGCGTTGAGGCAACACTGGTGTGGAATTCAAGGAACTTCCGAACACTTCCAGTAAGGCCTGAACTAACAGGTTGTAGCACATCAATGCACAGGAGTCAGTGTTTTGTTGGACAGGAGCAGGAAATTGTCTGCAGAGCGGACCGTCTCACACGGGATTCTCATGTATGCGGGTGAGCCCACTGGGTCCCGACTCCTCTGAAAACACGCCCCCCCCCCCCGAGCTGAGATACGAGGACCCTCGGCTGTGGTGTCCAGCGATGGTAGATTCTTGACTTTTCACCAAAATCAAAATGAATGTGGGACATTTTGAGGTCCTTTTTCATAAGTTGGTTAAAAAAGGCTCAGTTTAAAACTAAAATCAAACCAACTCATCCAAATCATTACAGGAAGATGCCCTGTTCTCATGACATAAACAGAATTCCTAGAGTTCATCAGCAAGCAGCAAAAGCATTTAACTAAGTATGACGTAGAGCAATAGGAACATGATGATGATGCAGATGAAAGGACTCCCTTGGTTCTTGTGGACATCCTCTAATGTCTGTTTTTAGGATGGGGAGCTGTGGATGTTATGTACTGCCAGCCACCGACAGGGGGGTGTTGTGCTTTGTTTGAAAGCTTGAGATGTTTCACTCCCGTTTTCCCTCTATGTTCTGTGCACAGTCTGGTTCAGCAGCTCTTTCATCTGAGGAGGCTTGTGAATATGGTGTGTGGGTTTGTCTCCCCCCTGCATGTTGGGGTTACAATTACTACTTAATTGCTCTGGATTCTCACACATTTTCGTTATTATTTCTTTCACCTCTCAGGAACTTGAAGAAATCCGCAAGTCTGGAATGAAAAATTTCCGTAACATCCAAGTCGACGAGGCAAATATTTTGACCTGGCAAGGTCTTATTGTCCCTGTAAGTATGTGGTGTTTGACTTGTGTTAGTTGTGGGGTCCTCTGGCTCATCCTGTGCCATGAGAGATTTTAGAAACTGTTTGTAACAGTTTTCCCATTGGAGGAGGTTCAGACTACAGAGAGAGCGCCTCTAGCTGGATAATAATAATGCCTGAGGTGTAAGAAGGACACCGGTAGTAATTTCTTGGAGGTATTTAATGTTGCTTAGAGATCGATGACAGACATACCTGCTTTCGGTTAAACTATAAGCTGATTTATGTGCGATTTCTCCAGGTCAGTTGAAGTCTGCATTGTTCATTTTTTATATTCAGATTTATGTAACTGTAAGTCAGAGGTGGAAGTAAATGTCTGAGGATGACTAATAACTAAAACTTTTGAGTTTTGTGGAACAAGCCGGTGTTTGTTTTGTTGACTTTACCTTAGGGAGCTTGATTGTGAGATAAGGGGCCAAAGAGGGCATAAAGCACTGGATACAAGAATATTTCTGGTCCTCAACCAATTTCTACCTCTCCCCCAAAGGACAACCCCCCATATGACAAAGGAGCGTTCAGGATTGAGATTATATTTCCTGCTGAATATCCGTTCAAACCCCCCAAGATCACCTTCAAAACGAAGATCTATCACCCCAACATTGATGAGAAGGGCCAGGTCTGCCTGCCGGTGATCAGTGCAGAGAACTGGAAGCCAGCCACCAAAACCGACCAAGGTAGGGAGTGTGATGTCACTCTTGGCAGCTGTACATACCCACAGCGTAGCTCCCTCCAGTGTTGTACATCTGCTGCATTTTGTGATGCCTGAACGAATGGCGCGAATGTGATTTTTATCTCATCCTTCTTTACTTAAATTTTAGTGGTTGTGTGTTACTTTCTGTCTAACTCACATACTTTAATGTCTTTATTTTCTTCAAACTAGTAATCCAGTCTCTCATCGCCCTGGTGAATGACCCCCAGCCTGAGCACCCCCTGAGGGCCGACCTAGCAGAGGAATACTCAAAGGACCGTAAAAAATTCTTTAAGAATGCAGAAGAGTTTACAAAGAAACATGGCGAAAAGCGGCCAGTGGACTGATGAGACCCTCGCCTGCATCCCTGCCCCTTTAGTCCCTCCCCTTACTTTCTCTGCCCATCTCTCTGACCCCACCCCTTTCCAGAACAAACCAACCAACCGCCCACCTACGCACTTGTCATTCTAGCCAACTTGGAGCGCCACCGCTCCGCCCACCTCCACCTTGAAGCAGGACTTTGAACCAGACAAGTCTCACCTTTTGGGGTTAGCTTGAGGCTGTTACTAACTTTCTACTGTTTTCCTTTGTTGAGAAAAAAAAAAATGGTTAGAGGAGAATCTGTAAAGATGGGGGAACTTAAAGAAATGAGGAAATGAGGCAATTCGCGTGACAAATGTTGTTCCCATTCATTTGTTCAATAATAATGGTAATGGCTGCTTAGCTAAACTCCCTGCTGTTGCAGACAACTTTTCGCCTTTCAAGGGAAGATGCAATTCCGTAACGGGGATGAGTATTCCATCTTTTTCATCTTTGGTGTTATCTCTCTTTTCTCAAACAACTCATATTTGTAAAAAACAAAAACAAAAAAAAACAAGTAAACGGGAAGACGCCTGCAGCAGGAAGGTCCTGGGAGTGTGTGACATAATGTTTGTTTCTTAACACCTTTTTTTTCTTTCCTTGCACAAGTTGCACTGTATTCTGTGGAATTAAGCTTTTTCGGTTTCATGAGTCCTTCTGTTTGTAACGCATTGAATAATCGAGAGTTGCAGCTTGGCCACTGACATATTGACTTATGTTCCCATAAGGGTAAAAGGGAAAAAAAAGATTAGGGCTGTGTGTGACTGAACATAATTATATATTTTTAAAGAATTACTGAAGTATTTTTTCTATATAATTCAATGCTTTCTTGAAACCAGGTTTGAGGAAATGTTACGTTATTTTGGCCTCGTCTTTTGCTGTACTGAGGAACACGACAGGGCTTGTCACCATCCAGATATCTATCGCCTGTGACTGTCGGATCCCCCCCCTCCATGAATGTGTGCCGAGTATGATGGGGCATTAAGTAGTCAAACACTGCTCTGAAAGAAAATCACACATTAATGGGCAAATGATGTAAAAATGAGCCCCCGTTTCTCCCTTCTGTAAATTTCAGTGTGATCCTGAAAAATGAAATAAATGTACAAGACTAGTCCTACATCTCTGTGTATACGTATATGAGCGTATATGACACATTTCTTAAAATCTGTGTCTTTTTCCGCTGCTAGTGATTTTGGTTGATTAAATTCTGCCCCACAAGAAACTGCAATTTACATTGCAGCTTAATACCCGTTGCAGTGACCAAGTTGATTCTCAGTTTAATAGTAATTTTCTTGGTCAAATTTTTGTTTTTCCACCGATTGAAATTACAGTAGCAAATTTTCATTTAATTGTCTATTTTCCTGCATTATTTATTCCGTCTATCCATACATATATTGATATACTTGATTATGATGCTTTCGTCTAAAGCATGAGCGCTTTGCGCCCCCTAGTGGGCAGGACCCAGTCCTAAATCGCAGTTTTTCTGTGATTCGGTCCGCTGTAGAAGATTTTCGTGGACTTTTTATGAACGTAGATTGGGGTTATTTAACCACAAATGATTACAAAAAAATCATCTGGAGGCTGTTCAATTATGGCCTCGTGGAGATAAACGAGTTTTCGTGATTATCATTGTGTTGATATTTAAGGAGAAAAACGCCAGTATATCCGACCTACCAAATCGTACAAAGTCGCCCCCGTTGTGTAAAGAAGTTGGGAACAACGGTGATTAAAGAAGGTGAGGAATTCAATTACTTTTCAGAGCAAATGAGAGGTAGTAATAGAAGTGATTGGTGGAATGTGTGATTGAATTCTTTTGACTAACAATTAGTATTAAAATTATTTCTTTAGCCCTGCGATGGGCTGGCCCCCCATCCTGGGTTGTTCCCTGCCTCGTGCCCATTGCCTCCGGGATAGGCTCCGGACCCCCCGCGACCCAGTAGGATAAGCGGTTTGGAAAATGGATGGATGGATTTTTTCTTTAGTAAAGTAGGATGGTAACTAACTTCAGTGAATGCCTAATCTTTATAACAGTGTTCAGTGCCATTGGAAAACATTGTACCCTGACCTTACTTGAATTTTTAGAAAAGGCTGAAGACTTTGAGGTCCAAAGCAGTTTATACGTTGTCTGCAGTGTGTGATTGTCAGTGTGTGATCTGTAATGGATTTGCATGCCGTCCAGGGTGCCCCCGCTCTGCGCCCTGTGCTGCCTGTCTCAGTCTACAGTCTCAGTGTAAATGTGCCCAAGATGAGGGCTTATGGATGGCGGTTGGGTGGCATTAATCCCCGTTTATGATGGAATACATTCTCTTGGTGTACATACTTTTAAATTAATCCATTTCATTATGGTCAGAGAAGCTACCTGTCAAGGATATAAACTAGACTGATTTGGGTTTTTCAAAATACGTTCGATGCCGTGAACCATTTTAATATCCCAGTGATTTATAAAAAGCCCTTAATCTAACAAAATGGGCAAATTTACAGAAGTTTATAAATCTGGACCGGTTTGTGTGCGATCGTGTATTTTGGTCAGCACCATGGACAGCCGCTTGGTTGTCTCTCTTGCTATAATTACATTTTATTTAATTTCAACAAATATACATACAACCCCAAATTCAAAAACGTCGGGACAGTATAGAAAATGCTAATAAAAAGGAAAAGTATTTTTAAATATGAACTCATGTCAGATCTGATGACTGCAATGTGCTCCAAAGCTTGAGAGAGTCGAGTGTTTTATCACTGTGTAACCAACATTTCATTTAATGAGCATTTGGACATTGATGACACTAGTTGGTTTAGCAAGTGGAATTTTCCCCTCAATCAGAGAGAGATAAGGATTGCAGGCAGGCTGGTCTTGTACCAGGCCTCTCTGCTTGCGCAGGCATGCACTGGTAATCCGGGCAGAATGTGGTTTGGTATTGTCCTGCTGGAAAGTGTAGGAACAAGCCTGGAAAAGATGGTGTTTGGATGGCAGCATATACTCCTGCAAAACGTACCCAAGCCATAGACACTGCCACACGGCCATCATGACAGATGTTGGCCTTTAGAAAGTGAGGGCTGGATTTTCCCAAAACCTGTTTGACATGTTGAACCATAAAACACGATTCCCTCTGTCACTGTCCATCTCAGATGAGACCTCCTGGGCAAGACTTGGTGCATGACTTCTATTTCGCATAGTAAAGCCATAACTTGCATTTATATATGCAGCAGGTAAATGATGTCGACTGACAAAGGTTTATGGAAGAATCCTCAAGATTACATGACGATATCCATAATTGATGCATGATAGTTTTTAAGACAGTGATGTCTGACGGACGAGAGATCAGGCTCCTTCACAAGTGGCTTTCATACTAACCCTCTACATACCAAGATTTGACCAGATTCCTTAAATGTTTTCATTATATTGTGCACTGTAGTGGATGAAATACCCGAAATCTTACTCGTTTGTCTTCAGGGATTGTTGTTCTCAAAATGCTGGATTTTGAACATACAGGGAAGGTTGGCATGCCTCAGTCCATTCTTGCTCTTGGAGAACTAGGCCTTCTTTGAAAGATCCTATTGTACTATAATATGATTGCTTCACCTGTGCAACATCACCTTGTCATTTCAACTTGTCACATTGTTATTAGTCTTATCTGCTCTGTCTTAACATTTTTGGAATTCATATATATATGTGTGTGTGTGTGTGTGTGTGAATCTGCCAGTCACGTTTATTTCATTCGTCCAGTCAGGTATTCTTCTGCAGAGCATCTGAAAAGTGCAGGACGATTGTTACCTTATTCTCATTAAAGCTCCTTCTTGTTAAAAAGAAATAACCTGGAAGTGTGAGTTTCGCGCCAGATGCGTGACAGTTTGCAACCCTAGCAGCACTCAGTATATTGCTAAATTCAGTATGTTAGATAGATTATGTGCATTTCACTTAAATTAGTCATACACAACCATGAACAACATGCAATTATTTTTGGTTTCCAAATCAAAGCTTGTATAACCATGGTTATTCAAGACCGGTGTCTTTGAGTTGGCTGTTACTGCGGGCGGTTCAGGCAGTAATGTTCCACCTTCCCTGCGGGCGGTTCAGGCAGTAATGTTCCACCTTCCCTGCGGGCGGTTCAGGCAGTAATGTTCCACCTTCCCTGCGGG
>JAODJX010000026.1:111889-122481 GCA_026776945.1 Isichthys henryi | reverse complement strand
CCACCCCATTTCTGTGGTCACAAGCCCCTACTGCACTGCAGTGTAACCCATTGTGTGAAATGCTGGCCCATTAAATTTTCTAATTGTCCCCCAACCTGGTCAGTGTAGGTCCAGGTCTGGTATTTGAATTCTCTCAGTTTAATATGTATATAAATCTCTGGATATTTTGGTGCTGTTGGACCTATAAAAGTGATCATCAAGGTAACACCATAGGTTCTGTAGATGATAGTTAGCTTGGAAAATGACTAAGGAGTTGCAAAGCTTGTATTGCTCATGGTATAATGAATGTTAAAGTTTGACACAGTATTTTTCATAATGGTGCCACAAAGATGGAACAATTGGGCAAGAAAAGCCAGGGGGACAGAAAGAGAACAATACCAGGCAAAACCAGAGTGTGGTGTGCTTCTCAGTGATGGGCAGCAGAGGGCGCTGTTTGTATGTGTGCATAATTCAGGCCTGCTTAGCTTGGGTGGGGGGCTGGTGGGGGTAGAGAAGGTGTGGACACGCTGGGCCCCAGACAGAGCCTCTGCTCTGCCCCCTTCTTTCACCGGCGTAAGCAGCCCCCTGGATTGTCATGGCAACCAGCAACCAACCGCTTAGGTGTTAAGGAGAGCCGTATAATGGTGGGGGTTGGGGGGATGCTATAAAAAGGAGACTGTCCAGTGCAGGCTGGCATTAACCCCCTCCTGAAGCCCTTGGCCGTCTCTGCTGCCCTTCTGGGTTTGTCAGTAACGCTGAAACAGTCAGGCCGCTCCTGTCTACCAGTAACAGGCCCCTCTCTCTTCCTAACCCCTTACAGGTGTCTGTTTTGTTTACGTATTAAAGTTACTCGACTCATCAGACTTATTCTCCTTCAGTTGATGGTATAAATAAAAAAAATTCTTACCTGAAATTATTTGGCAATTTTCTGTAGGGATGGACGTCTGATCATTCCACTCATATTTATATGTGGGTTATGCAGCAGTTAAGGGACTTGAGTGCCATTGTCAAGGTTCCATTGAAACACTGAGGCTCTGTGTTAAATAACTGCTGACTCCATTAGACCCCCGGCAAACAGCTCTGATCTTGGTGGTGGTGGGGGGGGGGGTTCTGATTTAAGAGAGCAGTCGTCTAGCTGGGCACCTGGGGTTGTGCTTGTGTGGTCTTTGTCTTTGGTGGTCTACACTTGTCATCCATCCACCTGAAAACATTCTTAAGACTTTGTTTTTGGTAAACAAACTGTGTGACAGAGCCAAAGAGGATCACTATGTATGGCTTTTTGTAATAACGGGCACCCTGATCTCAAAGGAAGGCAGGGGGAAAAAATGGCAGGACAGAAAGTGGGGGAAAGCGTCCGGTTACGGTCGGCACTCGGAGAACGCAACTGAAGGGGGTGGCAGCCGGCGTTAGCATTATCAAACCATGAAAATACCCGGAAAAGCTGGCGAAGGTTTTTAATTTTACCTTCCGAAAACCATTTCCCTATGCAGTTCTCACCCCTCCCACAGCCACCCTGACAAAAAAAAAACCTTCATCTGCAGTAGCTTTAAGCATGGCAACGTGTAAATGAAGGTGCCGGCGACCTTTGCAGGCCGCCGGACTCGCACCAACCCGCGAGCCGCTTCCTAGGGAAGCTGCTACCCATTAAATAAATGTGAATGTGAAAGACCCAGGTGCTTAACCATCCCTCCCCCCTACCCCCCCGGGCGTAATCCACCCCCGCTTCCAGGACAGTCTGTCTTTGCCCATCACAGCGTGAAATAAGAAAGAGCAATGCATCACCAAAAGGCTAGAAGCTCTGGTAATGCTCCTCAGAATCTGCGTTAATGGGAGACCTGGTGTTTGGGATGCCCTAGAGAAACCTCCAGGTGTGACCAGAGGAGGTCTAGCCTCCAAAACCGCATCCCATTTCCGCCCCTGTGCCCGAAGTTTGGTAGAAAAACAAGGGACACCTGGCTTCTGCCGGAGCAAATCTATCATCTGGAGCAGCCCAAGTTGCTCCTTAGGTGATCTGCTTGCCAGGGATTCCAGGTGCTGGATCGGAGTAACAAGACAGTAAAATTCACAGAGTAACAGAGGTCCAGCAGATCTAAAGCTTTTCTTTATAGGGAAAATTCAGATAAATCTTGTGATTTGCTGTAGGGGAAAGTGGGTGGAGCTTTGTTGTAGGGCAACAAGAGACAAGATCAAGGGTGAATCGCAGCCAAGAAAGACTAAAGTAGAGAAATAATGTGATTGGGCTGAAATGTGGGTGGATAATTAGAGATAATAAGTGAGGGCTTGTGTGGGCAGAGCTTAACCGTAACAACATGTAAAGTTTATCTGAAAAGTGGTGCTAAGCAATATTTTTAGGGATATTTAATTTTGCTTGTTACTTATTTTAACTAAAGCCTTTTCAATTTATTGAGTGCTGCTGAATAAATTCACAGATTGCACAGTCTCTAGTACCATGCTGGATTCATGATTTGTTTACCTGGATTATCTGCAGATTCCGCGTACAGGATCTGGGATAGAATCCATGCCGACTGTAACCATGTACTGGATAAACTGTTCTGGATAATGAATGGATCAACTGATCACCTTGCCTGGATATGGGAGGTATTTTCTGCAAAAAATAAAACGGAAATGATGAAATGAAAATAGTCTCAATTTGAAGTCTGTGCGCCTGCAAAAATGAAAATTAAAATGAAATAGCACCATTTGCATTTAAATTTTTCACTCACGTGAGTCAGAATGTGACAAATTAACAAAATTTAATAACCTTTTTGTCTTTTCATTTTCCAATTTGACTTCATTTCCTACAGTTTACAACATGCAAATATATGTTAATTGGAGCGGGAAGTGGGCGGAGTTATGGATCACGTTGCGGCTGCGAGTTCCGCTGTTGTTACGTTTCTTGTATATGGTGACCCGTGTCGCCCAAACTTAGCTACTTTTTTGCAGCTTCTGATTCATGTAGCTTCTTATTCGTAAGTTTACTAGAAGGGAAGGTTTGCACGGCACATGCTGCAGATTTTACATAAGACATCTTGGTAATACAAAATAACGTATGAATAAACGGTTTAAGCTGTAGCATGTGTATTTATCGGGTGAATTCATACAAGAGCTTCCCAAGTATTCCTGTAATGAAAATTGTGAAATTACCCAGACATAATGTGATATTTCTTTCATAACATTAAAATGGTCACGTGACAGTTTGAGCAAGCGTACACATTGATCTGAATGAGCCACATCTCCAAATGGAATGTGGAATACGGAGGACATATTCTTGGGTAGGGCAAATATGAAATGCATAGAACACAGTAGGCATGTACACCACTGTAAGGACACTGAAATTAGCCCAGGTTAGATAGGTGTTTTAGGCTACCTAGCTGGAAATGTGGCTGTCTGGGTTATTTGAATTCTAGTGTTTCCTTACAATGGCATACCTGCATAAATATGTGTCCTGTTGCTTAAAAAATCTATTCATATTTATTTAATATTTTCAAAAATGTCTTAAATATAAACTGTGTAACAGTCCCCTCTAGAGAACCTGGGAATAACTTAAACCGTGAACGACGCTACCAATAAGAAGTTAAATGAATCGGAATCTGCAAATGAGTAGCTAAGTTAAGTCACGTGTGACTTTGTCTTTAGTTTGGGGGACACGGGCGACCGTGTGCAAGGAACGCAAGGACAACGGGATCCGTAAACGCACTGAGAACTGTTTAGCAGCTGTGATCCATGGCTCCGCCCACTGACCGCTCCAATTAATATATATTTGCACGTTGTGAACTTGAAAATGAAAAAGTAAAGTAGGAAATGAAAAGTCAAATTGGAAAATGAGAAGACAAAAAGGTTATTTAATTTTATTTTTTAATTTGTCACATCTGACTCCCACGAGTGGAAAATTAAAATGCAAATGGTGCTGTTTCATTTTAAATTTTCATTTTTGCAGGATTTTTGCGCACAGACTTTGGAAACTAAACGGCAAAGTGGAGATTGTATTTTCATTTAATCATTTCCATTTTATTTTTTGCAGAAAATACCTCCCATACCTGGAAAACCACAAAAAAAATAGACAAAGCCCTTCAGTCAAAGAGAAATGAAGAACCAGAAAGCAATGAACATTTTCAATGAAAACATTTAATGAAAAATATAAAAGTTCTTATTGATGTACATTTGAAAAATGCGATTGTGAGCGAGGACAATCAGAAGGAAGAGCTTTTATGACACGGTGAGTTTCCAGCTACACACTTGTGTGACCCTTTACCTGGGTCAGAAGCTTTCTGCGGTTAAGGGTCTTACAGTCAGGGTGTGGCCACTAGCGAGAGCATTACGAACTGCTACATCTGAAGAGGTTATTGTAAAAAATGGATCTATACCACAGGGAGAAAACTGGTGTATTATTTTGAAAGGTTTCAAGTACTAGATTAGCAGCTAAGGTGTTTCCCTTTAAAACAGTGCACTTCCATTACAGTTCCAGGGAAAATGAGTTAAAACAGATTTGAGATAATTTTGTCAAACTAACCTCAACATTGGTTTTTCTTAATGTGATTTCTCCAAATATTACATCAGAACTGCAGACTATGCAAGAAAAAGGTCCTTTGTTACTATTTTTCTGGCTAACAGGTTTTCTTTGGGTTACATCCACCCAGTCACTGCGAGATACAGAGCAGTGATGAAGGAGGAGAGTTTGTCCTTTGGCAAATATTTCTGGGGGGTGGGGGTGGGGGTGGATGTGGATATGCACAGATACCCTGGTACTGAAGGGAAGGTGGAGTGATCACATGGGATTATTTAAAGCTCAAAAACCCTAGACTGGTAGATCACCTGTCTCCAGGTTCTGCATCTTTCCCACAATCCCTTGGGGCAGGAATTGCCTTTAACACACAGTGTACATGGGAAGCATGTGACTACCGTTTAGTCAGAAAAGGATACAGGAAAGCAAAGAACATGTACACAAAATTCCACACACGGGGCAAAGGGGGGGGGGGGGTGTCAGTATTCTCGAGAACTATTTAAAGCTTTTTCTAATGCTGTATGAAGAAGCAACAATGAAGACCAGAACAAGGTAACTAACGGTAACAATGCAAACCAAAATCGCTTTTACACTTAAGGAAGAGCAAGAAAAGGTTTGTCCAACTGATTTGGTTTTAAGAACAGCAATAAAACATTTTTTTGCCTGGTCGAGCTACAACTTGGAAACAACCAGGAACCCAAGACGGACGGACAGACACAGGTAGGAGCGAGTGAGAGAGCGAGCGAGAGCAGAAACCCGCCTCGGTAGTGGTTATGAAAATGCCTTCTGAACCGGTTTCGCGTATTGGGTTAACATGGCTTCGTTCTGTTAGACACTTAAACAGGACGCATTTACGCACAAAGTAGCTGACAACTAGAGTGGGTAATAACCTGTACAAAGCAGACCTGCCTCAGTCTCAGCCGAGGGGGGGTGGTATGTACATTCATCAGCCACAGACGAGATATCACAAACAAAAAATAAAAATACATAACATTTGTGAGTCCGGTGCGATTCATGACTGTCATGAGAGGCCAAAAACCGTGAGAATGCCCTGTGTATGACAACCGTGTTACACCCCCTCCCATGAGCACAGTGCTTGGTCCTGGGGGGGTGGGGTGGCACAGTGGGATCCTGCCCTGTGCAGCAACGCAAGACGTCCCCGGTTCTTCTCATGCCTGCTGAGGTATGGAACGGTACGAGTCTGTAAACAAGGAGAACCATGCGCTAATGTGCGTGACAGCCTCCTCCCGCTCTCTGGCAATACAGTATCGGTGTCGTTTCTATATCGAGCTGCCCTGCCTTGTATCAAGGCTGTTTTAACTAGATCTCACAAAAAAAAAAAAAAAAAAAAACATGCCAGTGTCTTTAGTAACAATACAAAGAAAATATCAAAGGACACTCGAGCGGAGTGTCCTGCAGTCAGATAATGAACAAACCCTGAAGACGGTCACAGTTTGTAAATTGTTTTACGATGCCCTTCCACAATAAAAACGGTTAAGGCTCTTGTCCGCTGACACTTCCCTCTGGCTAGCAAGACATGCTAACCAGACCCTGGATTAAGGGCAGCGTGTCTTCAAACCCCGGGTGTCCCACAGAGCTTTGTTAAAAACATCTGCTGAGAGTTACCTGCTTAACTGGCACTTTTAACCAGAGGAAGTTGCAAATTTGACACTGCTACAGGCCAAGGTCCGCGGCCGATAGCAGCACCAGCCATGGGTTTGCGGCCTGTACCAGCGCAGGCCTTGTGTTCATCGGCCAGGCCTTTAACAGTGTGACACGTCAACTACAGAGCATGTATACTGAGCATCCTCAGAGGTTCCTGACAGGAACACTTAAGGGTGCCTTGGGGGCTGAGGAGGATGAGGTTAAGGCCTATTCAGCGTGCCTAAACCAGCCCAGAGAGCACATAAAACCTGAGCCCTTGATTTAGGGTTAGCATCTCCGGCAGCCATTTGGGGGAAGAGCCACCTGGAGACCGTAGTCCCCACAGGACCAGCCTGAGAGCTGCTTTCCTACAAAAGCTCATTACACCCCCACCCCCCCCCAAAACTCCAGCCACATGTGACCCCTGACATTCATTTAACAGCGGACAGGAAACAGGCAACAGGCTGGTGTTGGCTGGGGCTGCTTCGAGATGCTTCTGGAAACTTCCGCCACCCTGAAACTCACCCTTTGTAATGCGTTTCTTTGTCCCTCATTAAAAAAAGGTATCGTTCCCTTTTTTTTGACAATGCAACTCAGAGACCAAAAGCTGCTTTTTAAACAGGACAAAGTTCATGTTTTATTTAACTACATCGGTGCCTGATGTCATGCTGCTGATGACTGAATGATGTCATCCCTATGCTGAACTATGCCTAGTAAAATGGGGGGGGGGGGTGGGAATATCACTAGATACACATCTGTGGGAATGTGTACAAGTGAAGCATTACAAGTATCAGCTACAGAGTGTCGGAGAATGGCGAGACGAAGATGGGGTCTTTCCAAACCCCCGATTCAAAGTGTCTCTAAAATGTTCAAGGGCCTCGAGTTTCCAGTTCATCTGAAAAGTGACGGCATGTATCTCACCCAGTTTAAGGGTTAAATTGGTTAGAAGGATGATGTCTCGTTAAATAAACGCCCCTCGGAAAGAAATGAATCCCGTCTAAAAAACCCCCGTGTGAAAAAGATCTTATCCGAATCCCGTTCAGTACGAGCTTCATGTTTGGCAAAAGAGAAAAAGTTTACATGAACTTCACATATTGTTTAAGGTTTTTTTTTTTGGTCTGACTTAAAATAAATGCCCTTTTGAAGACATGTATGAGCTACACAGAGATTTTCTAAATTTGTACAAGGGAAGAAAAATTTCCTAAAGCTTAAAATTAACGCTGCCAACCCACCAATCAAAAGATGTTTGTTGGTCTGCAACTTCTCATTGGTTAATAACACTCCAATCCTTCAGCTACAGTGCTTTTTTTGCGGAGCACCTCAACATCCCCGCACATTTACTTACATTAAAACTTTGGTTCTCAGTGCCCAAAGCACTCAGGCTACTGGTCTATTTATCGCTCTTGCCCTCGAGTTCTCATCATTCTTTGGAAACCAAGCACATGTCCATTAGACAAGAATAATCCACCCAGGCTAGTCTGAATCCTTGAGGACCCGTAAGGCAATTTAAAGCTATTAAATAATAATAAAAATAATAACAACGGTAATAATAATACTTGCAAGATACAAACACTAAAACATCTTGAGTGGTGGGCAGGCTAAATCAATGCGCTGTTACGCTACAACCTTTGAACATATTACTAACATTTAGAACACCCCACCCCGCCACCCCCAATTTCACTCATCAATGGATTGTTCGTGGAGAACAATTTAGAGGTAGTACTGTAAGAAGTCTATTCAGATAAGTCCCTCCTGTTTCAGAAAGGGGGGGGGGGTTTAACGTGTAGGAAATGGCAGAGGGACAGCTGAAACAGATCCAGCAACAAAATGCAAAAGGATTTAAAGATCCACCCATCCCCGGAAGGAAACCCCCCCCCCCCCATGCCATCCAGTTAAAACATTCACACAGACGTGTAAAGACGAACAGTTCGTTAAGACAAAGTACCATGGAAAGGTTCAGTTTTCAGAGAAGGGTGCAATCCCTAGAGGCTAGAAATGAACATTAATAATAAAAAAGCTTCCCCCGGCCCCCCCCACCCACCCGCCTTTCTGGGATTTTTTTCTAAGCCCCCAGATTTGGGGGGGGGGGGGGCATCAGAAGCTTTGGGGTCGGTTGTGTTTGAGGTACTAAAATGAGAAAAGTGAGGCTATCAGACCCTACGGGGTTAAGTATGCAACAGCGACGCGGCCGAGGGAAAGTCAGCAGAGCCGTTGCAAGGAAGACAAAGCCCGACGGAAAGGAGGAGCACCCCAGAGGGCAGGGGCCCCGGCGCAGGTCGGGAACGCTGGTATCAAGTGTCCATGCCCCAAGTGGAGGATGACCACCAGCAAGCAGGTACCCACCTCACCCAGGTGAGGGGGCAGCACGGCTGGGTGGGCAGGCAGGGGGCTCTCTGGGTCTCTGCCTCATGCCGGGGTGGTATGCATGCGCAGGTGGCTGATGAGGTTGCGCTGCTGTGTGAACTTGCCCCCGCAGAGCTGGCACTCGTACGGCTTCTCGCCCGAGTGCACGCGCATGTGCTCCGTCAGGCGGTACTGGCGGGTGAAGCGCATGCCGCATTCCTCGCAGGCGAACGGCTTCAGGCCCAGGTGGCTGCGCATGTGGCGTGTCATGGTGCCGCGCTGCGTGAACATCTTGCCGCAGATGTGGCAGGGGAAGGGCCGCTGGAGCCAGTGACCCTTCTCGTGTTGCCGCAAGGCTGCTGGGTCCTTGTAGCTCTTGCTGCACACCGAGCACTCGAAGGGGCGGGGCTCGGTGCCGGGGGGTGGGGCCACCCTTGCCGACAGGTCCTCGGCCTCCTCCTTGATGCACAGCTCCTCCTCAGTGTGCGTCTCCACGTGGGCGTTGAGTCGCTCTGAGCTGGGGAAACCCTTGCCACAAGGAATGCAAACGTATAGGTTGTCGCCGACGGCAACCTCAAAGCCCTCCTGGCGGTACACGTAATTGGCACCGGGACTCTCGCCCTCACTTTCGTCGCTGTGATCCTTCCCGTTTTCCCCCTCCTCGGCGCTTCCGAAAGCCTGATCCGAGCTAAAGCTATTTCTGTTGGATGGCTGATCGCCAGTGACCATTGACCTCAAGTTGGCTGCTGCTGGCTTCTCTGTGGCCTTGGCCCCGCCCCCTTCCCTCTTAGGCCACTCCTTCTTGCGGGCAGACTGGCGGAACCTGGCACGTGGTGGGTCTCCGTCTGGTAGAGCCGGGCTCTTCTCAAGCGCCCGTTCTCCCAGTTCCATGGGCTCACCATCCTCCAGGTCTTGGGGCTGGCCAGGCTCCTCAGATATGGCACTGTTGGCAGCTGACGGGGATTCAGATGGGGGCGACTCATCCCTGAGGCTTGGGGGGCTGACCTCCTCCGTAACCGAGCTCTCTGAAGGACTTTTTTTGGACAGGTCCAGCCCCACCTGACCATCTTCCTCCTCCTCCTCCTCCTCTTCATCCCTGCCACCGACTTCGCCACTGCTGCCCGTCTTACTGCCTGATGTGGCCCCTGGGGAACCACCCACGTAAACCTCATCATCTGACACTCTCCCGTCTTGTAGCTTGTCCTGGTGTAGCTGCTTATCCTCAGAAACCGAACGGCGGAGAGAGGCGGGCTTGGCTGAGGAGAGTTTCTGCTTGCGGTGCCCCCGCACCATGCCCGGCTTCACTGGGAGGGGCTTGCCGCAGCCTTTAAGCCGTTTCCTGCAGAGGGCCGCCAGATCATGCAGCTGGAGGTAGCTCGCAGCCGTCAGGAGGGCGGTGAACTTCTGCTGGCAAGACTGGTCTGTGGACGGCAGCTTGCCCGTGTAGATGAAGTCCAGCACTTGCCGGAAGACCGACGGGCTCACCATGTCCATGTCCAGATTCACCAGGTTGTCGTGAAGCATAAGCGATTTGAAGTACATGCTGCTGGCGGCCAGGACGTTCTTGTGCGCCCTGAAGAGGGCGTTCTCCACCACGATGATGACGTCGCACAGGAAGCCCTTGGCCCTCTGCTGATTCAGCTGGAGCAGCAGCTGTGTAGCGTGATTTGGTAATTCCATCTCGCCTTCTGATCCCTGAAAAGTAGAACCTGAAATAAAACAGAAAAAAAAAAAACAATGAACTCCTGGAGCCAATCACACGATTCGACTACAGCCCTAACTGAAAGCCATTCTAGTATTTAGCCTAGAATTATGCTACACGGTCGTTCTTCATGCTTTCATTCTTAACTACATGCAACATACCACTAGAACATGGCTAAAAAGAAAAAAACTTATTACTGCTCCAGGATAAAAGGAGAGCAAAAAAGGTAAGACAGTAACCTCTTTAATCTCTTTTTTATTATTTTTGCCTGGAGCCCAGCTATAATCTTTCAAAGGGATTCCGGAAAGTTCCGCCGCAGCCTCCATTAGCTGCCGGTTATGCACCAGGCAGGCCCAAGGCCCTTTGTCTGACAGCAGGGCGACAGGAGTGTGGGCACTCCACCGCTGGCTGTTTGCGGGATTA
>JAODJX010000026.1:75830-94396 GCA_026776945.1 Isichthys henryi | reverse complement strand
GCATGTTCTCCCCATGCCGTCGTGGGGTTTCCTCCGGGTACTCCGGTTTCCCCCCACAGTCCAAAAACATGCTGAGGTCAATTGGAGTTACTAAAGTGCCCCTAGGTGTGTTTGAGTGAATGAATGGGGTGTGAATGTGCCCTGCAATGGGCTGGCCTCCCATCCTGGGTTATTCCCTGCCTCGTGCCCATTGCCTCCGGGATAGGCTCCGGACCTCCCGCGACCCAGTAGGAACAGCGGTTTGGAAAATGGATGGATGGATGGATAGTGACCAGAGCGCCCACTGCTGGCCGACGCATGCATTGCGCGCCCCTACCGGCACCTCCACGTCCACGCGGGCAGCCAGCAGCCACTCCCAGCAGGCAACAGCCGTCTCCATACCATGCTCTGTGAACATCCTCAGGGGCGACCAACACAGGTGGTGCAGTAGCTGAGGCTCATCATCTGTCGGCAAAACCCACACTCACTCACTTCCTATGTTCCTGTCATTGTGGGGACTCTCCATTCATTTCCGTGGGCATAACCCTAATCCTAACTAAGATAACCCTAACCCAGCCCTGAATTTACCCAAAGTAACCAAACAAAATACAAGACGTCTGGCTATTTTAGTTATTTAACTGCAATCACCAATTTTTATAAAATTGAGGTTTATATTGTGGTACCTGATAAATCTCCCCACAAGCCTAAAAGTAACAGGATATTTGGTCCCCACAACGTGGTAAATACAAACCTGCACAGACACAGAGGCAACGACATGCACACAAAGGTAGATTCCTAATTCCAGTAATCTTTTTCAATCTACGATTAATTTCTCACTTTGAATGGGTGCTGGTCCTCATACCAGCTTTTATCTACTACTTAATTCCATTTTTCTCAGAGGCTGGGAGACTGATAAACTCTGTCGATCAATTATTAATAGGACTACTTCTCATATTACACATCAGGGCACCAATTGCAATTGTTAACTTCAGCACTTTGGCACTTCTGGTGAATTGTCATCCATGGTATACAACGCGCTGCTATAGATCACCAATGTTACACGTCAGGGCGTTGCTGCGATAATTAACTTTACCGCTGCACTTTATTACTGTGAATTTGCACCCACAAGTTGCTGCTTCTACAGCTTCTACGTCAATAATATCTTCTGCACTCATGCTGTTCAATTTATACTCATAGTCGGAGATATTCTCCTAATGTCATTATTAATCCTAATGTTGTTATTTATTTTTATCTTATTTTATTCATTATATTATATAATATTGTTTTGGATTTTCTTTCTATCTTATTATTGCCACCTATATCGGGACCTGAGTGCCTCATTTTGTCCCCTTCATGTACAACGTGTTTTGGAATGACGATAAAACACACTTTATCCTTTACATAAAAATCTTAGCAGCCACAGTAAAAGTGGACAAAAGCGAGATCCTCCATCCTACAGCAAATATTCAGCTATTAGGGACCAACTTATGTTTGTAGATTAATTTACAGGGTTTTAGGTCATGAGTCATATGGGTCAGTTTATGATGCATATACCCCCCCCCCCCAAATACTGCAGTACTTGGAATGAAGGACTGATGGATAAGAATCCAGGGTAATAGAGATGAGGGGAACCAGTGATATAGTGATTCACTTTCAGGTGAAGACCGTGGGGGCTGTGGCCAACCTTTGGGGTTGATGAGCAGGGCAGCTAGCTTGAACATGGCTTGGGTGTAGACCTGAGGCTGCCCCCCCGCCAGGGCCTCATCCATCTGCCGGATCACCACTCTGCTGAGGTCCGGGGTGCTGCGCGTAGCCTCCGAGAAGTGGATCATGCCCGCCACCTGTGAGCAGGGCAGTCAGTCTTTTTTTGGAAGCCCGTTAAAGGACATGCAGGGATGAGCGGCGGAGCCCCCATCCATACCTCCCCCGCGTAGCGGTTGCGAAGATTCAGAGATGCCATGAAGTTGGAGTAGTCCTTCTTGATGCAGGTCGGCCTTTCGCTTAACTGAGTGCTCTGTGTGAAGAGGAGCAAAGCAAAACGTGTGAGAATCATTTAGGGAAAAGCCAGGGACTGAATAGTATAACAAACAGTAAAAATGCATCCACTGGCCACGCCCACTGGGATCAGATAAACCAATGGGGAGTGTTGAACATGCCCATTAGCCACAGTCTGTGACCCACCCCCAGTGTGATGCTCTGCCGATTGTAGCCAGCGAATTGCAGGATGCTCTCAGTGGCCATGGCCAGACCTGTGTGCTGAGACAGCCCCGAAACCCAGTTCTGGTGCTTGTTAAGGTACTCCTGTACAACAGAGAGACAACCACATAAGCGATTTCGACCCTATCTGCCATCGCATATATGGGGTTCAAACTTGTCACTTACAAGAAGGCCCAAACTTTGAACACCTCACACACAGAGGGACCCAAATATATTACTCCTCATAGACTGTAGAGCAGCAGGTGGAGAACATATTCAGTTACGCTGAATGTGATTGGCTGAGTGGCCTGCTTCTTTTGTCTGCAGCGATTGGCTGACCTGAAGGTGAGACTTGGTGGCAGAAGGAGCCCACTTCATCGCCTCCCTTAGGATCTCCCCACAGCGGGCAGCAAAGTCCTTCACAATTCCCTAAAGCAAGCAGAAATTTTATGACAGGTGTCAGGTTATGGGTCTTCTGGTTGAGCAAATCCAGATTCCGGACTACTATGCAAATTACTTCTCCAGCAATAATGTCGCTTGATGGGTATTGCCACACCTCACTCCTGGCTGCTGGTATAAAAGATTCCACACGATACTCTGACACTTAATGATCATCCAGCTCACAAAGGCATGAAGGACACATCCATTGCACACATTACCTCTCTGGCCTCCTGCGTGTCCGGTGCAGTGATCCTGTGAGGCGTATCGGGGATGTCATAATACGGCTGGTCCTTGTGAATATCCTAAGCGTGGAGAATCGTAAGCCGTCAGCCTACCAGCATGCTATGGCCTGCTATGGATCATGAGCGCCACATGCTGAGACGCTCCCTGGAGGACACTTCCTAAAGGTACCAGCATGTGGCTGGTGATCGGCGTCATCAGACACGACACGTACAGAGCTGAGGGACAGAGATAGCGTCTGCAGAATGTCCAGCATGGTCTTCAGGACACGGCCACTCCACAGGAGGTGGGGAAAACTGACAGAGGGAGAAGACAGCAGAACAGACATGAGCAACATCTCTCAGATACTACTCACTGAAATTTGTAAGTATTTAGATTATCTTGAAACCTGTTTGTAAACATAATTATGTGCGGAATGAAATTAATATGTTTAATGGAACAGTAAGGCAATTCAGTGTCATCTGAAAAAAATTTGAATGTCTGAGAAAAGGCTGGATGAACGCTGACTGACTCAGGGTTAGATGCCCATATATACTAAGTAGTTGCGTCTTAGTGCGTACACCTGGGGCTCTGTGCGTACATCTGGGGCTCTGTGCGTACATCTGGGGCTCTGTGCGTATGCCTGGGGTTCTGTGTGTACACCTGGGGCTCTGTGCGTACACCTGGGGCTCTGTGCGTACACCTGGAGTTCTGTGCGTATGCCTGGGGTTCTGTGTGTACACCTGGGGCTCTGTGCGTACATCTGGGGCTCTGTGCGTACACCTGGGGCTCTGTGCGTACGCCTGGGGTTCTGTGCGTATGCCTGGGGTTCTGTGTGTACACCTGCGTCTTAGTGTGTACACCTGGGTCCCACTGTGTACAACTGGGTCTCAGTGTGTGCACCTGGGGTTCTGTGTGTGTGCCTCAGTGTGCGCCTGAGTGTGTGCTAGAGGCACACTTGCATCGCATGACTTGATCGGCTCACTCACGTTTCAGCCAAGCCAGACAAGTACTTGTCAGCCACCCGGCGGATCCTCTTGTGGGTGTGGTTGAAGTTGACCAATAAAAATTGGGCATGGCGCTCCAACTCCTCCTCATGCTCTTTGGTCTTGGGCTGAAGGAAGATGATGACAGAGGGTCACCACTTCCTAAGAGAGAACCCAGCTCTATTTTCATACTCCCTTCTTTGAGAAGACTTACCTTTTCTGCCATCATCTGAAGGAAGACCTCAAAGACCTTGTCACCCACAGCAACCACACATTGCATCATCCCTGGGGCAAATATGTGGAAAGGGGGGTGTTCGATATGTTGATGACATCTAAAGCCTTGACAACAAATAGCTGATTAACTATTAACTGACTGTTCTAACCAACCAAATGCTAGCGCAAGATCATGTTCTGCTTCAAGACCGGACACACTGAGCAGATCCATTTCAAGTACTTACAGAGCCCCGAAAAGAGCATTAGTGCCAAAGGAAACCGCAACACAAATCAATACAGCAGAGTAACGTTAAACCCCAAAGCCCCTGGAGCATCAGAAGATGTGGATATGAAAGGTGAAGAGATACTGCAAAGCAGCATCGCTGTGGCCGGCCAGCCTCACCGGCAGCCTGGCGGTCTGCTTCCCCCTACCTGACTTGTCTTTCTGGATGGCCTTGTCCTCGAAGTAGCGAAACATCACCTGGAAGCGGTCCAGATCCCACGAGTGCAGTACCCTGGGGAGGGGGTGGGTATAGGAGAGCAGCTGCTGGGGTATGTGATGCTAAAGCTGGCCTGCAAGCTAGTCTATCACCTCACCCTGTGGTGACCCCCCGCCCCCCACCAACCTGTCTCTGACATAATAAAAGTCCAGGGCTGTCTTTTAATGGCACTTCAAATTCGTTTATTTCTATTCATAATTATTTACTTCCTGATTGTGTGCTGTGTAGGTTTGTTTGTTGTTTGTTAGCCACAATGTTTACCTATGTGCACCATGTGTCTACGCACTTTTGTCTTGTTTTGCACTCCATGTTTGTTTGTCTACACTCTCCCTACGTCTCTTTCCCCTGGCATCAATAAAGTTTATCTTATTGCATCACATGTCAAAACAATCAATGCTTCACATTTACTGTAAATGCTTCCTCCTTGCTATACGATCTGGGCCACATTCACTGCATCCTGGTGTCACAGACCAAAACACACTCAATGAACGAGGCCAGCTCTCTAGCTACTACTGGTTTACCTCAATACTCACACCCAATAGTGGCTAAATCAGCTGAGAGATGGCAGCCAGCCCTCACCTCATGTACTCCAGCCGGTAGACAGACAACAGATAGGTGGACATTGCAAAGTCCAGCTTGTTGACTAGCGCCACTGCTTCAGGGGGCGGGTCGAGCAGGTTGATGATGGTGCTCCTCAGGTCATTCAGCTCTGCCTGGCAGGGGGAACCCAAGTAATTTCCTGTTTACATCCACTCAGCACATCCTCCTCAACCAATAACCTGAATAAGTCACTCCCCAACCATCACCTGACCAATGAAAATTCATGGATGAACCAAGATCAGCATTTCCCAATCTGGTCTTCCGGTCCCCACAGTCGGTCCACATTTTTGCTCACAAACATGGACTGTGGATCCCTGAGGACTGGAGTGGGAAACACTGACCTAGATGACCAGGCTCTTAGCTCAGCTTAACACTCCGTTAACTCTACTGCATTTCTGTCCTGTAATGGCATCTTATTATCCTAATTTATCTGTAATTTGTTTCATTTTCCGCTTTGAGAAACACTGCTTGAAACTATCCACGATAGAGTTATGACAGAGCAGGGAAGGTAAGGGATTGGAGACGTCTGCTGCATACCGGGGTGACGGTGTCGTTCTTCAGCGCCGAGTTGTACTGCAGCTCTGAGCGCAGTGGCTCCCCACTGGGGAAGGTCAGTAGTGGGGACTTGGTGGCGATCTCACATACCCCTTCGTACCACTCCTGTGGCCAAAGGCCTGTGGGCAGGGGACAGGGAGTCCAATTTACTGCCCAAACCATTTAACCCAAATGAAACACAACTCCCCAGCATTAGCAATCATAATATACACCAGCCAACCAGAACCAGTCTCATCCTGAGAATATCTCCGCAGCTCCTCCAGAAGCACCTTAAATGGGTCAAGAAGGAGCATTTTAGAGAAACCAGGCTACGTGTTGTACTGCTCATGAGAATTTAACTTAGACAAAAATGTTCTGGGGACGGAATGAAAAATGATTGGTTGTCTCTCTGAACCAATAGTTTTTTTTCTGCCTTGGAAACATTTTTGTCTAAGTAAAATTCACATGAACGGTTAAACACTGGCTCTCATTTCATATCATAAACCCTGTTTTGATTATGCCCCCCCCCCCTCCAGTATACCTGAACCCTCCACGGCGAAGCCCATCACCACAGAGTACAGCCAAAAGTCCCGAAACAGCTTCTGCAGACGAGGCTTTGCCTCCTTGATGGCCGGCAGCCGGCGGGTCAGCTGAGGGGTGGCGGCAGAAACACGGGTGCAAACAGACGTGGGCTTCGGCACGGGAGGCAAGCGTGTTCACACCTTTTGACGGGCCATATTTGCACTCGTTAAGGGGTAGGAAATGCATCTTAACACATCTTCAAGGGCAAAACCAGCCTTGAGTTAAGCGGCAGGGAGCCTAAAATTAGACAAGCTTTCTTGTCGGAAACTTCCCTAAACCAATATTGTCACAGCTTCCATAAAATTACTGTCATGATTACATAAAATAACAAGGAACTATTTCTTACCACAGCGATGACAGGTATGAGGACGCCGAGGTTACCAGCGCTGCTTGAAGCCTGAAAAGAAAAATCATCAGATCCTCACTGGAGACCAATAATGGCCAAGTGCCAAACCAAAATTTTATCCATTGTAAGGCTGACTGTCTGGACAAAAGGCATCAGAATCGCCTCAGTTATAAACAATGGGGCTGAACCTTCAGTGAACTGTTTATAAATACCTACAGGAAGATCTACTTTCAAAACAAGGTCTGCATCAAGACTGACCACATGGACCAGAACCTACACCAAGATTTACTGCCGGTACCAGGGCTTGCGGTGAAGCTAACCATTTGGACGAGTGTTGTGAGTTAGTCAAATGGGGCACACCTTGAGGGCCGGACCCTTCTCGCTGGCCCGTTCACTGGCTCGCTTGCCCTCCAGGCCCAGCTGCACGAACAGCTCCAGCAAGTTGACGAGCAGCTCATCCACCATCTGCTCCCCTTGCAGGTTGGCAGCGATGTTGGCCAGGGCGTTGATAACAGCCAGGGAGCAGTGCCTGCAGGAAAAGCCACCCCATCACTCTCTTAAGGAGGCCACCGACAGAGCTGTTTACGCAAGTAATAGCTACTGGAAGCAAGACAACTGAGTGAGCATTTCCTGTGTAACTGGACTCCAACCAGGCTGCATTGCGACCTCAGCAGATGCATTACTCTGAAAAAAAAGAGCAGGTCATCCAAAACGTATTTATATCTACAATAAAAGAATTATTTCTCCTTTCTTAAACATGAGGGCATAACTGCGGGAGCACTGCGGGGGTTGAGGTCTCCACCCATTTAAGGGGGTCCAGGAGGTTGTATTGGCTGATTTTGATCTCCCACATAATTTACACCCATGCTTGAAGATGCACCCCCAGCTGTCATATGATATGTTAAAGGGTATCCAGAAGTATCTAGGAAACTACTAAAAAATATATCAGTTTCCTTGTTAATGCCCGTCTCACTGTCTCACCATTGCCTTACTGGCGTGCCACCCCTTTTTAGTCACCTGTATCCATGGTCTCTGTAGTCTTTTGTGGAGTACACCATCGAGCTGGCTTTGACGCTGATCTGCTGAAATAGGTTCCACACTTCCTGGTATATATATTGCTGAAAAACAAACAAACATAAAGCAGATGAATTAAATGAGAATGTGAGTTTTTAGGTAAGTAACTGCATCGAGCTATTGGTCTATCACCGATTCCCAGGCTAAACCAAGCTGTTATGAAAAGCTCTCTCATCCACCTTGGAAGAATCAGGGATATATGAGGTACTAAAGAAAGCCAGGAGACCATCGGTAACTCTAAGATCTGATCCTTGACCCCTTGGTTCTAGGTTCCTGAGTATCTGGGGTTCCCTGATTATCTAGCATAGCCAAGAGTACCTGGGGTTCCTGGAGTATCTAGGATATTCATGAGTTTCTGGGGTTCCCTGAGTTTCTGGGCTACCCACATTGCCGGTGATGACCATGCAGCCCAGTTGGTCCACAATGAGCACGTCCAGCTGGGATGGAGGCTGACAGAACTTCTGCTGCAGGACTTGCAGGATGGGCTCCATCACACGAGGTGTGTCCCGCAACGCCACCGCAATGTGGCCCAGTGCCCGGATGGTGTGATCCGGGATCAAGTGGGCGTCCCTTAAGATTATACATCATCATCATCATCATCATCATCGCCATCACAGCTCATGTCATTATCAGCTGAAATACCAACTGTCACCTCCCTTGCCAAAAAATCCTGTCTGCACACCCCATCTTCAACTGGACACCATACTTCTCTCCGCATGATAAGGAGAGCATAACCAGAGAGCTACTCACTTCTCATTCTCCTGAGAGATGTACAGCCGGTTGGAGAGGGTGGCTAGGAATGCCTCCACAATCACAGGGTCCATGGTCAGACCTGCCTTCAGGCACCTGTAGATGAGCACAACACGACCACTGTTATGTTCAGACATCATCTGCAAGGTTTGAATATCAACTAGAATTCTGTAGCCCCAAGTATTTTCAGTTTTGTTGAAATTTTCAGTACACTGCAACTGTACCTCAACATGCCATGCATTAGCTGTATCTCAGCATGCTCTGTAATGCTACAGGCTAGCTGCATATCAGCATGCTCTGTAATGCTACATGCTAGCTGCATATCAGCATGCTCTGTAATGCTACATGCTAGCTGCATATCAGCATGCTCTGTAATGCTACGGGCTAGCTGCATATCAGCATGCTCTGTAATGCTACGGGCTAGCTGCATATCAGCATGCTCTGTAATGCTACATGCTACCTGTATCTTAGCATGTTGGCAGCTAGCAGACATACTAGCAAAGCACCTTGTACCAAAGAGTAAAGACCAAGTGCTGGAGCCTGTGGTTGACTGGCCTGCATATGTTGTCGATGGAGATGTCCCTCAGCTGCTCGTACATGGAGGGCTGGCCCTTCTTGCTGGACACACTGAGCATGGACTGGGAGTGCTCATTGGTCACATTGATCCTCAGTTCCCCGGGCCCTGGTCACAAGAACCCAAGAGAGGCTCCATGTTTCCACGTCTCTCAGTTTCTCACTCAGTAAGTGCTAATCAGATCCCATGCAAAGTAGGATTTGTGTCAATGACAAATTAACAATTTTGTGTCTATGCATTATTCAGTTTTAACCATGCAAACCAGTATAATACATATCTGTTAACTGCAGGCATCTCTTGATGTTTCTGGTCCTGCCTGATCTTCATGCCTTTGCACTTGGTCTGATTAACAACACAACCTTCGACACCTTAACGAGCGTTCAGAGCCTTACTTGAGCCATACCCACCTGTGCTGTACTGGCTGTGGTATTTATAGAGCTTGACCAGGACAGGTGAAGGCACCACCAGGAAGTCTCTAAGGGACATGGTGACAGAATGGGCCACCACAGGGAATCGCTCACAAAGATGCCCCAGACCCTGTCAGAAAGCAGAGCCAGTAGATGTGTATTGGGACACTAGCAAACTATCCTTTAAGACAGTATAGGTAACACTGGGATATTAGCTCACTGCCCTTTAAGGTACTATATGTAGCATTGGGACACTAGCTCACTGCCCTTTAAGGTACTATATGTAGCATTGGGACACTAGCTCACTGCCCTTTAAGGCAGTATAGGTAGCATTGGGACACTACCACACTTCCTTATTATGGCGACCCACCTGCAGGCAGCATATAAGCAGCGGCATGTGTGCCATGATGACTGTGCTGGACGTCTTGGACTGCAGCTTTTCTGACAGCTTTGTGCAGAGGTTCTCAGCCCCTGGAAATGAACGAAAGGCTGAAGACCATGTGACAAAGGCCCTTCATGAGGCATCATGTAACTGCAGAGGGGGCCCTGGTACCTTGTTCCTCAGTGACGGCCCACACCATGAGGTCCACACAGGCGGCACTGGCCTGGCAGCGCAGCTTCAGCGGACTGAACTGAGCGTTGAGACGCTCGGCGTCGTGCAGTATCTTCTGCAGTTCTGCTTGGTTAATGCTGAACTGCTCCAGCACGAAGTCATGCACTTCCTTCACGAAGGAGGTGGGCAGGTCTGCCAAGGATGGGGTCAAGGGGGTGTCAGGAACCCACACTGACACATCAGGCCTACAAGCCGTTAGCTGTTTTCCTTCAGTATTTAGAGTGGCAGCTGCAAACAGACTCACTTCACAGTGAAGCACCGATGGAACATCAAACGTTACCAAGGTGAAGATACGCAAAAGCCTTACGATGGCTTCTGATGGACGATGCCAATCAAAGAGATGTTCAGAGAGGAGACTCTGTGAGATTGGCTCACCCAGAGCTGAGGTGGGACTCACTACTGTGTGTCACCTAACTACTGGATTTTGAATGAGTTACGTTTCCAGTGTTCCAAAACCCTCCAAGCTTCCCGAAACGGCAGAACGGGATGTGGATGCTTACCGAGGGAACTCACCTTTCACGTAATACAGGGAGTCCCTCAACATCTTAAACATGGCCACATACATGGAGTCACTGAAGATCTTGTAGAACAGGTCTATACCTGGGTTTTCCTACAGTAAAAGGTGAAGCGTTTCAAGGATGAGATGAGTTTACCCACAAATCCTGAGGTTTTTTTGTCTTTATGAAAGCCTACACAATGCTCACCTCCGAAACCTCAGCCATGATTGTATCCAGACTTTTGAGGAAAACCTCTGCAACACATTGTTCAACCTGAAAGAGTTAAAAATCAGTTCTGAGATCGAAGAATCAGGGATCACATCAAAGAATATTGTTCATAAAATATTCTTGTCTTCTGAACATATATTTGAAAAACATCTGCATGTGTGACAGATCCTGAATTTCTCATGGTCTTACTGCAGGTATAAAACCTGGTGTTTTCAGTCCCTGTAACACACAGGGAATAAAGCATTGGGCACTTTGCCGCTCATAGTTAGGCAGTTGGCAACCTTAATACCGAGAGGGCATCTTAATTACAGTCCTTTGTTCGTAATGGCAATTACTTCAATTAAGTGCTTAGCAGGATGGGTAAAGTAGTACAGCCAGCAGGCTGGGGTTCAGATGCCCGGTCTTGAGGGGTGAAGCCTAAGGGGGGGGGGGGGGCAATGGGGGCTCACCATGCAGAGCAGCTGCTTAAGCAAGTCCAGCGGTACGTGAAATTCCCAACTCTGGCTGCCTACGAACAGCGGCGAAGCAGAGAAGCTGGAACTGATGGTTGAGAAGTAGTAGTCGGGGTCCATGGTGGTGCCGTCGGGGATGTCGGGGGCTGCGAGGGGGGGTGAGAAGCACGGTCAGCACCCACTGTACGCACCACCCGCCCCAGACCTGAGCTATGAGTACTCTGAGCCCAGTGAACTATATTTCACATTTAGACTCCATTCCTCTCCTTGGTAATACTGGTGCTCGATAAATGAGTCTTCAAAAGTCGGGTGGGACACCTTCGAAGTAACGGGCGGATGAGTCCAACGGGGAGGTGGGGGCATGCCCGCTGTGATCCGGACTGGCCTGCGACACAGAGAGCATGAGGCTTAGGGAATAGCATGTGCACAAAACTGCGAGATGCAGGGTGCGAGGGAGCTTTCAAAGTCATACTCGGCCTAAAAGCACATAATGTTCTGCAGCACAACTCCCAGAATGCCTGACATCTGACAGACTGAAAAATGTTACAGTTAATAGAGCAGAAATAGGACAGAGTCACTTTGTGACTCATTTAAGGGTGTGAGCTTAACAGCACCCCCTGGTGGAGGCGTCAGAAGCAGCAGCACCTACCTGCTGAGAGACAGAGGCGCTGCCGACTTTGCGTCGGGCCACGTCGCTCTGATAGGTAGTAAGCAGGGAGCTGGGCAGTATGGGACGGAATTCGTTGAAAGAGCGGCGGCGGGTGGTGTCAGGGTTATCACCCCCGCGCACCACAGGGGATGGTACGGTCCGTGGGAACAGCTTAGACAGCAGAGACTCTGAGGAGTTGCTGTATCGACCAAATGCGCGGACGACCCCCAGCAAGCTGGGCACTGTGTATCTGCACAGGTACTCTGGGAGAGGGGTGAAATTTCAGTAGCCATGCCCATCAGTTCAGAGGCACACGGTGGAACGATGTTACAAATATACACACAGCAATACCTTTATCATGGTCCTCTGGCGTCTGACAGATCCCCAGCAGGACACTCATGAGGTCCATCACAGCTTCTATAATCTGGAATAAAGTGCCTGAGAAGATGAGCCGCCCACATTTTCCTCCTTTCCCATTTATCCAGCTGGATAGCAATTACGAATCAAGGGTACAACAGCCGATCCCTTCGTGGGATCTGACCCTGTTCCTTCAGCGTGAGCATTGGGATTAGTCTGGCTTATCCTTGCACATGAATAACCTGATGAGTTTCAGCGCAGCTCCGTTACATAACGCAAGCGTCCTAAATCCCCAGGGAAGCCAGGCTTGACGCAAACATGGTGGTAAACGTTGCACATGTCACCCCTTTTCAAACAACCAACCCCCACCGGCACCAACCCTCGTTAAGGACTGACCTGTCCCCGCAATGCCACGTCTCTCTGTGCCACGTCTGACAGCAAGGTCACCAGGCAGAAGCAGAAAGTCTCGGCGACAGGGAGCGTTGCTGAGCAGCAGGTCGAGGGAGAGCCGTGTGTTCAAGACAGGGGCATTGTTAGGCCTATTTTATGGGGGCTTCAGCCCCTCCCTTTAATGTTTTTCAGCGCCACCCCCTTCCCCCAAATAAACATACACTAATTATTTGAAATAATGTGAGCCATTGCCACCAGAACCCCCTAATAAGGGCTAACCACCCCACACCCCCCCCTTACATAAATCTCTAGTGATGCTCCTAGTTCCTGTGTGACTCAATCTACATTCCACAGCTAGAGAAACACCGTTATTATGCATTTCTAAAGCAAAACCAGTAAAGCTGCCAACCTCAGACTTAAAACGCAGAGAGAGAAAGATGTAAAATTCTGAGTTGGAGATTATTGTGCCTCAGATTTCCATACCTCTCCCCCTGCTCTGAGTGCTGTCCTCTATCCATTGTACCCTGGGCAGTCCCCTCAGCAGACCCAGAAGATAGGGAACAATTACATCTTTGTGCTGCGGGGAAATAAAAACGCCAACATGGGACATCTTGGCACCATGGCAGTTCGATCGAGTCTAGATCAGGAGCCGCCAGCTCACCTGCAGGTCGGACTCCACCAGGAAGATGCCGAGTCCGATGACGGCGACCCGGCGCCGCTCGTCCAGCTGGAAAACCCCTCGCTGGTCCACGGGACACATGCACTGCAACTTCTGCACCTGCTCGTCGTTCGGATTATAATGCAAACAAAAAAATCGAAACTTTTTCCTTTAAATCGACAAACACGTGGATAGCCCTGTTCCACCCCAGTCCCCCCCAGGACAAAATCCATGTTTTGACAGCAGTTATTCTGCACCACATAGTAACACCGAGTCGACTAGCGAAGTTTCACTGGTGTCATTCAGCGGGTCAGCCGCTCGCTTTTTGCACGCAAGACGATCACACCCATCTTAACATGATTCAAATAACGATTTTTAAGGGGGTAAATGATCACGTATTTGGAGAGGCTTTAGGGTACATTAATAAATAAATAAAAAATAACTAGGCTACACAAATTCCCCAAGAGAAAGTGGATCAGCACCCCGCCGGCAGACTGATTCCGAACCAGATCAGGCCTCGCAAATTGCAATACATTTAATTACATTTGATTCTTGAGACCTATAAAAGTAAGAGAACCGAAACCGGGTCCTTGTATTGCCCCGGTTTGGGAACAAGCGAGCTTGTCTAGCTGTCTAACTATGGCGATGACATCTGCTTAACTAAAATCCCAGCAAGAGCCGGTGCCGTTAAAATCCCGACAAGAAATGCAAATATAATTGAACTACCCAGCAATTCACACACACACCCACCTTTTCAAGGGCAGCCGGCCGGTTCGCTGCCAGGGATCGAGCCAGAGACAAAACGGTATTAAAATAAAACCGGGTCGTTCCGCCTCCTCTCACCGACATCTTTTTTCCTCCATCCAACGGGGATAAAAACGATGAAGCTGAAGGTGGACGTGCCGGGGCACGGTGTGTCTGCTGCGGCCGACGGACTGACGGCGAGCCCCGCCTCCACCCCCCAGAGCCGAAATACGCCGTTAAATTACACCCGATGGGTTTTTTTTCCTTGATGATGCACTGGCCACGACCAGCTTAAAATATCAGCAAATCCCCTTCGCTAACTGGAACCATCTGTCTCCTCCAGTTCGGATTTTTCCCTCGAGGAATAAAAAACACGGCATATTTTCTTCTTCGGGTAATGCCATACAGCTAACACATCCCATTTAAATTTGCTTATATGAAATATGTTTTAGCCATATTGACTAATCTGCTGTACTATTTTAAATACTTTTAAATCGGAAAGCAATCCGATTCTTACTTTAGCTAAATTATCGAGTCCGTTCTAATTCATTTTTGTATTATTAATTTCTTGGCATATTTTGGAACGTCACCCATGTAAGTCCTTGCGAAGATGAAGGTTTGTATATCGAAAAGGTTTTATGGAACTATGACACATTTTGACTCATTTCCATAAATGACTCAAAGCATTAAAATGATGCACATTAAATAAATGTCATGCATATGGAACTACAATAAATGGCTACACAATCTAACCTTAATTCTAGACGCAAGAGTACCCTTTATTTCAACGATAGTCCATTAATTGCGCTTGTTTTTATCCATAAATAAAATTAAATCAGGCAAAATTGAATCTTGACGTGTTTAAAAATAAATAATGTAATCGTTCGTTAGGTGCACCTGTTACCCTTAGGATCTCATCGTCCGTTGTTAAATCTGCATATGTACAGTTCTCCAGTTTAAAAGAATAAGACGGATAGGTTAGTTGTTGCATTTTTCATAGTCAGACAACTTTTCAGCAAAAATGCAATACTGTAGATTTTAAGAATGAAAACTGAATTCAAAGAACGCCTATATCTATATGCGTGAATTTAATGTAGTAGAAACACACTAGCAAATACATCAGGTGGAATATTGCAGAGTAATGGTCCTTCCGGTACTTTCATTAAGTGAAATGCAAATAAATGAATAAATGCCAATATATCCATCAAGTTAAAACAGGATCATGCCACTGTCACAAGAAAAAAATATATATCAGCAAATCAGTTTTATTTCTTTGGTCTTTTCATCCATCCATCCATCCATCCATCGTTTATTGTGGACAGGGTTACAGGGGCCTAAAACCTATCTCAGGCAGCACAGGGCACTAGGCAGGGGAACATCCTAAATGGGGTGTCAGTCCATCTCTGGGCACATACACACATACTATGGGGAGTTCAGAGGTGCCAATTAGCTTAACATAATGTCCCTGGACTGCGGGAGGACAGCGGAGTACCAAAAGTCAAGCCACCTGACATGCTGTAAGGCGAGTGAGCGGTACAACCCTGCACTCATTTTATTCATAAAAATGTAGTTGTGCTTACTATTTACTGACTAAACATTTTTAGCTAAAAATAAATAAACCTGGATATGCCAGAGGCTTAATTCTCATTAGAATAACATGAAACAGCAGCATCAGAATGATATTTTATGCTGGTGAACGTCACTTTGAAGCTAACAGAACGTTTCCTGGATGTGTCCCTCAGGGAAGCGGCAGCTCCCAGATGCTCCACGCTGCCGTCACCTTTCAGTGCGTCTTCCAGACCATGTCAAGGAGCCTGACCACCTGATTGTAGACCACAAACACTACAGTAACATCCATAGACACGCGAGCCAGGCATGGAACGGTCCCCTTGTAAAATCTATCAAGAGGAGAAGAACATTTAGCAGACCAAAAGATAAAACTTCCACCATGCCACCCTGCAGGGTGGTCCTGTGGAAGACCAGGACAGATCAGATTTTACTGACAACAGACAGATGTCAGGACAACTTCTGTCCTAATGATTTTGAGAAGAGGATCAATAGCTTCCTATTCTTGGTAGTCAGCATTACCAATGACCTTGCCTGATGCAACACATCTCAACGTTCATCCAGATGCTACAATGACATCTTAACTTCTCAAGTTCTCAGATAGCTGAGGAAAGCTTTAGCCACCACATACCAAGGGACTTACTATGTTTTTCCAGCTTGTCCCTATCTTTCAGTTTGTTATACAGTTTTATATGCATGTAAATGGTCTGCAAAGTTTCACGGTCCAAAGTACACCCCAAAGGAAGTAACTATCACTACAGAAACCACTCTTCTTTAATCTGCCTGAAATGCCTCGCAGGAATTCCAGCCCATACTTCAGTGACATGGTGAGGTCACCTCCTAACACAATCCTTATTGGCCGTTTACCTGCAAGGCTCTGCCTGCAGACTGCAAGATAGTGATGGAACATGTAGGTCAAGCAGACCGATCAGGCAGACTGGCCAATCAGAGCACACTGTGCTCATCAAAGGTGGGATTTAAATCTCTATCAGAGTGCTTCAGATGAAGGGCGAATAGAGATGTATAGCATGAGAAAAATAATGTGTTTTTGGAACACTGAAGCATGTAAAGTAGATCCCAAAAATAAAATTATTAATAGTGAAAATTAGTAAAATAAGGCGCCTTTAATGTACTTTGGTTACTATGCTGTTTTAATTTGTTTGTTTTGGATGCATTATCTATGTTTTACAGAGAAACACGCGAGAAACGTGCATAACACTAAACTCCTATACGATGACCACAAGAGGGTGCTGTTTTGTGTTCTTATGTCCAAGAACTCCTTTGCCCATAATCAAGTTACACTTGTCTTTGCATTTTTCTTTACACGGGAACTGGCACGCGTACAAATTAGCCAACCTTTTCGCATAGTTCATGATCCATTCTGAAAGATTTTGTTCCTTTTGGAGGAAGTAAAGCAGAGACTGGGGATTGTGTTACTTGTACACACTGCGTGTTATTCCTCTAGTACTTACGCCAGTGGTCCTTCATATCTCATGATCTTCACTCCACAGTCAAGGGTGCTTTTGTACTTCCGGACTCTATCAAGGAAGAAGCATGTGAGGATGCAGCAGATACGTGGAAAAGCGATTACTAAACTTTTGATCAGAAGATGCAGAAACGAGGTTGATGATACTTCCCACAGCAAATTCATCCACCAAAGTTCATTAGATAAATATAAGGCTAACCAGGCATATGACATTTCACCAGTGACTTTCACACAGTTCACGGAAAGGTCAATCTAACCTGCATTCTGGTCTTGATCACATCCAGAGGGGTGTTTCCCAACACGCTTGCTGCTCCGGCGATGACTCCGAACACCGGAGTTACCAGTGGGTTGATTGTCTTTCTAGGATTATCGCCTAGATCAGGGCAAGAGTCTGGTTTCAACCAAGGCGCCTACCTGGGTCTGAAGTAGATAACGAACTGTAAGTTAAGCATAAAACATGTGCGTTGCTTGCCCGTTTCTGATGTTTGCTTGCTTATTCATTTTGCCCATAAGCTACCTTGTTTTCTACGGCCATGAATTTTCCCTCAAGTCACCAACAGAGGGCAGCACGTATATATTGATTGAACCGCTATTAAACTACGGATACAATTTTCGAAAAATACACAGAAAAGTAAATGATACTGAACCTGATACTGAATGATATAATTCAGTGGTATTGAATAGCAATACAATTTCTTGTCACACATCCGCTTGCTGGCACCCCATAGCCCAGCGCAGTCCAGTCAGCCATTCCCAGTTGTAAGAAGCTAGCCATTCCCTGGCCGCGGCCTCTCCAAATCCAGTGACTCTGGAGCCTTGTCCCAAGGCCACTGCTGTGTCTCCAGAGCCTGGAGACCCCAGTGAAACCACTGGTATGCCTTTAGAGCTCGTCTTTGTTGTGTCTTCGCTGCTCGTCAATGGTGTCTCCAGATTCCATACATGCTGCTGGTGCACCCTCGGCTTCTGGCCCAGAGAAGTTCCAGGCTCTCAGCCCAGAAAGGGTTGCTCTGTGCAAGTCTCAGCCCAGAGAGGGTCTCTCTGCCCAAGTCCCAGGCTCCTGGTCCAAGAAGGGCCGCCTAACACCGCAACAGCCATACTACCCAGACCAGAATCAGGCGTCCCGGCTGTGCCCTGCCCACCTCCGGGTGTCGTGACCTTGGCCTGCCCACCTCCGGGTGTCGTGACCTTGGCCTGCCCACCTCCGGGTGTTGTGACCTTGGCCTGCCCACCTCCAGGTGTCCCAGCCTCACCCCATCTTCTGATGTACCGCCAGCACCCACCTCTTCGTCTACAGGTCCTACCTGACATCACTCCTGACGTCCCACTGGTGCCTACCTCATAATTTCCTGTAAGTTTCCTCATAGTTTCCCGCTGTGTCAACTCCTGATGTGTCACAGACACCCAACTCATCTCCTGTCATTGCCCTGGCACCCCCCACAATCCCAAAACATCCATCCATCCATTTTCCAAACCGCTTATCCTACTGGGTCGCGGGGGGTCCGGAGCTTATCCCAGAAGCAATGGG
>JAODJX010000026.1:46269-60927 GCA_026776945.1 Isichthys henryi | reverse complement strand
CCGGAGCCTATCCCGGAAGCAATGGGCACGAGGCAGGGAACAACCCAGGATGGGGGGCCAGCCCATCGCAGGTAACGGATTCAAACCTTCGTTAATTTGGCATTTTTTTGTTCTTTCGTTTGCTTCTGTACATTTTTTGAAATCTTTTCTTCGTGTCACTAAACAAAAAAAGATCTTCAGTTCCTGAATCACCTTTAATTGATGATTCATTCATTTTGGCAAATAGATTCCAAAAACCATCCATCCGTCCATCCATCCATCCATTACAGATTCGCCATGAACTAAACACATGATCGCACTAGTCTAAACTTACCCATTACGAGTCTAGTATGTTGCCATGTTCATGTGCGTAATGGCCCCTCTTTCACCCACCTGTGGGACGTGCCAGTGAGACCAACTGATCTCAGTACTATAGGTCTACCTTTATATCCGCAACTGTCCCGACAGCCAACACCTCACCTGCACCGGGTACCTCGTTAGGATGTCGCGGCAATACGTTCAATTTTACGAGAGTAGCGTTGATGTGACAGGCAATGATCGACTTAGTCCTCTTTACAGCTCGATATTTTACAGGAGCAATGCACCCAAAGTGTGTTTTTCTCCAGCACACACCAGCAGGGAGTCTCCAAGGATCCTGACCAGGCACACTGAGACTTATGTTCTCACAATCTACTGCCCTTTTGGGGGGTTTTCCTGCCCCAGATACAAATATGGTATTGTTCAACTCCAGCGAAGCACATAAAAATGCCGAAATCATCAGTGCAGTTTAGATTTTGCAGTACCTTCACAATAACATAACCCGTTTCCAGGCAGCTGGTTTCCATTCAATAAACAAAAGATATTTTACTAGCATGTTAATTTTATTATCCACTGCAGAATGATCTTTTTCAGATTATCCGAACTTTTGCATGAGTCGATTCAAGAAAAGTCTAGGCATTTCTGTCAATATTATTCACGCGTTATTGCAACGCACAGCATTGAAATGATGTTCGTACTACCTGGGCTGGTTTGCTATCTAGGGGGATTCTCTGCCATACGGCTGTCATCGGGTGGTCTAAGGGCCATCGGTGAAGCATTACAAATCAGTGGATGAATATTTTATTGAAGAGAAAGGAAAACACCGGGCAAACATTGATTTCTGATTTAATGTTTTGTGACGACATGCTGACAATGACCGTGCAGCTTTACCTGTTTTAGTTCAAATTGCCTTCAATAACAATTCCGGTGATTCATCTGTTTTTTGTTTGTTGCCAATGTCAGTTTTTCCACAAGTATCATGCTCACAAATGCAAACGTTTCTTGGCACAAATACTAAATGCATAACCCGTAACATATTACCACACAATACATTCCCTCAGGTAAACACTACACCAATAGTTAAGTCCTTACAGTGGCATGCGGTTCTCCTTTTTATGGTATTCCAAAACGTTTAATTCTAATAACAAACCGACTTGGAACCGTAGCTTCAACAACGTTAGTTTTAGCACAGCTACAGTTAAATCGTACGAACAAAAATGTTGTCATATAAGCGTGCCGTTCATGCCGATTTTGCTTTGTGTTACGGACGTAGCATTGCATAAAGAACCAATTTAAGGTGATGGATATTTTCCCAGAAGGTTGTTAGTTCATATCCCTCCTTTAGTTTTTGTGCCAAAGTGGTCAGTAGTACTGACTCCAACTATTTTGAACGATAACAGCATATAGAGTTATTCCAAAACGGCAACAGAGTAAATATGTCATGTGTAATAATTAATCTAACATGATAGCCAATCATTAATTACTATCGGCCGTTATATCATCCATATTAATGCATTGCAAATTCCAAAATGTCATAGACGTACATAACGCGCAGGTAGACCTGTCATTTTTCTAAGTTTGATGCTATACTTAATTAAATTTCATAAATACGATTTTCATCTATGTATTGCAGTAATAGACGGGAACTTTAAACGGACGAAAACAATAATTATAACTTAGGAATTCACGGCAGCTGTTAAAGGTATTCACACATTACAATCGAGTATGTTCATAAAACGATGCACTAGCTTTTGGCGCCGGCCCCCGCTCCTCAGCAGGTGTCTACAACCGGGACTTAGAGAATGAACTAAAGAGTAAGTGATTACCCGCCCCTGGAGACTGTGACAGGAGTGTGTGCGCACTCCCAGCAATGCGCCGAGGATCGCAGAGCCCCTGCAAGTAAAAGCAGGACATCTACTCCGCAAACTCACGCAGCAAAGGACAACAAAAAGACTGAGAGAAGGCATGCGATCATCCGAGCGACTGTCGGAGGATTTCTGGTTTTTATGATGCTGGTGCATTAGATGACCAATACCGGCCACTTTCAGCCCAAAGGAGAGTAGAGAGAGAGTATCTCGCTACGAACAAAACGTGACACTTGAAACTTTTAAGGACGACATGATCGCTGCGGTTGTGGGCCACGTCGAGTTTCTGTTTTGTTACAATAATAACCATGATTACCAGGTAAGTGTGACTTGTACAGAGAGCGGTGAATCTCTTGTGTATATATATATGAACAGAAGTGTGTCTGTCCTAACTAAACTCAAGAATTCCACTTATTTGTGCAAAACTGTCTAAGTAGAACTGCGATCTCTTTCCCTAGGTAGTGTAACAAGGTAAGCTTGGATGAATTATGTTTTGCTAGAGAAAGAAACCTATCGCATATTTGGATTGATCACTGTTTTGCCACGGAGCTGCCGCTCTTCTAAAATATTTCTTAAATGGTCGTCTTGGCCGTTTGCGTCATGTTCAAGTTATTCTCGTAGACATGCCTATTCTTAACCATTTATTTGCATTTTAAACACAATGTCAAAAAAATTATTATTTTTTCGCCGTGGCACTTTAATGAATGTGTCAAACTGATGTTTGAATGAGAACTAAAATTGTTTCACCATTTATTTTTAATTTAAACGGAATTTTAACAGAAAGTGGTTAATAATTCAACTTACCCGCCCGACTTCCTTTAGTTCTTAAGAATGTACTGCAGGCGATTATCGTATGATATTTTCCAACGCAACGCAGACACGCTCTTTGTTTTAGCAACGGTCGGTAATTCAGTTTAACCTTTCGGCCGGACATGTTTCACTATAACAGTAAGACCTAAACCATACATTTTGCATCCTTCTACAAACCCCAAAATCCGTTCCCAGTTCTGTCAGGTACTCATGAAACACATAATACCGTAGCTCCTTACGGACCACAGGCATGCAAACGTCATAGACGTTGTCAGATTAGCCACAATTAAGGCCATAATTTAAATGTCATTATGAGCTTTAATACTGAATTCAAAGAACCGTGTGAGGGTCTGCCTTGTCATTAATTACTCGTGTCATTACTTAATTAAAATATGTAATTAGCGTAGTTTAACACAAGTTCATGCGTGCAGTTTCTTTTACTTAAAATTGCTTATTTTTCACTTTCTGTTTTTAAATTGTTTATTTATTTATTTATTTATTTATTTATTTAGCACAGTCTCTCCGATGTCGCCGTGTAAATTGCTTAACCCTTAAGGTATTAAATGGCTCACTGGGGATACTGTAATCATGCTATCTTAGCACTAGGAGGAGCTATGCACGTAAAACAGTACTCGGGGCAATTCATGCCTTGATGGTACAGTGTAAAACATTTCGTAGTGAAGGTATGACTCGCAAGATTACACAATAATCTCAGGTATTTGCAATGAATTTCGTTCAAATGTCGAATTTTGAACCCAAGAAATAATGCGAGCACTTTAATGAAAGAATTTAAAATGAACGCGCTGTCTGCGCCTTTATGTCTTTTAGAGTCGCGTGCCCTTGGCCTCATTGTATAATGTAATACAAAGAGGCAGCAAGCGTTGTAACATACAGAGGCTGTTTAAGGGATACCTGAAATGTACTTTTTCTGTGGACAGGACGGTGGGTCTCACTCACTGCCATGCCTCTGTCGTCAGTACTGTCAGTGGCTGCAGTCTTTATGGTGGTTGGTGGTTGGGGTGATCATTTTTAAGTCACCTTTGACCCAAATACAGTTCAATACATTACAGTAGGATGCTGTCCTTTATAGAGTGTGTCAATGTTGATTCTTCATGAAAAAAAAAACACACACACACTGCTTTACTTCTGTGTAACTTTCTGGTTTTCAAAAGATCTATTTTCCTGCTTGTTTGAACTGGGGACATTGCTGTCGTATTATTTTATCTGGTAGAAAACCACAGCAGCTATCGTAGATGTTCAGTTTAAGGGGTGACACATTATGCAGTAGTAGTGAATTGACTTTGCGGGGACACAGTACCCCCCCAGACCCCCTCAGTCTCCTTTTCCTATGTTCTCACACGTCGTCTGTAGGTAGGGACAGGTAATCCAAAGTGGGTAATGCATGTGAGACCTGCAGAAATGAGTCCAGACCGAACCATTTTTTCTAGCCTGTGTTTCCTGGGAGCATGTCTGAATCAGTACTGGATCAGTAAGTGAATAAGGAAATAATATGAACTGGATGGATGTATTTCCTTTAAGTGTGTTTGGATAGCTGTAAACCAAAAAGGGAGAGATTGAATAATTACCTGTAAATACACTATGCCTGTTACTAACCCTGCCTGTCTGATTGGGGACTATATTAACAGAGAATCAGGATGGAGTTGGAATGGCCACACATTGGCTGAGTCACTCCTTCCCATAATTCCCCTAACTCCCCTGCACCTGTGCCTGTCTGTGTGAATAGGTGGCATGAGGTCTGGCGCAGGTAGACCGTCACAGGACCAGCCCGTGCTTCCCCAGATGAGATGAACGGGAAAGTGTGCAACCTGGTGGTTTCCCCAACCACAGTGCCCCGGTCCATGGGCGCCATGGCCAGGCATCAGACGGCTCCCGTCAGGGTACATGCTGGGAGTCCCGGGCATCATGGCCTCCACAGTAGCTCCAGGGGCTATTCACAGAGACAGAGCTCCACACTGCTGCCTGCCCTCAGCCTCCGGAGACAGGCGCTGACTGGTGGGAAGCAGCAGATCGGTTTCAGCACCCCCCAGCCACACCGGCAACAAGCCCCCGCCCATCTCCTCTCCCCCAGCACCTCCTCCTCCAACCAGGACCTCCTGCCCAACTTTTCTGAAGCAAGGGTTAAAGGTACGTTTCCCTTCAGAACCCTGGAACAAGAAGGTTGCTGGTTCAAATCTCATGAAGATTATGCTGCTGAACATTTGCAAAAGACGTAAACAACTGTAATCAAATATCTGTCTGATGGGTAACATTCTGAATTACTTTAGACAAGAGATTCGATTTTGGATAAATGTATTGTGAAACATCATAATGTCATTTTGCTAGTTTTTAGCTGTCCGTGATTGTGATACAAATTGACCATGATATCTTATATGTGTTCATATGTAAGTTGACCTCTGCATTTACAATGTCAGCAGGCCTTAATCCAATTATCAACAGAGCAGAAAGTTATGTTGGGCATTTTCATAGATTGACAGAACTGGAAATTATGGTCAGGTGTAGACAGAACGGGGGGGGGCCATAAGTGACCTTCTTTCCCTAGTACTTGCTAAGTATCAGCCGATCCTATCAGCTTTACCAAATGAAATGCCAAAACATTATGAACTAGAGAATTAAGCATCCGATGGCAAGAATAGCTGCGTGTCGTTGTGTTAAGTATCTTTATGAAGCCGTTCAATAGGACTCATCTGCAGGTTACGTTGTCAAAAATCACCTTTGGTTCAGGATGTTTTATTATGCTTTTAACTGGGTAGAAAACTGAACAGCATACTGTATGAGTATGTCTGCCGTCGCCATGGAAACCTAAATGGAAAACAGTCAATAATTGACCTGAAATTACCTCCATATGCTTTGCTGAACTGCATGTGAGAATTAAGCTATGAAAAGACTATAATAACAGTTCAAAGTAGCCACTCAACGAATCTTGCTATTGTAATGGGCAACTGCAGGGGACATATCAATAAAGCACTGTCATAGAGAGGCTAAGGCCATGCATGGAAACACACAGGCAGCCCGAACAGCCAATCATGTTGAGTCTGCATCTGCGAGTGGCCTATTGCAGCAGCTGGGTGGGCGGGCAGATAAATGATTGTTATCTCGTTAGCTTAAAGTTTACACCAAAAAACAAGGATTCAGTATTAATGCTAACGACATGAATTCAGCCGGCCCAGACAGGCCGAGAACGACATGGATCCGAGAAGATGAGGAGAGGCCAAGATGGTGTTATGGACATATAAGCTTTAGGAAATGGGATGGAGAATGTCTGAATCTCCTGCAGCCGGAGGGGAGGTGCAGTATGACTGGAAATGGTCACCCAGGAAGGTGGTCAAGGTTTCAGTAGGTCCCCAATGGTGCATCGCGGGAATGAATTATGCAGCATTGATGTCATCCTGCCTGAACTCCTGCCCATTTTATCACATATTAGTGAAGAACTGCAAGAGATCTCAAACTGTTGAGGAAAAAAAAAAAAAACAGGCAGTTCACTCTTTGGGTCACTCCTGGGGACTTGTTTCCTTGACAACAGCTGACCAATCAGATTTCACTTCACTTTTGCTTTATTTGTGAGTCGCCACTGAGTTCATGGCTTTGTTGCGCAACAGGCTAAATAGTGACCTCATGCAGCTTAGTTGGGAAGAAGTAAATTAAATACTTATGTAGTTTTAAAACTGATTTTACTCTTGGTTTGGTGATTTATGTGAGTGGTGATAAGATGCTGAACCAAGTTTCTCCATCAGCCTGAACCTGAACCCCCTCCCGCCAGCTCCAAAGTACTGCTGTGGCTTTGCAATGGCAGGAATGTGCTAGAATGAAGTCACCCAGCCCTGTCTGGAGGCACTGCGGATCCCACTCACATGAGCGTTAACCTGCAACCTGAGAAAAACGTGAGAGTGGTGCCAAGCGATTGGCAGAGGTTGCGGATTTTCACCTTAAGCTGATGGACAGACCATTCATCGAACAGGGTTGAGGGTGTAAACCTTGGTGCGATGTTGCTCTTTGCCTCATCACTCACGTTGGGTGAAAGAAAAGGTCGTTTTGAGTTCTGTCTTCGTGTGAAATGACTCACCGTGCCATTCCTCGGAGGGGACGTAAAAACCCCTTTAAGCTCGGTGCTGACCTTGAAGAGGCAGAAGCCATGACAAGCTCCGGAGACAGGATACCCTGAGTTGTGAGAATCGATAAGTTGCCTCTGTCTCATTCCAAGGTTTATAGAAACGGGTGTTTTCTTTTCTCCCTCCCTGGTGCCTCTCTGTGTTTTGTGTTATGATGTCATGACCCCTTTCCTTCCCAATCCCTGTTAAATCAGAAGAGGAAATCCCAACAAAACCATCCTGCCATCCCATCCCCTTGTCTAGTTCTATTAGAAATGTGCTCTACTTTCAACTGTGGCAGCAGTTCTAAAACAAATTTCACATTGCAATTATGCTTCCTGAAGTGAATCATCCAAGAATGCTTCTTGGTCCTGGCATGATGTTTCTGGCCTCAGTTTCCAAAGAAATGTAACGGTAGCATATCTTGCATTCCATGTTGCTTCCCTGACCCCCTGGCTTGCGGAGGGGTTGATTTGCATGCCCCGCCCCAATTCCTGACCACACCCACTCGAGCTTGTCCCTATGTACTTCTGCTGTGTTTATTGATATTTAACCAGGCATAAAGTTGTCCCCAAACAAACCATGGAGGCAAAGTAGGGGCAATGAAAAGCAGCGATTAGTGGGTAGTGGAGCAGAAAGCATGACTGAGCATGCGAAGACACCCGTGTTTCTCTCACGGAAGTAAGCAGATCTATGTTCTTTTCAGGTTTTGGGAAGCCTGAGCAGTGAGCTTCCAAAGCCCAGATTTAATTTTTTTCACCTGCGTCGCTGTGATCACATTAATGCCACAAACGAAATGAATGGCTAACCAAGAGCTTGGGTCACAGTGCAAGTCTGACCCTGAGTCGGGCTGTAATTCATTGTGTTCAGGTGAGCATGGCTCTTCTGTAGCAGCATGTACAGCTTCATAGCAGTCAAGTCCGACTGTTGAGGATGAGCTGTGGAGATGATCGTTCCAAGGTGTTGGTAGATCTGTCGTATCCTCCACTCATTCCACCACTCAGACGATCGAAAGGGTCTAGCACTGTCTTAACCGCATAGAGAATAGGGTTGCAAAGGGATGGTACATTTCCAGAAACTTTCCATTTGATGGGAAGTTAATTTGTGGAATTTTGGAAATACTCCAAGTTAGAAACTTTCCATGGGAATTACTGGGAATATAATTTCTCGAATTGAAACGAGATAATCCTTCTCACCTCTAAGACACTCAGTAATCTTGCTCCCACTACATCTCTGACCTTCTCCTGCCCTATCAGTCCTCTCATGCTCTTAGATCTAACTCTTCTGAGCTCCTCACTGTTCCTACTTCCAAACTCCACAGCCTTGGTGACCTCTTTTGCGACTCTTAGTCTCTGTGATCCCCATCCCTGTAACACCCCCTCTCTCCCAGTCTTCAAATGTCATCTTAATTCTTTCTGTTCTGTAAAAATTTCCAGTTCGCCGTCCTCTGTATTTTTAATTTTTTTTTTTATATTGTCATCGTCTTTTGGTTTTGAAAAGCGTTGTATACATCTAATGTATCATTGTTATACGTCAAATCTGGGGGATTAATGCTGTACCCCTGAGTTAACATGAATGGCTACACTGGAATAAGCTTAGTGTTGATCACACTCTCTGATGTCCTCAATCTCCCCAGGAAATGCTGTTTCTGGAACCTGCTCACTGACACCCAGGTCACTTGGAGCCACCAACCTGGTGGTGACCAGTAGCCCCATGGTAGTTTCTCCTCTGTCCCAGTTTGGTGCCCCGGGTCCTGAAGCCCTACCCTGCCATCCAGCCGGCCTGGCCCCGCCCTACACTGATGCCAGGTCAGCCTGCCTTGTCTTACCACTGTGATGCCTACTCCTATATCTACCTACCCCCCCCCCCTCATTGGTTCACTAAAAGACAAAAAAACAGTGGGGGGATTCAACATTTATCAATGGCTGTCAACAGCAGAGAAATACAGAGTTTTACTCGGGGGGGGGGGGAGTTTCGCCACTTATCGCTTTTGTTTCCATAAACTTTTCAAACAAATGAAACATTACCCCCCCATCATCGGCCCCCTCTAGATGCCTGTACCCCTCCTTCTGCTTCCTATTGAGTTTCACAAGGTGGAATTAGTCACGAAGGCCCTGTTATGAAATTGCTCTGTTTAGACACGTTTCTGAGAGTAGGTTTGGTACTATTTTAATAAATTTTAATGTGTCAGCCGTTCCAAAATGCATGACCCGGGACACTTAGCATGTCACAACAACCTAACAAACTCACAGGAAGAAAAACTATCTTTAACAACAGACTCCACTAGAATAGACCAGAGCTGTGTTACCCAATCCGGTCCTCGGGCCCCCAGCGACAGTCCACGTTTTTGCTCCCTCTCATTTCTCGGTAGAGGGCAACAATTAGCACTGGCTGGCAGAGAGCTCGGACTGGCTATGGTTCCCTGAGGACCATATTGGGAACGATGGACTGGAGAGTCATTAACATTGTATGGTAGCAGTCTGATGAGAAAACTGAGGCAACGGCGAGGCAACAAGAAAAAAAAAAAATCACACATGCCCAAGGCAGTCATCTTAAAAGTAAATGGCTGGGGGCTTTAAATATCTCAGGCAGGATGCTATGCACCCCTGCCAACTGTAGGGGCATCGACACCATAGCAGCCCAGCGCCAAATGCTGATTAAAGAAGTTAGATTAATACATCAAAAGTTTGAAGAGCAGGCATCATTTATACCTGTTAACAGTGTTTGCAGTTTATCTGAGAGGTAAACGGTGCAACCTCATCATTATCCATTCAAACAAGCTTTTGTTGATGCATCAGAACACATCCACTGCAGGAAAAACGCTTCCTATCCCCATCTTCTAGGGTTTCGAGTTCCAGAATCCCTGGCATGGTAGATTATGCAGCAGCAATTCTGGTATCTTAGTCCTGTAATTTTGGTTTTAACTAACCTCTCTGAGTTGGTCAGTACCATCCATCTGTTCAAAGTCCTTTTGGAAATCAGACTCATCGGTCCAGTATTTGAATTTAAAGAAGCCTTTGAGGCTTTGGGGCAAAGTGTGTTTATATTTTATGAAAAATGTTACCCACTATAAAAAGCCAGACTTATCACAGCTAATAAGACATACTAACTCAACTCAACGGGAGAGTTATGTACATTTTCTAGAAAGCAATGAAAAAACAGAAACCTTTTTTCCAGTACCATTTAGTCATAAGCCTCCTGCTAATGCCTTTTAATGTATATGACAGCAGCACGTTATTTGAAATTTGTTTAAGTGCACAGCAAATAAGTGTAAGTGCTTAGCTAGGGAGGCCAAATTGTGGGAACACCCTGGATCTCCCAGTACAGTATTGTGAGACGGTCCATATTGTACCTGGAAATAACTTTGCCAGCTGGTGACAGCAGCTGGGATGAGAGAAAGGTTGTTTTCATCCCCAGTACATCCACCACAAAGAGGTCTGTTCACACTCTGTGATGCTAAACCTGGAAGTCAAGTGGAATTCAAGTGCTTAGTGACTTCCACCACCTTCAATGGTCTTGAAAAGGCAGATTTATAAATGACAGGTGCCTTCATGAAACATCACTCTTGTTTTTTCCATTCAGGAGTAATTTTAAGTGTCTGTCGAATGATTCAGCCATTTTTCCGTTCAAATTACATAACTCAAGAGGAATTGTGTTTGTTTTACGTTAATCTTTACTCCCTCCCCTGGGGAAAAATTTCTGCAATGTTGAAGGAATGTAAAAAATCTCAAGTGTTAGTGGATGGGATCCAAAGAGCACTCAAGTGTGGACGAAGCTGGTTCCCGTTAGGGTGCAGTGGAGAATAAAACCATTAGGTTTAAATTAGAGCAGTGAACTCTATCATTTCCTCCTTCATGTTAGCCATTAGCATTTTGTTTTAATCTGCTACATCCTCCATGTTGGCCACATTAGCATCTTAATTATACTTTTTTTTAAATAAGCTATGTTATTGTTTTGAGTGTAGTATTTCTTCCATGTACTGTAAACCTTGTTATCAGTCTTGTGTCTGAATCTTACCCAAGTCCGAGTCATTTAACAAAACAAGTCCGAGTCAAAATCAAGTCCAAATGGGGGTCAGTCGGAGACGAGAGCGAGTTGGCTTCTCTGTGACTGTGTCTCTTTATACTCAACTGTTTGGTTGAAACAAAATCTTGGTCTGGATTTGTACTGTCTGGACCTGAAATCTCCACCTCTGCTTTTAACACACTTCAATAGAAGTCAAATCAAAGACATGAATTTCGAACATGCGCAATAACTCCCTGTAACATATAAAGGCACTATTTTCTTGGCATTTAAATGTGTAAAAAGTCTCAAGTCTTATCATGGGGGATCAATGATAAAGCAAATTTTATCTCCATGATTTTTAAATACTGGAATAGCATTGCTTTTGAAAATACTGTCCAAATACAGTGCACCGTACCAAACTATACCATACCTTCAGGATAGAGTAAGAGTATGTAAAATACCACCCAAGTCTAAACTCTCCCTGCTTATCAATGGACCCCAGCCTTCCCTAAAACCTTTAAACATGACTTCTCCAGGGAACAACAGAGGTGGAAAGTTCAGGTCCAGGAAGTAAAAATCCAGACCAAGTTTTTGTTTCAACCAACCCGTTGAGCATAAAGAGTCACAGCCACTGAGTTACTCAACCGGTTGGTTGAAACAAAATCTTGGTCTGGATTTTGCCTCTCTGGACCTGAACTTTCCACCTCTACTGAACATTGGCTGTATCTCTCTAGTGACCATTGTTTGCAATGTCTAATAGAATAAGAATTTTGCGGATGGGGATTAATTAAGTACAACTATAAGATGCTGCCTAGACATTAGCTGGATACCTTCCGTTAGATTACTATGTAAAACAAATTCTGGCTGGACACCGGCAGTCTCGACAAACTGAGTTCACGAGCATTAGCCTATAAACCTGTCTTGATGTTTAATTTCCAGATATAGATAAAGTGTTTTAAGTGTTTTCTAGCCACATCAGTTATCGATGCCTTGTGATATTTTCGTTCCACAGTGTGTGTGTGTGTGTGTATTTTTAACTGGTTTTCTTGCACAGAAATTCCTCATGGTTTATGTTAGACTGACCAAACAGTCCATGTCTAGGGGGACACATGGAGCTACGACAGGATTTGTTAATGACCATTTTAAGTAATAGGACCTGAATTTCACTTTAGCAGTTCTTGCTGCGTGCTGATTGGTCAGTGTCATATAATCATGCAAATGTCATTAATGTTAATGTGAAACAGCTGAATGACTCTTTCAATCAAAGAAACAAACCAGTCAAAGCACAAGAATAACCGAACTATTTCGGGAAGCACAGGAGCCTTTCAGCTTAAAAGTAGTTTAGAGCTGGTTTGATCACATCGCGGTGTAATAATGGTTATGTGGCACATGGGCAATAATCACCAGGGCTTTAGATGATGAGTGAAATGTTTGCCTATTTTTAGTACTATGTGGACTTTTACTTACGATAAAGCAGATTAGTAGTACGCCTAAAATATTAATGAAAGGTGCATTGTGACGGTCAGATGTTAGCCATGTGAATAAATTCGGCGTATCCTTAAGTTTAATAAACGTTCCGGACTTAAAGCTGCAAAAAGTACCACCTCACCACCCACATCTTTTACCTTGTACATATCTCCTCATTCAATGTCGTGGCTGCTGAGCTGTCCTTTTCTTCACCGCCACTTCAGTGCTAATCGCTTCGGCTACTTACCAAAACAGCAGCATGTGGCGTTCTCCACTAACCGAATAAACATTATCTATACAGACAACTTACTTTTGGGTGTCACAATACGCATCTCATTAATATTTTAGGCACACTACTGATCTGCTTGCCAAACTGTCGGCATAAGTAAAGTAGCGTCCGAATAGTACCGAAAAGCCAGCGTCTGCTCAAATATTTCACCCATCATTTAAAGCCTAGCGATTTTTGCACCATGCGTGATCACAACAGGCCTAAAGTAGTTTTTAAAAACTGAGGCAGCTCAAAGTGTCCTCGCTGAAACGAATTATCTGGTCACCCTATTTTATGTATGCAGAGCAGCTAATTGTTGACTTGGCAGACATGGTAATGAGTGTGTGTGCGCACAAATAGCGCTGAAGTTGATATAAGAAAGTCCTGTGTACGTACGTTTTACATGCAGACTTCCTCATCGCTTACTCTCCTCTATCTGGCCCACAGGTCCCTGATGTCCCGGGATTCCCTGGCCTCCACCACGCTCAGCCTGCCCGAGAGCCAGTCTACCCTGAGCAGTAGGCAGGAGTGGCCCTTCGGCTACCGTGTGCTACCCCCCCTGGCCGCCCACCAGCCCCCTCAATGCGGAGGCGAGGGCCCCGACCTACCAAGCCTGCCCCTCGGCAGCGCTGCATCCGGGCCCAGCACAACCTCCAACTCTGCCTCCTTGCCCGCCTACCTCTTCAAGGGGGACAGTTCGCCGTTCCCCAGCCCCCGTCACTCCGCGCGCTCTAAGAAGAGGGCGCTCTCCATGTCGCCGCTGTCTGACGGCATGGGCATCGACTTCAATTCCATCATCCGCACCTCCCCCACGTCCCTAGTGGCCTACATTAACGGTTCCCGTGGCTCCCCTTCGTCCCACCTTGGCCTCTCCCCCCTGCAGTCTGAGGTGTATGGTCATTTTCTGGGCATCCGAGGTAGCTGCATACCCCAGGTCACCCTGGGGCACCCCGGCTCCCCCAGTCCCATTCCTGGCCCTCTCCCGCTTTGCCCCGAAGCAGAATGTGCCCGCATGCAACAGCTTGAGGAGCAGGGCGTCCCGGAGTGCAGCACGCCTCTGCCCAACATGGTGGTCCAGCCCCAGGTCTTACCACAGGAGGTTGGCACACTGGTGCCTTTGACAGAGTGCCAGCCTGAGTTGCCCAACAGCTGCACCATCGTTCCATCTGGACTGCTGGATCTTGCTGCCCTAAAGGCCACTCCGTCACCTCAGGGGCCCCCACCTCCATACCACTCCCACCGGCACGTGCAGCAGTTGCCGACAGATCTCCTGAGCTATGCCCAGCTGCCCTTGATCCACCTGTCCCCAGGGCAGAGCTCCCATCTTCCACCCCTCCCTTCCTGCCCCATGCTAGAGGAGGAGGAGGCTGAAGCTGAGGACTCGGGCACGGGGCACTGCTGCCGCTGGGCGGACTGCAGCGCCGAGTACGACCAGCGGGAGGAGCTGGTGAGGCACATTGAGAAACAACACGTGGACCAGCGTAAGGGAGAGGACTTCACCTGCTTTTGGGCGGGATGCCCTCGCCGCTTCAAGCCATTCAATGCCCGCTACAAGCTGCTCATCCACATGCGTGTCCACTCTGGCGAGAAGCCCAACAGATGTACGGTATGTAGCCCTTTCAGATGGCGGGTTTGACAGGTATGTGCCAGCGGAGAGCAGTATGGCTTCCTCTCTATGTGGAGAAACGGCCACACCTTGCACGCTGCATTCTCCCGTGGTTGCAGCACAGTCTCCTGAGTTGAGTTGCATCCCCTGCATCTGTGTGTGTACAATTGGCTTCCTCCATGGTGGGGTGGATCTGGGGGGGGGGGGGGGAGCAAGTGAAACCAACGAGCACGG
>JAODJX010000026.1:28256-46169 GCA_026776945.1 Isichthys henryi | reverse complement strand
AACTGGTCTCCTCAGTTCCCAAACGTTTACAGACTGTTGTTAAAAGAAGAGGTGATGCAACACAGCGGTAAACATGCCCCTATCCCAAATTTTTTAAGTGTGTTGCTGACATCAAATTCAAACTGAGCATTTATTTGTCATAAAACAACAACATTTCTCAGTTTCAGCATTTGATATGTTGTCTTTGTTCTGTTTTCAATTAAATATGGGTTTATATGGTTTGTAAATAGTTGGATTATTTTTTTATTTACATTTTACATAGTGTCCCAGCTTACAAGAATAAGGATAAATTCAAATAATATTATTCTGATGCGTAAATGACCTGGTTGGAGGAACAGCACAGAACTGCTAAGTACAGTGTGATTTTGGACTTGAATTTGTATGCAATTTCTATTAATTAATGCCAGCTGTAATGATGTATCGATCACTTACCACAAACATTATAAGTTAATAGAATATTTTATTAAGTTAGTAATTATATAATTAGTATGATTTTTTTGCTTAAAAGCTATGAGCTCTTGGCCAGGAGTCCAGGGGCTTAACTTATCAAGCTTTGTGCAAATTTTATCGTGAAAAAAGTGCATACGCACGTTTCCAGCGTGATTTTGTGCGTGTGCAGTCCCTCTGGTGATGATTGTGATCCTTTCTTTTTTCTCTTATGAATTCTTTATAAAGCCTGTCTTCTGTCAGGCAACTTCTGATTGGACGGAGTTGAACAAGATGACATGGCTGACACAGTTTCCATATGGGGAACTTCTGCTGGTTGCATCGCACCTTCCAAGAGACTCGGGGAGGCACTCGCATGTGATAAACCTCTGTTTGGGCCCAGCTGGCCGGAGAGAGATGCAGAGCGGCAGGATGTATCACGTGACATGCATGGCTTTAGAAGACCTCAGAGTCAGGAGCACTTAACAGGCTGATCACACAAACGCAGCTCTCTTGCTCTGTCACGGAAGTTTAGCCCTGATGCATCCCCTCTGGCATTTAATCAGGAAAAAACCTCTTTGGAAATGCTTCCAAATCTAATACCTGAACCGGGAGACCTTTGCTAGGCCACTGTGCTACCAGATATCAGGGCCGCTGACACAGAACCAAGCAAATAAACCCAGCAGAACAATAACAACAAAAGCGCGACTCGGGGACCATTTCAGCTGAGTGCGAGGCCCACGGGGGCACGCGAGCGGCACAATGCACTCGTGTCGGAGTCACTCAGGGGTCCGCGTGCCATCCGGGCTCCCGACCGCGCAGCATGAAAACAATGACGTAGGAACGATTGGACACCTGATGCTTTAATCTGATTTAAAACACAAAGAACTGCCTGAATTGTGCATTTAGGAAGAAGAGCAGTGTGACATCCTCAGGAACCAATGGAGAGCTTGGGCTCCGTAAGGCCCGTCGTGGCCAGAGCTGCAGCAGGGGTATGGATACCCGGGCAGATTTAAAGGGCTCAGCACTTTATGGGCAGGCACAATGGGGGGGGGGGAGGTGCCAAAATACCTGTCTCTATTTCCCAAACAACTGAAAGTACTCCCCCTTTTGAGGCTATATGTACCCTGGCAAAATTTACCGAGTGACACCCCCTCAGTCAGTAAGATTTACCCTAAGCCACACCCCCCGCATTCGAGCACCCACCCCTCGATAAGTTGGGCACAGCACTGCTTACAGGGTCCTTTGAATATGCAAAATTAGGAATTTTTATTGGGTGGGGCCAAGTTAATATTTTCTCCAGGGGGTCCCAAAGCTGTGTCCCTTTTCGTGCCGCGTTCAGCACGATCAGTCGCGGCGAGTCGAAATGCAGGAGTCCTGCTCTCAGCTAAGCTGGCGGATGCAGCCAATCGGTGCCCGTCTGCAGCCTGGTGACGCCCATGCAGGTGACGCCCTGCAGCCTGGTGACGCCCATGCAGGTGACGCCTTGCAGCCTGGTGATGCCCATGCAGGCACCCAGTTTGCCAAATGGGAAACAGAGTCGTGGAGCGAAGTCAAGTTAGCAGGACACCGAGGGAGAGTGGCCACTGAATTCCAGTGTTTGCTGGTAAAGCAACAAACAGAAATATGATTGGTCTTTATGGAATATCTTTAATGGTCTTTGTAGAATATTCCCATCTACAGAGACGTGGGATCTGAAATACACTCATTTTCATGATATATTTGGGACTCAACGTAAACAGGAAGAGAGACTGTGTCTCTTTGACTGACACGTGAGAAGACCTATCAGTGCGCCTGAAATGGCTACAGTTTCAGTTAGTTTGATTACCAGTTCATGCACAATTCCAAATCAAATCCCACTTAATTACATTCTGAGCTTCATCGGTGGCCTGAACTGATGCAGTGAAATTATTGTGATTGTTTGCCTGCCGGAACTGAAATGCGTCTTCATGTGAGCGACGGCTCCATTTACGTTCCATCTGATTAGAACGTTCCGGATGGATATTGCGAGTCCCTCTAATCACTTTGGCATGTCGTGGTGCCATCAGCCAGACAATTCTCACCCACTAATCAACGTGACTCAGATACAGTGTTTCCATTTGCAGAGCTTTAAACATGATGAAAAACGGAATACAAAGAGCCCATGCTAATCACTGCAGTGATGCGTCCAAAATGGCTCTTGAGGAAGCTGATTCGCTGGCTAGGAAAAAGACAAACATGAATAAATAAATAAACCATTGAGAAGCCCTTCTAACTAGATTTGTTTTCCTCATAAAGACTTTTTCAATCAAGATTTCAGTGACAGAACATTGTCAATTGAATGGCTGCTGTTTTGTGACCAAGTGAATGGTTACAGATTGTCGGGCGGCTGACAGGTTTTCTGACACGTCTTTGTGGCCCTCAGTGTAATTGGGCCCCCGTGCCCCCGCATTCTTTTAGCTGGGGTGACGAACACAGTGTGCAGCTACCCACGGATTGGGAGTTTTTACTAAGACTGAAAAATACACTCGAATACTTAGAACAGCAGAGATGCACAGATTGAAGCCCCGCTTCTTTATTTAACCTCAGATGCTGAAGCACTGATTCACACTTGGCCTAGAAACCTGACTGCTCAAAGAAGACCCAGAATCTAGCAGCAGGCTTACTCTCGGCTTACAGTAGAGCTCTTCATTACGGGGGATGCCGATCTGAGGCTTCCCGTATCCTAGGATAAAGACCCAGCCGTCTGGTTGAGCAGCACTTCGGGTACCATGAAGTGACATGCGATCCACATCCACTGTGAAAGCAGCGACACCGGTACGCCATCCTCATCGGTCATTTTGCTTAATACATGGGATTTAACCTTCCACGTAACGCCATTTCCTACCACTAACATTTACATTTAATTTATTTGGCAGATGCTGTTATCGAAAGTGACATACATTATTTGTGAAAGCAGAGACAGTGACTCAGCAATTGGGGGGGGTTAGGGGCCTTGTCAGGAGCACGGAGGTAAAATCGCTCTGTCAGTGCTGGGATGTGAACTGGCAACCTTCCGATCATAGCCACACCCTCCCAGTCCTAATATCATGAATAGCAATGTGAACAGACAGAAAGTAGGACAGCACAGGGGCCTCACATCTCCAGGGGGTGTGCTTTGCATGCTCTCCCTGTGTCTACATAGATTTCCTCTGGGTGGACTGGCATCCCGAAACATCCCTTTGTGAGTGTGTGTTCTGTGATAGTATTTTTACAATAAGGCTACCCAAACATCACAGCCTAAGGAGGAGAGGCCTAGTACCTGAAATAAGGATGCAGATCTGCTCAGTGGCCTCGGTGGGACTGCATTGTCCTGACACAACACACGTCAGCAACACCAGTATCACAACAGCGCCCCCCATAGGTCCCTTAAAGGAACAACATTAGGTAGATCAGAATACAGTCATTGAGTAGATAGTATGCCGCTTAATAACACACATTGTTAGACCCTTAAAAAGATTTAATTTTTTTAATAAGTATGGTGCATGTCTGTAGCATAAATGTATAGAATTCTGTGATTTTATTGTATTTGCAGCTAACATCCTTTTCCTGACTCTCAGCGAACCTGCCCTTGAAAGGTATTTATGCTGTTACAAGGTGAGAGATGCACAAGGTCAGATTCTGAGGTGCTTGTCACCAGTCCTGCGTTATTAGGATCTCGAGTGGCACTGAGAAGAAGGAGATCCTTTGTTTTATGGGTGGAGAGATGGGCTGTGGCACATCTCAGCAGATGTAACCCTTAAAGCATGTAGAATGGCGAGGTTTCTGTGAAAGAGTAATCTGATATAACACTTTTTGAACCTTTAAATGGAACGATGACAGGGGAGAAAGCCGAAATATTTTCTGGTTATTTGATCCGTCGACTCTGTGTAGTTTTGCCGACTTTCTGCTGGAAACACAGACTCATACAGTACCACTTCTCCTATTACAGTGAGTATCTTACTTAAGATTTGATTTTCAGACCGATAAATCCAGTCAATGTTTTGCTTGCATGCCAAACTTTGAGTACGTACTTTAAAGCTTATTCACTGTGTTGTCTTGTTTGTAATGAAAAGCAAAGCGACTGCACATGGTTAATCTGTTTGAGTTTGTGCTTTACACCCAGAGTTAGTGTCCAGCAGTACCTTAACCATGCTGGAGGTAAACAGTGTAATATACTCCTGAGATAACAAGGTCCTGGTGCAGAGTAAACACTGGTGGTGGCTGGGGGGAGGGGTTCAGTATAAAGGCAGGGTGCAGGGCTGCCACAGAAGGGACCCTAAAGTGGGCTAGCCTTCAAAGATGCCCTGCTGTGTTGAGCGAAAAGCTGGTGCATTCCTGCCATCTCAGCGTTAGCGCGTTAGCGCATTAGCTAACGACATCGGTCATACTTTGAGTGGACAGCCGGAGAGTAGAGCAAACACACCCAGCTATATTTATGATTATTAAATTTAACAACCCATTAGGTGGGAGAGGGTGAATTACATACTTAGGCCTGCCGGTGCTGTACACCTCCAGTCGCTGAGTGTGGAATCTGAATAATGAAACACATTAGCTACTGAAGCAATTGAATAAAAGCAGATTATAAATAATGAACTACATCGTTTATACAGACAAATGCTCTTTTACCACATGGTCAAACCCCATCTTTATTATTTTTAATGTCATGTATTAAATAAATGTTATTTCTTCATTACAAAGGATAATGAATGAATTTGAACTGATCTATATCATTCAGTGTGTGTGTGCACCTCGGGGCTCACTCTGTGTGTGTGTGTGTGTGTGTCTGAGCAGGTATACCTATCCTTATGGGGACACAATGTCCCCATAACGTGATGAATATCCATTTTTTTTCCTTATGGGGACCAGGAAACCAGGAAAACTCTATTTTATAAAAATCAGTGACTGCTATGAAAAAACTAAAAATGCTATGAAAAAACTCTTGTATTTTGCTTGGTTACTTATGGTTATGGTTAGGGCAAGGTGGGGGTTAAGGTTTTCATAGTTAGCGTTAGCATTTTTCCCATAAAAGTGAATGAGCGGGCCCCATACGGATAGGTATATCCGACGTATGTGTGTGTGCGTGTGTGTGTGTGCGTACCTTGAGCCTGATCCTGTGTATGTGTACAAACACAGGAGAGCATCACTGATGTTCAGGGCCTTTTCTAAACATATTTACTTATTTAACAGAAATAAAACCAAACGGGGACCTTGTATTAATGTCATTTTCTAACACCAGCAACAGTTTTTCAAGACTTCGCCAGGTCACTTTATTTTTGACCTCAGCAAAAGAAAATATCATTTTAGCTGCTACCTGGTGATTTGCACCCATAATTACATACAGTACTGTTCAGCAGCCCATGGAAAAGCAAGAGCAAGATAGAGAGAGAGAAAGACAGAGAGAGAGAGAGAGAGAGAAGGAGAATGAAAGAATGACAGAATGAGAAAGGGATACAGAGCTGCTGGATGTCTTGCGTGCCACACAATAAAACTGCTTTAAATGCCCTGGGCTCAGTTTAGCGGAGCCTGATATCAGTATTAAAAGTGATTTGTGGCACCATATGTGGCGACGAATCAAAACTTAATTTAGGCTGATAAAGATGCCATTTGGGGGAGAGATACAGCCCTGCATTCTCAGCAGGCCGCTCTCTGGCTTCCTGTGCTCCCTGTGTCTGCAGTGAGGCAGATTTACAGACCTGCTCCTTCCTCTCTCCCCCTATAAACGCCAGCAAATGTTAATGGGATCGTTTTTCAAGATCCTTCTTACTCACGGTCTCTCATGACCGCCCATCGTTTCCAGCAAGACAAAAACCCCAAATCACCATTATCAACTACGGAAGGATGAGGAAGGTAGAGGAGCGTGGACAAAAAGAGTGAGGAAGAGGAAGGCAGAGGAGCGTATACAGGAAGAATGAGGAAGAGGAAGGTAGAGGAGCGTGTACAGGAAGGTAGAGGATTTCACAAGTTGCAGCTGAATGCTTGGCTGCCATAAATATATGTGACAGTGGACCGGCTTCAAGAGTTGAAAACAGAACACTGGCAGAAGGTCTGAGGATGTTTACCTTTTACAGAAATCGATCTTTTTTTAGAAAGACACAGAAGAGAGATCAGAGACCCTAATGATGGAGCCCCCTTATTCCAGCACTTACATTCCCCTGGATTGTCTGTTGCAGCATGACATGCTGCCCAAACTGGGCGTCCTGCATCTACTCCCCCAGTGGGATAGTCACACGGCAACAGAACAGTGCCCAGGGATTATAAAGCACATAAACCGACAAGGAGATGGGGGACGGCCATTTCTTATACGGCACAGGGAGCACATAAAACGGACGCTTTACCTGTAAAGTGGGTCTAATCGGTACCTTCAAAGGCAGCAGATGGTATAAGTGTGTGTGTGTGTGTGTGTGTGTGTGCATAGCTGTGTGTTTCTGTCTTTCTGAGGTGTGCAGTTGTGCTTCTAATCGATGCACAGGCAGGCGAATGACCTGTGTGACAGTGTACTGTCAGCAGAACAGCTATTCCATTCCTGCATGGCACGTCGGCCTTAAGCAGTGTCCAGGTCAGTAGGGGCCTCATCCCCATGACTCACAGGGTTGACATGCGTATTGTCAATAACGTTTCAAATCCATGTGAGCCTCACGCTCAAATTCCAGTCAGCTGACCCTCAGTAACAGGCTAACATGCTAATCAGAACGCGAAGGCTCAGCCAAGCCCAGTCTGAGAGTGACTGATCCTTATACCATGGATCAAGTGCCATCGGGGGATCTGAGGACTGGACACTCTCACTGACACAGGCTGCTGTCAGCCCTAGCGCTGTGTCCCCTGCTCAATCTTCTACATCATCATCATCATCATCGCTCTTGTCTTCATGTTCAGCTCGGAGGCCCCATGCAGGAAGCTGATTGGCAGCCAGGGCGGTACACTGAACCCGGGTCTCGCAATCACCCCATTCGCCCAAGGAGGCAAAACCAGACACCACATGTCACAGTGTTCCCAAATGCAGAATAATAAAACAGAGGGTGCCTAATTGGTCGGGTGTTCCTCCGTTTCTTACAGAGGTCCCCCGCTGAGGATCAGTCTGCCACCACAGGGCCCCTGCATGATCCTCGGCCCTGCCGGGGGTGGGGGCCCCCCCCCCCCCCCCGCCGCCGGGGCGCCCCCCGGGGGCCCCCCCCCCCCCCCGGAAGTGAAACCCTAGAGCAAGGGATCCAATCAGCAGAAGTGTTCCTTAAACAAAACCAGTAGAGGAGGTGTCCCATCATGCATTGCGTCACGGAGGAGTAAGTGGGGTTTAGGCAAACATTTCCTCTCGGTTATGCAGTTACAAACTGGCCACAGGAGCCGTGCCAGAGCTCAGAAATGTCCTCCTGTGATACTCCGCAGGAGGTCTTCAAGTCCAGAGTCCCACCCAAGCGATTGTGTTCCGTGTAGTAAGTCTGACTGACTGCCCCGCTTGGTACCGGCACACAGACCTGGAGATGTTTACGGGAACCCCACTGCCTGGAGATGTTTACGGGAACCCCACTGCCTGGAGATGTTTACGGGAACCCCACTGCCTGGAGATGTCACAGCCTCCACCCCCGATCTCCACGTAATTTTCATTGCAACAAAAAATTGAGAACCCTGCCTGTTGTGCTGTGCAGGACAATAACCCCCCATAAGTGACCACACCCCCCCCCCACAGCTGTTGTTCTTGGCTGCGGTGAGCCAACAGAGTGCGATGAGCAGCCTCTACCCCTGTCCCATTCCGCTGCCTTGGGTCTGTCACTCATTAACACGCCACATACCTGAGGTTGACCTTTCTTTCCAAACATTCACTTATTACTCAGAACCGACCCAGTTTCCATGGCGGCCATGTCAGCCAGATGGTTTGGTGCACCGTGTAATCTCGGTTGGGACTCGGGGGGTGGACGGGTGAGCTGGGCTGGAGGAGGGTCTTGCCTAGAGGGGGGCAAATCAGGCATGGCTTGGCTGGTGGTGTGCAGCTAGAGGCCCAGGAAGAGGGTTCTGAGCTCCCCTGCTATTCGACGTACCTGAGCGTGATTGACAGAATGACAGCCAATCGCAGCTCAGAACACCTTCATTACCCTGCTCTTGTCATGCGCAGCACTCACAGACGTGCCGTGGCTTGCCTAGCGTGCTGTTTATGTATTGATGTCATTAAATATTTCTGCATTTAGAATTTGTTCTGATATATTTCAGAATATGGATTAAAAAATGTGCTTTTTGTTAAAGCCGGCGGGAGGGGGGACCCAGAGCTGTAATTATGCTATTTAATTACCACATACTGAATCGTGTGACAGATAAATTGCAACTTGTGACCTTGACAAAAAAAAAATAATTACTTTGAAATTGCTAATTTCTTAATGGTTAACAGACCTCTGCAGACAAATGTACTTTTTGCCGTGGTGCATTGTGCGAAATGCTCAAAGTAATGCCTGTGTCTGATATTAGGAAAGACAGAGGTCAGATTCTGGCCTTGAAGAAACAAAGGATTACCCCCCCCCCCCCATACACAGTCCATTAAAATGGCTTCTATCTATTTCTTCCCATTCTTATTAAATCATACTATTTTCCTGCAGTTCTATGTAATCAAGTTACCCTTGCACTCGTACAAATTTGAGCATCATTTGGAGCTCATGTCCAAAAACATAAAGGCAAACAATGGTCTCTGGGTGTCCTTCTCTCACATGCCATCGCAATGGCAGAAGCCCCAGATGGAGTCTGTCCCCTTCGCTGTCAGGAACTGCAGGAATTTGGCAAAAGTTCCGGAACCCGGTGCGTCCAGGAAGCCGCTCTGGGGTGACAGATCACAGACACAAACAATGCAGACTGTAATGTCCTTTTTAAAGTAATGCTCACACTGGTAATTGGACTTGACCTGACTACCTCACCCAGCACACTACAGAAAAATTACCCGTTAAAGGGCCCCTGACCTGTTTCGTCTCTTTTCACAGCAGGCTGTGCAAAATGTATTGAGGTACCGTTAATGGAGGCGTCTTAGCTGTGTGAAGGCTTGTTTCCCATCGTTTGGTGTTCATGAACAGGATTAATTTCATTTTACACCCACCCCACCTGCTCACCTTCCCCACCTCCCCTAATGAATCCTATTGGTTCACGCCCAACTTTTCGACGCGCTTTCTGCTGGAGGGACGCGGCGCTTGCTGTGTTTAGGACAGCTAAGCTTCGGCGAAGGGCGGCCGGCCGTTTTGTTCTCGATTATTTACACGTCTCCACATGCTTTTAATTATCCATCCCGTCCGCCAGTTTCAGGCCCCAGTACTGGGTCGTGGGGCAGTTCTTCTTATTTTCCCATCAATTTAACACCGCGGTTTGAGCCCCCCCTCTTTATTACCCACCCCCTTGTCCCTACGTCCCTCCATATTTTATTGCCCATCTCTTCATAATCATCACCCCTCCTCGTTTGTCGTAGTCATTTTGTAATAACTTATTTTAATTTAAACACCTGAAAATATTTACTGTGTGTATAAAAATGGAGGGTTAAGAAATTGGGAAATTCCAGGAACTGTAATAGACCAATATGGTGCCCATAAGAAAATATTATTTTTTAAAAAATTCCCATGATTCTCTGTTTTGTGTGCTGTGCGGATTTTCACAGCTGTGTGTGGTTCATTCCCTGTTGTTTATATTTATTGTTTATGCATATGCATGATTACATATATGAAGAGGTGAATTTTTTTAGCCATCCCTCAATAACGGTTTTCACATGGACCCTATCCCAGGAAACAGAAGGGACCCCCCCCGGACGGATGCCAGTCCATCGCAGGGCACACTCACTCACACACGCACACGCAAAACAGTTTAAGGACTGTAGGGGGAAGCAGGGCATGCAGTCTGCACCTGAATTCACGAGTTCTTGGCTCGTGAAGTCATTGTTAAGCAGCGCTTGGGAAGGAGAAATTCCAATGATTCGCGAGACGCTGGAGTAGAGAAAAGTGGCACAGCGTTTCCTTATGGCTCATCCACAGCGGGTTAAACAGTAGCCACCCCCCTGCCTTCGCCATTCACCGCATACTTTGTGAATATCTCCTTAATTGGATGCTATATTACTCACACAAATGGGAGACATCTGCGTATGTTAAACACAGATCTATCTTCTGCAGAGGCTCCGAAGTGGATGTCTCAGAAATGTAAGCAGAGATGTGTTAGTTGAGGAACAGTAAAGGGAAACCGAGCGTGTAGGTGGATTCAGGATTTTTAATTGCGTTAAAGAGAACAGAAAGTATCTGTAACAATCATAACCCCTTTCTTTGTGTGCAGAGCTCAGTGAGACACAGCAGATCACTGGGCCCTGTTTCACCCTCTTTTGCTTCCTTCGCTACATATACTGTAGGAAACATGGACAAACATCGTTAGACACTTCCTGGAGGAACACTGAAGGCAAGGTGTATCATCTGTAGATCTCTGTGGTGATTGGAGATAAAGTCACAGGAGGCGAATGTGGGATTGGTGGATGAGGAGTATTAATGTTCAATCTATAATACAGTCTCACATTGAAAGTATGTTGAGATTTAATTAAGAGGTCATTTATTTTCACGAGTATGAGAAGGGGGTGTGGCTATGACAAGTCAGGTGACCTGTGCATTATTACCAGTGAAGTAAAATAGCCCAGCTTTGTGGCCCCCCCCCCCAGAGCGCATGTCTGATGCTTGCTGTCCTTCTGAAGACCGTCTTTTGGTTTTGTCCACTGTTCTTGCAACCTGTTCCTTTTCTGTTCTCCTGGCACGGGGTCGCCTGTTTCAGTCGGCTGGCTCTTAGAGGGGGGGGTGTAGCTAATCACAGATCGCACCCGCCTTTTGTAGTCATCTTTCTATGGCGTTTCAGAGGCGCGGCTCACCGTGGCAACGGGACCCGTCAAGGTGATGAGTGCTAATCCAATTCCGAGTGGCTGCGACAAGCAGCTTGAAATTCTAACTCTGTCCTGATTGCCCCTCCCAAGCCTCCTCTCCCCCCACCCCCACGCCCCAAATAACCAGGCTGGCTGACATTCTGGTTCGCCAAGCTTTTCAACGGCGGTGCGTTCACGTTGTGGAGGGAAAACGAGGCGTCTGGCGCCAGAGACGAAGATTTTGGAGCCCAAACAAACCCCCGATTAAAAAAAACAAAAAAACGAAAGGTTTCTCTTTACTTTCTTTTATTAATTCGGTCTCTTATCTGTATTGAAATGTGTCTCTCTAAAGAAGTGTGCGAGCATGTTTATTGGGCTAAGAGGCTATGCCCTACCCAGCCCACCCCCAAAAGCTAGACAGGATTTCAGCTAAGAAAAGACCCGCAAGATGCATTGAATTCGTAGTGTGGTTGATGGGGTCCAGCCTTGCCAATTTCTGCCGTCCTCTTGAAAAGCAAAGTTGGGCACAGTGTTGACTAAAGTGGCTGTGGTTAAGGTTGCCATTCAGGGTCCAACAGCCTTTCCTCTTGTGGCATCTGAATAGCCCATTTGCAGGTCAGATGCCAAACTCTACGACTGCGTCAGCAGAGGGGGTGGAGCCTGGGGATCTGTGAGGATGGTTTACCCTTGACGCAGTGTTAATGACATGCTCTTCACCGCAACACCACAGGGGACAGTTGTCCCCCTTTTCAGCCAGCATTCCTGGCATATCCTCTCTGTCTTGTCACCCTTCTGAAGAGCAAAGTTCTTGAGTCGCTGAAAACTCAGGTAGAGCTATATTGATCGCAGACAAATCGCAGCATTCCTCACCAACGGCTGGGGAGGGGGAGGGGGGAGGAGTTAGCTGGCAGGCCATGGCACGACCATTGTGACCCCCCCCCCTTGCCACCATCACCACCCGTGTCCCAGCCCGCGGTGGACGGTTGCCACGACCTGTCAGCGCGGGTCACGCCATTGAGTGGCGTTGGGCAGCTGCTTCTGCGTCTATTCAGGGCTCCCGGTCTCTCGGGGCAGCGAACGGGAATCCGGGCTGAACAGAGCCCGTCTGCGGGAACGCTTCACTGATGTCATTCAGCTCCAGGACCCCAGACCCCACATGACCCCCCCATCCACTCACTCACACCTCCCCATCTGTTGGTCCATTTCCCTTGCTGTCTCTGATCTGGCTACTTTGTTGACTTTATTCGGTCATATTTTTTGTTGTTTTGTTTTTTCAGTAGAAGTTTGCTGAGCCGTGGACTACACAGTATTTCAATAACACAGTCTGTGGTTCTCTCCACATAGTCAGTAGCTCAGAAAATGGAGACAAAATTCACCTGACAGTTCCCTTTTTTGTTTTTGATCACAGGCTGGGAAAATCAGCATAAATGCTCCAAAAAGTAACATTTTCCCCGCCATTGAAACTAAAAGCGTGTAACGGCCAATGAGCCGGTTTCATTAGTGCTGCTCACAAGCAGGAGCCAGGAGGCAGCACCCTGAAAAGGTCCAGGCCGTGCGTGAAGAGCCTGCGAAACGATTTGGCCTTTCTCTGCCATCTTTAACAAACAAGCGCTTAATCCTGTCCCCAGACACTGGGCTTCACTAAATAAACAACGTGTAATGAGTCGCCGGGCTGAGAGGAGAACGCAGGACTGATGCAGCTTCATGTGCCGCCGTCGGTGTGCGATGCTGGGATGGACGGGGGGCCTGCTCATGCTCCGGCTCACGCTCCGGCTCACGCTCCTGCTCACGCTCCTGCTCACGCTCCGGCTCACGCTCCTGCTCACGCTCCTGCTCACGCTCCGGCTCACGCTCCTGCTCACGCTCCGGCTCACGCTCCTGCTCACGCTCCGGCTCACGCTTCTGCTCACGCTCCGGCTCACGCTCCGGCTCACGCTCTCTGTACCAGAAGACAGCCCCCGATCCCCAGGTGATTCAGCACCACACCCCCTGCTTCCCTGCAAGCCTCACAGTGAGGGAATGAACCACCAACCTGCTCCTGGACAGGGTGTCGTCTAAGGTCAACACGAACAATTAATACATTTATCACAGAGGCCTTTTGTTCACGCTGTACCAGCCATCTCTTCCACCTAGATTCAGACCCACATGGCGCCCAGTATGCAGTTTTGTGCAATTTGTCTACATCCTGACTGCCATGAGGTAACAGAAGGTGTTTATTTGCTGTAATTTATTGCGCCTTTGCCTTACTCACTAACCTTGTGGAATGTTGGACTCGGGTTATCTGCATATGGTATTTGTTTGATAGTTAGACACTCAGAGTTTTGGAGCTCTAGCCTGTTTGTTTCAACATGTGTGTATAACTCGTTTTGTACGACCTTTCAAAATAATCAGATTTTAGTAAGCTAATTGGGTCCAGGGAGATAGGATATGAATAGAGTGGAAAGTCCAGACTCACAGAGAGAAATTGCCTAGAGTCAAGACTCTCACGGACCAACCAATGTGTGTCAAGACCCTCGTAGACAAAACGGTGTGAGTCAAGAATGGGGGAACCAGTAACAGCCAAACAGATCTCTGCTTAAGCAATTCCTCACTAGCCCCCCTCCATCACCACTCACTGATACGATGTTCTCCTCTTTATCACTATATGCGATTTGACAGACCCTTTACTGGAAGTGAGGTCTCAGTCTCACACTTTCATCAATGCCGTTTTTGAGGCTAACAGCCTCTTGACATCTAGCTCATGGTTAAGGTAAGTTCACTGGTACCCGACCGGAACTAACCCAGCGTTGCTGGGGACTGTTACCATCATTGGCAAAATGCCTGCTTACAGCAAGAAACCCTGATAGTGGGAGATTAGAGATGAGGCAGTGGGGCTATTTCAGTGGAGGAGGATCAAAGAATATGAAACTAAATCCTTAATAAGACAAACATTGCTGAGAAAATGACTAACTAGCACTGGTATTTCACTTACATATCTGCCTGTCTTCACTATCGCCTAACCCTTTTGATCTGAGCCTTTTGGATTGCGTCGAATAAAGAATCAGAGATGAGTCACTTTGGCCTAGTGAGGCCAGTTGCCGGCCCCCATTGTTTACAGAGGCCAGCCTTTTTGTAGAGACCCCATCTATTATCGTAGCACAACATCCCGCTGACATGTGCTCATAGGGCAGCTAGCTGAGTCATTCTTGCTCATTCTCTCATGGAAAATTACCCATAATCCTCTGCATGAAGTGCGTAGCGGTTACCTCTGATATTGTGGACATTCTACAGTTTTGGGTCCTATTAACTACTGGTACAATTTTATAAACCTGGGGTTGAGTCATATTGAAGGATGTCGCATCACAAGAGGGGCCCTTCTGGTTTGGCCTTAAGCAAGACCTTTACTCTGAATTGTTTCCGAGTTAAAAAACGGATGGTAAAACTAAAAAGGTCCGTTGGACAATAGTCTGTTAGAAAAATCTGAGCTATTTTCCCCATAAAGCACTGGGTCGTTCATAGCTATGAGATTTACTCAGCTGGCTCATTTGTTGGTCGGTGGTGGTGTAACGTCAGTGGAATGCGAGAAATGCGCGCAGTCGACATAAAATGTAAAAGCTTGCGGTTTTACGTGATATTTATTCCTGCGCAGCGGCCAAATGCTAACAGCCACTACCCAGGGGCCAGGAGCACAGAGGAGAAGCGGATTAGGATGTCCAGGGTTGGCAGAGAAGTTGCCGTTTGGTTTGCCGCTGTGCATGTGAGCAAGAACAAGCAACCTGAGGTGTTCTAATGAAATAATAATAAGATTAAATCTGTTGTCAAATATCTTTAGGTGAGAAATTGGGGTAATACTAATAGCAATAATAAATGCACTGATAGTAGGCAGCAGTGTCTTGTCATATATGGTCTATGTGTGTGTGAGTGGAATGGCCAAGAGAAGGCTGGCTGACTCTGGATCAGTAGGATGTGGCCATTTAGATCCTTTCCCCACCTGCTAGATGGCAAGTTTCGGTCTTATTTTTGATGAAGAAAGGATCTGCAGGCTTTCATTCCAGAAGAGGTCTCACTGAACCATGTGTCTGAGTCCCAAATAAGTGTGAGTGATGCTTTTTTTTAAATCATCAAGGAATGTTTGTTAAGCGATGGACTGGCATCCTGTCTAGGGTTTCCACTGACTTGTACATCCTGGGACAGGCTCAAGGTGTGCGACTCAGAACTGACCCTTTAAGAGGTTGTTAAAGAGATCGATACTCATCTAATGATTTTGCCTAAAGAATCGTACATGTTTCGAACAGCTGGATGTTGCACTAAATTAATTTTGGTTCTTTGTTCTGTAATGCAGTAAGAGACACTAACTGAACCTCTCCTGGGTCTAGTTCTCAGTACCCACAAGTCCAGTTCCTTGGTCACAATGCATGCTGTGCTTTGGGCGTCCTCAACTTTCTTCATAACCTCTCTAGTGCTGTGCTCCTCCTCTTCCTCTTCCAGTTTGATGGCTGTTTAAAGGCCTTCTCTCGTCTGGAGAACCTGAAGATCCACCTGCGCAGCCACACGGGGGAGAAGCCATACCTCTGCCAACACCCTGGCTGCCATAAGGCTTTCAGCAACTCCAGCGACCGCGCTAAACACCAGCGCACCCACCTGGACACCGTGAGTATGACTTACACATAGCATACACCCATGGCCTCAGTATCAGCCCGTCCGTGCAATGTACATTTGGCAAACACGCATGGAGTTGATGCGGTGTGTCTGTCTTTTCAGAAGCCGTATGCGTGCCAGATGCCAGGCTGCTCAAAGCGCTACACGGACCCGAGCTCGCTGCGCAAACACGTGAAGGCACACTCCTCTAAAGACCAGCAGAGCCGGAAGAAGGTGAGTGTGGCGAAGCTCTACCTGCTAGTCTCAGAGCCAGTGCTTTCACCTGCCTTTCCTGCGCTGCCCTCCAGGGGGGGCTGCGGATCGCTCTCTATAATTTGCTCAGCCGTTGTTTTTGTGTTTTCCATTCCTAAATATTTGCCCAGGGAAAAATATATCTGCACTCCTCAGGTTAAAGTGTTTTATTATTTTATTATTTTTTTTAAATGAAATGATTTCTTTTGCCGAATGTACTGCTGGCGTCCGAGGTCAAGGTCGTACGCTGACTCACGCGAGTAATGGAAACTCTGGCGAAAATTCAGTGTGTGAGGAAACAGCTGTTCCGATATGCCACAGCTAAGGGGTTTGTCAGTGTGGACATGGGGTGGGGGGGACGTGGATGGGGGAGGGGTTATATTAACACAGTGAGTATCACCAAGCAGGGAGAGAGTTTTGCTGCATGAGTTTATGTGGAACTGAGTCCACAGGGACCAGGTGGGGGTTAAGGTTGGCCAATCACAGCACAGGCATTGTTTTTCTGCCAGTCCTAATTCCAATCATGCTGGGCGGCATCAGATGCAGCCAGAGGTCCAAGTAGGAGACACAGTGAGGGGTTCAAGGCCCGAACCCCAAGTCCACTAGCTCAGAATGTGTTATGAGGCAGTGGGTAGCTAATTTATCCTGGGTCACTGTAATTGCTTATATATCGTTTTCGGGGACCAAGCTCACGGCCTACAGGGATACCAGCCTCGGCATAGTAAAGGCTGCTTAAACGTGTAGGCATTACGGACTCTGCATATGGGCAGAGTAACATGTCACATGAGTCACTGTGTGTCTGTGAAGCGTGAGGACTAGACAGTGTTAGAGAAATAACATGACATGTCCATTAAAACAACAGATTTCAATGAAGTGGCTTTATGTAAACCACAGCTGCGGAAAATCAGGCTTACAGATACAGTGGATGGGATTACAGTGGCCTGCCAATCACTGGCCAGTTCAACAAGAACCAGTTATATCTGTGACTGACAGCACATGAAGGTTCTGCCCACCTTTCAAAGCATGTAATTCCTCATATTGCTAATGTAAATATAAGAGTTTGGTAGCTGGGAAGGAATGCCTTCCTCAAGCTCAGCGTCGACACTAGATAGGTATTTTTCTGGTAGGCTGATCCAGCAACAAAATCACGACTCCAGCTGCTGAGCTCAGGCCAGCTGTCACAGTACAGATGTCAGAGGTAGTGTTAAAATGATCGCCTGGCTTGGTCTGGGATGAGGGGATGTGGGGGAGGGGCGGAGCAGCACTGACCTTGCAGGAGGAGGGCATCGGCCACAGCCCTGTCACCTGATTGGCTGAGGGGGTAAAACATAAAACAAACCAGTTCACAAAGTACCTAAGGACTGTGGAGTGACTACTAAATTTTAAAGTCTTATCTGCTTTATTACTTACTGATTTTATTTTTAGTCTGGGGCCTTGGAAACCTTCAGCTTAATTTTCTTACCAGTCAGGCCTTTTGGCAGCAGAGCTGGGAAACAGGCTGTCAGAGAAGCTCCCACAGGCAGAGTGAGTGTGACCATGTGATACTGCGACCCGGTACTGGGTGACACGAAAAGTGAAGCGGGCCGTCGAAGGGAGTGAAGACAAAAATATAGAGCAAAACCTGGTGATGAAGGACGGAAATGAATCAAAAGTTCATGAACCACAACGTGGCGACGTTATCGGGTGTTTTAGAGTAAACATCCATCCATCCATCCATTTTCCAAACCGCTTATCCTACTGGGTCGCGGGGGGTCCGGAGCCTATCCCGGAAG
>JAODJX010000026.1:12701-26444 GCA_026776945.1 Isichthys henryi | reverse complement strand
GGGCTGCTGATTGAAACTCCACTCAAGGTTTCCATTCACACAACATGAAAGGAGAGAGAGAGAAAAACACACACACACACATAAGAAAAGACTTATGGTGTTCAAAACGGCGTGATTACGAGAAGAATAAGGGAAAGAGAGGGTGCATTATGCCGGAGGAGTAACTATCAGAAATAGTTAGCAGTTTGTGGGCTATTGGGGGTGGGAGTTGGCGGTGGGGTTAGTCTCAGAATCCAACTTGCGGTGCCCTAAATTACTACAACCCTTGCTGCCCCACCTAGGAATCCACACAGAGACTGACCAGCCCTCTCTCACCATCTCACCCCTACACACTGAAAAATAGACAGGGCCGGGTTATATGCTGCTAAGTGACAATGACGTTCGCGGTGGGGGGCTTGTGCATTTGAATCCAATCTTGCGTCTGCTGGCATCCTGTGCAGCCTGACGCGGGGCGACAAAGCCTCCAGCCCACGGTGCACATAGCCAGATTATCTCTGGGGCTCTTTTCCATCTCTCCCAATCCATGCTGAAAGACGGCAGGATTCCGGTGTGTGGGGTGGGTGGGAGCAGAGGGATATCTAGTGATTTTGGGGTGGCTTTGAGCTGCCATCAGCTGCCGGCGAGAGGAGCCGATCGGCTCAGCGTGGTCAGAGAGCCCCACCCTCACTCGCTGCCTCTCGCCAGCCCCTGATTGTTACCTCAGCGGCGGTAAGCCTGGGGGGGGGGGGGGGGTAGCTCGCAGATCCCAAAATCAGCCCCTTCTCTGTTTTGCCCCTCTCTGGGCCTGCATCAGCCTGTGCTACTATCCACCAGCAGGAGTCGGCCAGGAATTCAATAAGCAATTCATAAAATCTGGAAAATAGCGTTAAAGCTTGGCAAAGGGGATTGGCGTAATGGCTTTCGGGATGTTAAATCGATTGTTAAATCCCCGCAGCCGCTTTCTTCTCGCCTCTCTGCAGGTCTTCCTTCCTCCTTAAGCTCCTTCTCCATAAGTGCTCTCCCGGCAACACACGCACTCCCACAGACAGTGTTTCCATAAATCCCATAAGTCTCTGGCAAAAAAAAAAAACATTAAATAATAATAAAAAATAAAGTGAAAAATTCCTGCGGTTCCCAGGAATCTCGGGCCGGGGGGGGGGTTGTTCTGGGTATTAGCCGTGATGGAAGGGCGCAGAGCGATTCAGGGGGCTTCAGGGGGCCATATCCAGCATGGCGGTACCTCCCATGTGATTCCTCTCACACAGCCACCAGCGCCAGACTTTATGTAGCCATAAGTCTTTTTAAATTTCGCCCACTATGTTGTTACTGTGCCGCAGTTATGGTGCCCTTTCGCCATTCCACCTCAGCCCTGGTCAGGAGAGGCTCCCGGCTCCGCCCACCCCCCGACCACGGAAGACTGAGGCCCCATGCCAGGAGACCTGCTCTCCCCTTGGCCAATCAGGGGACACAGCCGTGGCCGACGCCCTCCTCCTACAAGGTCAGTGCTGCTCTGCCCCTCCCCTCCATCCTCATGTTTATGTATTTTCATGTTCATCTGATCTTTCAATGATTATTTTAAAACTGGGAGAGAAAGTTGGGGACTGCTTGAAGAATCCATTCCACCTCCACACACCTTCTGATTACCGGGAGGGGGGGGGGGGGCAGAGCAGTGTTGTATTTCCAAAGGGTCACGGACCTAACTCAGTCCGTATAGATAAATGCCATCTGATTTCCTTATAAGAGCTGGGTTTTCCAGGGATGGCTGTACAGCGAATATTACCAAGCATGATACAGAAGACTCTGCTTATCAGGCAGCCCATGATTAACAACTTCAGCCATCCTGGTGGTTTTCCAGAGACCAGGACCCATGTGATCTGGCACAAGGGAGTTATATTTAAGTGAGCACGAGTGGCACGTCACGTGACTTACCAGCTGTGATGTCATCATCGAAGACGAATCAGATCGGCTTTTACAGATAAATCGCCCTGCCGTTCGATTCCCTTGTCTGGACATGTTGAAATGTACACGTTTATCGGCAGAAATAACATTGGGAGAAATGCCAGTATCTGGGATGAAGTCAGTTTTGGGAGAAGGCTGGAGAAAATCCATAAAAATTAATATGATGGAGGAATAAAGTTTGTAAAAAGGAACATTGTTACGGGACTAAAATGCTATTGGATCCGACATTTGTGACTGGCATCCATCCAGGGTGTCTTGTGCCTTGCTTGGGCTTTTGGGGACAGTGCTGGATAAATGCCCATGGATGATGATTAGCATGATGGACACAGGACTGCTGTCTCGTCCTGGGCGCCACGCACTTTCTGACAGAGCTTCAGGCTCCCTGACTCTGTAATGGACAAGCGCTCATACACGTACCATGATGTGTGCATATGGCATTTCTGCATCTATGGCTTTTCACCAGGCTTCTACGGACAGATCCACAGCACGTGTCCACCGCTGTACGACGGCGCCGCTGGTCCGGTCACCCCGGCCATTTCCTGTCACATGGCCCCAGATGCTGGCTTCCAGGACGGTCTAGTTCCCGGAGAGGTGGCTCAGTACAGTCTCGACATGTTTCAGAAGGTTCTGTCTGGAATCACAGGTAACTGGCTAATGAACTGGGGAATGTCACACCTAGAGAAGGTGCACCAAATATGAGACCCATCAACCGTGTGTGTGTGTGTGTGTGTGTGTGGATGTCTGTCTGTATGTATGTGGGTGTCTGTGTTTCTATCTGTGTGGGTGTCTGTGTGTCTGTCTGTGTGTGTTTCTGTGTGTGTGTGTGTGTGTGTGTGTGTGTGTGTGTGTGTGTGTTTTCACTTTCACAGTGAATGACTTCCAAGGGGTGCCCCAGGAATATCTGGAGGACCAGGGTCTGGCCACGGCAGAGGACACCAGCTTCCTGCAGATCAGTGCCATGGACCGCTCCACCAGCCAGCTGTCCTGTATCTACTCCGAGGGGTAAAGCGCAAGTAGGAAAGGAACGTTCTAGAACATGGTATTACAATCACACTGACTGGAAAGAGCTGAGACCTCGAAGGAATGTCACTTCCATACCCGAAAGAGATCATCTCCATCTGGATACGTGGAACCAGCACCACTTGCATTGGTCAAACAAGCCAATCACAGACACCCATGTAGTCATGTGAACAAACAATCTCCACGCCCTCTACAGTCCTTCTGACTGCACCTCACTTCCTGTCAACCGTCCACATCTGACTGCGACTGGTATTTGTGAGTGTTATCATCAGACATTCCCAGCAGGTTCACTGGCAAACATTTTGCAGAACATGGGTGTACAGATTTAGACGCTTCAATTAAACTCTGTTAAATGTCATGAGAAGCAGAAATAATCTCCGTGAAAGAGCAGCTTGTGTAATGTTGATTGGTAATGTAAATGCTGGCTAGCTGCTGGCTAGCTACACTCATCAGTATCGGTGCGTTTGACAGTGACATACTCATTCCCCCAACTGAGAGGGAGGAGAGGAGAGAATGGGTGACTGTCTCACTGCAGTAAGTAGGCACAGACGGACTTTTTTTCCAATTTCCCGGTGCTCAGAAAACATTTAGTATTCATTCTGCAGGATGGTGGAAGACACTGCGCTTTCTGCTGGTGTCTTTATCTTATATTATCATTTAATATTTTAAAGAAGTGCCTTAAAATGATTTCCTATGAACTCTGCATACTTCTATGGAATCGCTACTGTTGACAGCAATAACAAAATCTGCATATACCCACAATTCCCCTTCAATCTTTGTGTATGCGCCAAAGGTATTTGATTGGAAGAGTATCCCAGAAACCGTGACTCGGACCCTCTAACCTCATCCCAAATGACTCATTTGATTGCCAAGAAAATGTGAGTTACATTTTTATGACTGGTTACTGATATCAGTGATTTAGCAGTGCAGGAGGGAGAGAGGTGGAGGAATTAGTTTAAAAAATGCTGCTTATATCCCAAGAGTCAGAAATCCACACAAGGATCTTCTCCCTCGTGATTATTCTTGTCTTTTTCTTGATGCACTGGCTATCCGGTTACGAACTTAAATACTCTGGAGTAAAAACCGGCTGAAGAAACTGTTTTCTGCTGAGCAGATGTGTATCTCATCATTAACAGGCCAGGATCTGACCGGTACAAAATGCCCAAAAAACATTCTCTTGCGCATGAGCACGCTTTTTACAAAACCATTGCACAATAACTGAGTTTTTCTGCACTGTTAATGTTTCAAAACGCCCGTTTTCTGAGTTTAAAAGGGAGAATGGCACTGGTATCATTTTTCAGCAAACTCACCACACCCCCCCACCCCCCACGATACCGGCAATTCTTGCGAAAGAACCATTTTGAAACTGGAAAAGACCGCCACCTCCTGGAAGAATGTACGAACTACACAATACAGAAGTGATCTGAAGCGCCTTCCCGGGAAAGGATTTTTAAAAATGTGTTTACATCGAGTAGCAATGCACTGTGTTCTTCTGAGTAATTTAAGCGTTTTGTACATTTGCTTCGTTCAATATTATGCACCCAGAAGCCACTGTTGTTTCATGACCATACTGCTCTCCAGCTGGGTCGAGTCTGCAGTATGGCTTTCACTGTGATGTCATCACAGTCTAAATCAACGATGGGATATTAAACTTTTTTTTTTTAAGTAGAACATTTTAGGAACTGCGATGTTATATTATTGGTTGAATAGATTCTGTGAAGATCTGCAACTACAGTAAATTTACTGTACATTTTTCATTTAGTATTCTTTGTATTATGTCTATGAATGTATTAGTCCATAACATTACTGTGTCGTTCTTAATTAATACACAGAGCCAATTTAAAGCCGTATCCTATGAACTGTGTAGCGGTACCCCTGTTACTGGTATCTCCAGGTCTTCAGCCCCCACTGCTTTTATTTTTCACGTGGGACTGACCTGCGACAAAATCAGCCATGTGCCTTACTATTGGGTGTGTGTGTGGTGGGGGGGGTGGTGAATCACATGCCTCATTATAGAGGTATGGATGCGTCTGACCACTGTGCTGCACAAGAAGAACCAGTCTGACCTGGATCTGCAAACTGATCGACCATAACTGCAACCTCGCCCATCAGCCGCTTAATGTTACCATCAGCTGCTGGGCACTGAGCTTGTCCTGCAGATACACCTGGTTCTTTAAGACAAACAGTAATTTCTTCCACAAACAGGATGGTCCAGGTGCATCAATTATAATACTTTATGCTGGATAAAAAAAGTATCATTCATTTGTTTTCATTCTTATAAATAATATGAAGTCCTTTTGTTGTATACATGCGTTTAAAATGCACAACTGATTCCCTTTATCTTTGTGAGTGGCTGTAGCAAAGCAGAATCAATGTGTAATTGTAATGTAACTAACTGTGGTCCATATCTGCGTTTTCCTAAAAAGTTTGGTAAAGGTTCAGTGTGTGTTTGATTGAAGTTTCAACTGCTGTCCCAGAAATGTGCTTGATTTTACCTGAACGAAAATGAAAAACATAAATCGACTTTTTTTCCCCACATCTTCAGTCAATTTGTATATTTTTCTATTGTTTTTTCAAGGAGAAGCTAATGTTGATATATGCATGTTCTTCTACTTTTATCATAAAAAAACTTTTGGAATCAATATTTTGTAGTATTATTAAAATGACCATAAACACATTCTTACATTTAAAACCTTCTCATCAGCAGTAATATGTAATATCGGTAATATTGGCCAACGGTGTTATGCTTTAGGTGTTCGACATCATTTAGGCCTGACGGAGAACACGCTGGAATCAAGGACTTAGCAATGATGTTGCTCTAGACCTTAACCAGGATGACACAATATAGGCAGTTATTTCTTGTCACAATTAGCAAGCTATTCACACTCCCACGTGGAATGTAGGACGGTGTTGTAGCCTTGAAGCGCTGCGCTGCTCTCCGCTTGTCGCTCACTCTTCAGAAAAATAAAGACTCGACTTCCACAGTGTAACAGAAACATCAAAATAAAACGCAATAATAATGAAAATTCATTTAGAGCATGTAGCGTTTCCCGTTTATTTTGGTTCGTTAAATTTTAATAGCGATATTATACATATCGCATCTGATATTACGTGGCGAAGACAGCGTGAAGTATGAAATCATTTGCATTTCTGAATGAAGAAACATGAGCGACTGATCCGTGGATAGCTCATTTTTAGCTGGTTTTGTGGTAATGCGCGAGGGCATGCAGACTTTTAATTCCCCTAACAAACTGAATTAGTTCTAATTGTCCCTAAATATGGGTTTTGGAATATTTTCAAAAATCGACATTGTTACAAAAAGTAGGCCTACGTATTTCGTAAACAGCTTCATAATTTAGTATTATACATTCAGCAAGATAATATGCTCTGTATGGTTATAATGAAGTGTACTTCTTCGGTTTACGGAACCACTGAGTAAAATTTAGTTATAGGCCTACAGCAAGCCTGTCCATTTAAGTCTATTCTTATGAAAAAAAGAAAAATCCCGTTTTTTTTTTGTCACGCACGAGATTTGCTTAGACTTGCAGAACTTTTCTTTTAATCGGAATCTTGTATTTTAATTCATGTAGAAGTACAGAGTTAATCTACAATGAATGTATCACACAATCCAGATGTGCAGAAAGTCTGCAAAAACGAAACAAACTGGTATGTATTAATGAAAATACAATCACACATTCCCTAGGGATTGCAAACAAAGGGGACACTTTGAGCTAAACTAGAATTTGTAAACCACCATTTCAATTAAAACGACATAGATTTCACTGATACACTGAGTTTTTGTTGAATGCTGATTGATCTGTCTCTTATAATCGTGTATGTCTCACTAATGTTATTGTGAAATAGCTAGATGACTCTTTCCAACAAGAAAACAAGCCACTTAAAGCATCGGGAAACAAGAAGCTTTCAGTTTAAAAGTAGTTTATAAAACCGAAGTAGTTCAAAGTCTCCTCCCTGACGTACATTATCTGGTCACCCGTATGTTAAAAAGGGCACGCATTACGTCGATGTGTTCGGGGGTTGAGGAGGGTGGCACGCGATCGGATCATCTAATTTAAATAAGCAGGCCTCAGGTGACATGCGCACACCTGCCTGGAGCATCCCCACCGCTGGAAAATTCCAGAAAGATGGCTAACAACAGCAACAACAATTCTTGTGGGTGTGCCTTGTAGTGCATTCTTTAAGATATATGGAAATGTTCTTGCATGTATATTTGTACTTTTCGCGATAAGTGCAGAGTTAAAATAGAATGAAATCCGCTTTCCATGCATGAAGTATCGAAAACACAGGCAATGCAACAGGCAGCAATATTTGTGTGCTCCTGAATGACAGCCGGGGGGTGTTCCACGAAACAGAATTTCTCGGTTAGCTGGGTTTCACTTAACTAGAACTCATAATTATCCAATAAGAGTTTAGGTAAGGAGCATTTCTATTGGGCAATCATAGCGTCTAGCTAAATTAATCCCAGCTAACCGAGAAATCCTGTGGTTTGTGCTACGAAGCAGGGTTACTGGTTTATCCGGGTAACTTGTCGGATTTAAGGTACCACTTACATTTTGCCCAGGCTACCTTAACCGATAAGCCAGTAACCCCGCTTCGTAGTACAGGCGCCTGCTTCGTGGAACACCCCCGGGGGCCACATTGAAACTGGAACCCGTAAAATAAGACAAATTGCATAACATCTTGAAGCAGTGCTACTCCCCTGAATCACAATCATCAGAGGCAGGTTTACGTCAAAATACAAGATAAATTGCAAAACGAGAGTCTGGTGAATTATTAATTAATAATTAATATGCACACGAATACTCCACATTATAATAATAATAACAATAATCTTCAGCTCCGACTCATTTCAGGCGATTGCGCCCAAGACCCCACGCTTAATTTCTCTGGTATGCGTTTCGGATTACACAGTGCATCTCATTTATGAAGGGGAACCGGGCGGCCCCGCGCAGTCACGGGTAACGCGATAGCACCTGGCTGCCTGAGCTTTGGTAAAGCCTGTTCTTACATCGGAGATTTGATTTAACAATTTCATTGAAGGTCTTTATTGTATGTCTTGTTTTTGATAACCCTGTTTTGTCTTATAATGATTTGGATTCGACAAGTAGGCCTATGTCTTATCTCATATAGGCCTAATTTATGGTGAAATGATACGCTTTTAAACAATCAAACTTGTCCTGCAACCAGGCGTAGGAAGAAGGTAAAAACGAAACTCAACGCAGTGTTATATGACTGGAAATTAACATACTCATTCAACATGCGTTTCCTTCGTTTACTCTTCTTAAAGTCTACTGGTACACTAATCTTAATTAGTCACAGAACACAGCCCCCTTGTCCCATAAATGCAACCTCCAATGTCAAAATCTAGATTCCATTCTTATGCAATGAAAACACTGTTTATTGAAGATACTTTTTTTCCACAAATGTCTTGACAAGTAGGCAACGGGTATTGCAAAGCATCTGATTCTCTCTCTATTTTATGAAGCTTTCATAACACGAGTAGGATTACAAAAAAGGGGGCATTGTAAAATTTAAATAGCGTCGTGTCAATCACTGCCAGGTTTTATTACTGTTATATTATGTTAAAACCCTTGTGTGTTAGTCTATAATATGGCTGCCTAATTTCACGGCTTTGTCACTGGTCCCTGTTCTCGGTGACTCTTGGTGCACATTCACTAAACGACGTGTTTCCAACCTTTCAGAGTGCAGTTCTTCTCGAGGTATATGCCATTGCATCTGTAACAGTGCCGATCTGTCTCACTATATGGACATTAATTAGACATTATTTACTGTGCCGGTTCCGTATATTATGTCATGACACCAGTTTGTTTTACACAAATGATCGATGTCCCCATCAGTGCAGGTGGGTCACTAGAATTTACCGATGGCTAAATGGCTTTAGCAGGAACCACAAAGTTATGGGAATCCAAACCGGGTATCAAAAGTCAGTTTTGAGTATTCCCTTTCAGTTTTTAGTCTGACTGGTATTTCTTGTCAGAAAAAAAAATGTTTTTAAAAGTTATCTTTTTAACTATAAACGGAAAGTTATAAACCTAAAAGTCAGATACTGGACAAATCCGTAGCCGTAAGTAGAGCCAACGGACAAGTGTAAAATAATGCGTCATTTAGCAAACATATTGTTTATGGGTAATTGAATCGGTATGAGGTAGCTAAAACTGACACAGAATAACTGGAAGGCAGGTCAATAAACAGATTAGGCACCATTTAAATTGCAAAAACAATAGCAACAACGTAACGGTATTGCATTTTATTTAGTTTATTAAATAATTGCACATTCAAGGTTTTTCTATATGGCAAACAGGTGAAAACATGGCACCATTAACCGAGTTTTTCATGGATGTCCGCTGCTGAATTCACCCAAAATCGCCTCACATATACAAGCATAAAACTTTACGTAGTCGCATTTATACCGCTGCAATGTCATTTTCAGCACGTCTAATATTTTAATAAATAGAGAACGAGCATTTAGATTTTCAGTGGAGTACAGATAAATATCGCAATATAAAAATTCATGCATCTAGAGGCTGCGTTTGCATAACGGACATTCACAAGATAAATTATGTGGGGAAACAAAAAAAATAATAATAACAATTAAAAGGAAATGCTAGGTTAGACTATAAATGACCAGAAAGCCAAGGAACTAACAAAATACCATTTTGCCAGCAATTCGTTAGATTTAGACAGTCTTCAAACAGCTTTGATTAACCAATAACAGCAAACCTCCGAGGGAGAAAGGAACAGTACATGGAGAAAGGGAAAGGGACTTCTCTCCCCTTTCTCTGTCTTCTCTACCTATCTTCGCCATGCAGCTGCGACTGAAGGAAGTCCCGCCCCCGAGTAAAATACAGAGGCTGCGACTGAGCCATCGACACCTCCCCCCCCAATCTGCTGCACGTCCCGCGCACCATGCTGGCGCTTGCTGTCCATTTAATACGTTCATTTCTTAAGATTAAATACACAAGCATCGTCTCTGCCGAATAAGTAGCTGGGTATGAGTGTGAAGTGGTAAACTGCAGGACTTAAAGTACTTAGGTTGATTCTAGTTGTTAAACCTGCATGCGAGCGCAGTAGCTGGATCTACGCGTTCGGCCGAAGTCCCCTGTCCCGCTCGTATTGTCGGTTTACTTGTTCCTGCACCTGCTGCGGGAAGGTTAACTGGGGGGTTAGCGGGGCGGAAGCGAGCAAATTTTCCGGGGGGTGGCGGGGGTGCAAAACTGGCTGTCGGAACCAGTCAGGTTAAAGACCACACTAAGGGTCGGCGAAACAAAGACCCCGAAGTGAGGAATGGACACAGATCGGCAGGCGGAGCCGAGCGCACGCCACCGGCGGCCCCCCCTCTTCTACGCCGGCGCCGCCTCTTCCCGCGCGCTATGTTAGGTTGCGCCCCCCTCCCGGTGAGCTTTATAGCAACTGTTGCCCTGCGAATCAGCGCCATAGTCACCGTAGTCCTGGCGACTGTAACCCACCAACAACAACAACCACCTCTCGCTCCATCACTACCACCTCCACCATCCTCATCCTCATCAACACACCAGTTCTCAGTCCAGGTGAATATATTTATTCTACCTATATGTATATCTGTATATTCTCATCTCTTGACTTGCTGATCGTTAGCTGTCTATTTTTTTTGTGCATCGATTTTCGCTTCGTTATCCGGTCCTTCTTCTCCTGCGAACCGAAAGGCTTACTGGATTAATTATTTTTTATTAAACTGGCTTCCCCGGCTCCGCTTCGGCTTTCTCCTTTTACGCAGATGGATCTGATCGCTACGGCAGGTGGCTGCTGCTACGGACAGCCTCTCCACTAGCTTAGCTGGCTTCATTTTGGCTAACCAATTTTTTAAACAGATTTTTTGTGTGTGTGTGTATGTGTGTGTGTGTGTGTTGGCCTCGGATGATCTCATTCTCAGCCATGCATTTCTTTTTTTCCAGAAGGGAAATGCCCCAGTCTTAAATTTTTAAATATGTGTGCAGCATTTCTGCCTTTTTATTGTTCTTCTTAATAGCCCCATAACTTAGCTGGGTTAGGTGGTTCGCTGGTTAGCTGGTACGTGTTATCACTCTTTGTTTTAGCCCCGATCGTGCTGCTAGCTCCCTGCCCGGCTAGCTGCGAAAGCGCTGCCACCATCAGCACTTGCAATCCCCAATGTCCGTCACAACTGCATCCAAACCGTCGCCGACAGAGCATTTTATCAGAAATAACCCGCGCCGCACGCCATGCCCCTTAAACACAGCCCCGCCAGCCACTTTCCACTGCAGGATCTTCTTTTGAAAGGGCCTCGCAATAAAAAGTAGCGATCTATCTTGGGAAATGTACATAATGTTATCTTAAGCTGTGTAGCTGATGTATTAATGCGCCTCCAAGTTAGTGTGATTGTGAGGGAAAGCACATTGCCAGATATCAGCCGATTCATTGTTATTTTCAGCTCGGTTGCATTATAAAATACGGTTAAAGTATTCTGCCTGTGTCGTTTCTCACAGTCGAAACGGTCTGCCTACTTACCTACCTGTCGGTTCTGGTTTCATTTTTATTATTAAGAGAAATAAACTGTTTGTAAATGTAGGAGAGGAGCGCAGGATTGGAGATGCAGGGGCAGTGTGAGGACTCTGGAGAAGGGGGGCATTATGTAAATCTCAAGAGTTAAAGAAGTAATGGCACTTTGCATGGCTGGGGACTATTGTTCTCGTTTATATTAACGGTGTTCTTCCAGATCCGCAGAAGCCTCGTTAGGTTTTCAGCTTTTTTCGCACTCCATTGCTGGATGGGGGTGGGGGTGCGCGGTTTGGATGCCCCCGGTTTAATAAGCCCCTTTATTTACGTCGGACAGCAGATCGGGCGGGTTTACAGTTTGATGAGGCAGCACTCAGCATCTTCTGTGTGCCCGGGAGCGCTCAGCACCAAATAGGGAAAGAAGGAGCCGAGATCGGTGCAAGTCATGCCGAAAGAAGCCTTATAATAAAAGCGGAGAGGGGGGCTGCTTGGATCATTAAGTTATCATGTCACCCGTCCCGCCTGCAGCGTACAAATGAATAGATATTTATGGAAACAAGTCATTTGACTCGGATTTGAACTAAATGTTGTGTCGGGATTGGAATAACAGGTGTTTCTGTTATGAACATCCACGCAATTCCGTAATTCTCCACGTGTCAGGTTCATAGTGAATCGAGGCAGGGGTACAACCTCAACGGCATGGCAGGCCGTCACATCAGCTGCTTATAACACCTGTTGGATATTGGATTGAGACTCGATTGCCAAGGGGTTGGACATTTACTGTGGAATGTATGTTTGTGAGAGAGATGAGACAACATGTTGTTATGTGCAGGTTTATTTTTTTTACCTGGGTTTGATCCTGCTTTTGTATATCAGTGAAGTAAAGTAAATTTCAAAGTGTAATATTCTGAAATATTGCTTTTCCAAAGATGCACTGGTATGAATTGACTACAATCTCAGCATTTCATGATGGGTTAATGATGTAAAATTTGAGCTGAGCAAACACTCAGTTGGACAGTGTGGTTGTACGTGTCCTTTACATCCAGCTCAGGTCGGCAAACTTCTCCAAAGATTTATAACTTTTGTCAACAACCTTTTTAAACTGGGCAAGTGCAGTTACATTGCCTTCGGTTTATCTTTTATACATGACTCTTCTTAACATGCTTAACCCATAGCACCGACCTACATTCATGATGTAGAAATCACAAAACAAGTAGATCAGAAACTATGAACGATTATATAAATACAGAGGGATTTCATTGATAAAGTCATATAGCTATAAAAGTTGATGTAAAGACGAAAGATGCCAGAAGACATTGTTGGGGCAGTTTTTGCGCATGCACTCACACACACACACACACACACACACACACACACACATGTACACACACACACGCCTGTTGTGTGAGCTGAGGCCTCTTCCATAATCCTGGTGGGTCTCGTTCCTGTCCCCGTGGGACAGCCCACTCTCCTTCCCAGCGCTGGGCTGTTTATGGTCTCATTTCTGCTCTGGCAAACTCGGCACAATAAATGATGTCCGAGGTCCGTCGTGTTTGTGGATTTAGGGTAAAAGTCACCCAGTTCTCCATCGTGTGTGTGAAGTGAGACAGACAAGGTGTTTACAGGCGATTCATAAATGTGCAATGAGTCATTTAAATAATAGTAAATAAAGATCCTAAATTAAGTCTCTGAGAATTAAATACATCAACAGAACAAAGTAATTACAGTTTTTGCGGTTACTCTTATGTTCCTATTATTCTGATCCCTAACTTTTTCTGTCATATGACCCTCCTCAGGAAAAATGGTGGGGAGATGATGATGATGATGTCATTACTATTCATTTATTTTCGCAAGAATCATCCTCTCTGATTAAACGTATGGATGGCTCCGTGTGTCGTCGTGGTAACCCCGCACCCCAGGCAGGCACTGCAACACGCATCACTTCCTGCCCTGCTCTCACCACGCGTGCTCACCGGCACTCCCGTCTGAACAGCAGCGCAAACTCACCATTAGAATGAAGCATTCCAGTCGGCATGGCAACGGCTGTCCCTCGAGCCTTCTTATGGACGGGGGGGGGGCACTGCTGGTACGCTTAAACATGTGGTACGGGGGCCACTGTACGGTACGCCATCTCAGGGGCTGTCCACGGGGTGGGGGGACGTAGTAAAAAAGGCCATTTATTGTCATCCTCACCCCTCTTGGCACCAGTTCCTTCAGTGTCATTGCTGGGGGGGTGGGGGGGTGTCCACAAAG
>JAODJX010000025.1:353707-364357 GCA_026776945.1 Isichthys henryi | reverse complement strand
CCCCCCCCCCCCCCCCCCCCCCCCCCCCCCCCCCCCCCCCCCCCCCCGCCCCCACTCAGGTCCAGGGTTGTGGACAGCAGCATGTGAGGAAGACATGCAACTACTTCAGTTCATGGCGCACCTCATTACAGCTGACTGTTCTCCGTGTGCCTTTCTCACATGGGGGGGGGGGGGGGGGGTGGGGGCGTGCTCACTTGCAAACTTTTAACCAACAAGAGATCTGAGGAAGTGGGAGCCTCGTTCCAGTGGACCCAAAACCACTCCGTGCAGAACAATCCATAATACACCCCACCAATTTCTAATTTCTTCCATTAGAATTAATTATGAGGACCACAGGCAATTTGTGTACTCTGTGTTTAAGACTGCCTGCATAATTAATTAAAAACTGGATGCTGGAAAATGAATCTACAAATTGTTATGCCTAACTATAATAAGCTGTCATGTGCCATTCAAGGGAATTGTATGTTCACCTTCGGGTTATAATGGAAGCTGTTCATGTATTGCATCGCAGTGTGCGCAGCCACTCCAGTGAAAGCGAGCTGAGCTCTCCCAGTGTTAGGAACGAACCACAGAACAGCAACAAGTACAGCGGCACTCCTTAAGCAAGCACAAATGACACTGTGCACAATTTGAGAAAAACCAAAGGTCACCCCATAACTGGAATGAGCAACACAAAAAAACCGTCTCGCATCTTCGAAGCCCGGAGCTGGAAGCCGCCATCAGCTGCCGTGGAGTAACCTTGAGGTCTCCTCCACAGCTTGGGCCCCTTCCAGCTGTACAGGGCGCCCACAGGCTGCGACGCAGATCGTCAAGCCTGCGGCTTCACTGCCAGCAGAGACGCATACTCTGAAACCACGAATCCAGCCGGCGGTTTAAACGGGGGAGGGGCTTGGCGCATGTGAAAATGGATACCCTTGTCAAACAAGGCATATTTGTCTCGCTAGAAAACGACCCATTACTTCTTTGTTTATTTTAGGTTATGCAGAAGATGTTTTATTTCAATTCAAAGGACGGTTAAGGTGTGGTTATAGGTTTCACCTGTTTTGAGTAGAGAAGGCAGAAAAACTGCCGCTGGTGAGAGATTCCAGGTCCTGAAGGTGCCAAGGGACGGGACCAGCTTGAATAGCTCCCCTGTTCTCTGCTAACTGCTCGGCACGCTGAGGTTTAACCATCTGCATGAAACACTCATCTGTCTTCTGGGCAGGCACCTCGAACCAACGCTACACTTGCAGATGTTTCTCAGCAACAGAGAATAATATTTAATCAAATTGCCTGTTAATTATTTCTTTTTGAAGGTGTGTGCTAAAACTAAATATCCCTGTTGAAAAGCGGAGGCTGGCAAGCATCTGCAGCAGCATGAAGGAAAGAGTGGAAAGGGCTTTCTGGTGGTTCCAAGAGGATAAGATGTATGGGCCAAAGACCAATAGCAGCAGAGGCGTGTGGAAACGTGGAGACCAATAGGAGCACAGACATGTAGATCATGTAGAGGCCAGCTGACCAACATAAGTTATGAGAAAAAAAAACAGAAAGGCCCCCAGCCGGGCACAAACCTCACCCACCCTGTCCATGCCAGGGGATGGTGACCTTGCGCTGTCCCGTCTCTAGGTATGATGGGCAATCCCAGTTTCACAAACAACAATAGCTGTCTACTCTAATCTTTTCGCTTCCCAAGCTTGTGAACCTGCTCAGAAAACATCAGTTTCACACAGATGTTAACGACCTTTTTGGAGGTAAATACACAAAGATGACAGGCCAGAGACACACTGTCAGTGTAACGAGTGCAACTGCCTCCATGCCTCCGTTTGTCACTGCAGACGAGGGTCACTCATCACGTTCTCTGCCTTGGACATAAAACGCCTGTGCTTGCACAGAGCACAGAGGCAGTGGAGGCAGTGGACACAGTGGCACTGTGCCTCCGCCATGACAGACGGCCACATGCGTCTCAGCTCTGCTCATCGTGCTCGGCATTTTACCGCACAGAAACATGAAGCATCCGTTTGACACCCGGGTGTATCTGTGACTGGTGCTAACCACCAACCCCTGGACCACCAAGATGAAAGCAGCTCGCCTTTTGGCGAGTTTATCCTTGCTGAACGCATTGCGTTGGCTGCACACCAGCCATACGGTAAACAAAGGGCAGCTGTCATGTTGTACTGCTACACAGCTATTAATCATGTAGACAGGAATAAGAAAACTGCTCAGGAAACAAGAAATTTGATCGAAGGTCAACACAGCTTCTTAATATACGAATGGATTCAGCGAGTAACTGCGGGTAGTTGCAAAAGTCCTTATTTCCACCCTAATTTACAGGCTCAAACTTTACAAGCGCTGATATATTTTTATTTTTCAGGGTGAGGGGAAGGCCTGCAGATGGGCAGTCTGGAGTCTGGCTGCAGTAAAGAAACCATCCATTCCAAACAAATTATAAATTGTAAAGATTTATCATCTGAAAGTTACAGGAATATTTAGAATTTGCATATAAAAAAGCAATAAAATCACAAATGTAACTCATTGCTGTGCTGCGAGTTTATTCAGAAAAATTATAGGCTGTTCCACTTTACAAGGGAAGAAACAAACACGCCTCTGAAGAGAGGCAAATCGAGGGGAAAAGCTTGATAATAAAAGAAAAAAAAAAGATAATTACAAAATACACCAATTGCTTAATCACAAGTTTATTTATTAACAACAAAAAAGGAAAAAGACTGCTTTTAAAATTACAACAGAATCCATCCCTGCTGTGTCTGCCGGAGCCACAACGAAATGCCAAGATTCTGGTCTTGGTTTCTCTCCCATAACGCCGGGCTAATTCTCGAGGAACGGGCCTGTAATTTAACGACGTGGCTTTACGGCTGGCCCCACGGAGCTCTCACTTCACGAGCGAAAGCTAACAAATGTTTTTAATAGTGTAGCCCTACATTATCGCCATCTCCCCTCCAACACATTAACATGTTGGAGCTTCTCTGGGACAGAGCCATTATGCGAACATGTGCAATATGTATATGAATCAACTGGGAGAAGTAACTACCGCACAGGGAGGAATTACACAATATATTTACTTTAAAAACCCCTGGAGGGACAACCCCTGACCCAATAATAATCTCCTCATAAAGAAAGCAAATGCTTTACTCCAATCTAACCTGGACTTTGGTCATTAAGAGTATCTGTGAATTGTCCACGGAGCTATAGTTCGGTCTGTGGTACAGTCAAGCAAGAAACGCTCACACAAAATTATATACATGGATCTTTTTAAAAGAGTGTATTAATTGGATTTCCCCCCCCCCCCAAACAGTTTATGGCAAGAAGCTATTCTAGTAATAATTTGACTGTGCGGTTTTTTTTTAATGCAAATGGCCAAGCAATGTCATGTGTATAATTAGATGGGTCATTTGACGAGTTTATTACATGACGTAAGAGAAAAACAGAAAAACTACCCCGTATATACATTTTATTATATATTTTTTAATTTGTTTTGTTCCCCAACCGATTCGCCCTATTAGATGATGGTGATGGCCCAGACTGTGGAACACGGGCCGCAGTGCAAGAGCAACGACGATCTCCCTTCTTAACGTTAGGGAGCAGACGCGAGCCAGCTCAGAGGCGGGTAAAGGAGCAAAAGAAATTAAAAACTTGACATTTGCATGCCGGAGGTCAAATGATTCAAAAAGAAAAAAGGGAGTAAGGGGTTTTGGGGAGGAGGGGGGCTCTGATTACATTTCACCTGCCAATGACAATGATTTTGTGTGTTTGTGCCTGAAGACATACGAGCTGTAATAGAGCTGAGAAAGGCCCCTCGACAGCTGCTCACTGCCATTCACACCTGAAAGGATCCATGTTCTGATGAAAATTAATGTACTCTGACATCCTCTGGGACTCCCCGGGTCTGGGGAATAACTAATGAAGAAATACAACCTTCCCAGCCAGGGAGGAGCCATTTTAGGCTGTGGCAAAAAGGAAGGAGTCAAAACCCAGCATGGACCCAACCAAGGCTGCATCTTCTCCGACCAAATCCCACCCCGCAGCTCAAATCCCTCTGTTTGGACCACAGACGCATCCACCCGTATCTCGATGTCCACCTTCCTATGTGGATTACTGTGTCCTTCTTTACTTAACGTGGGTTTACTTGAGCTCCAGGATCTCCTGAACGGACCGATGCTCATGAAGATCACGAAGTCCAGCTTTCAGCTTCAGAGCATGAAATGTTCAGCCGCTCACGTTATACACATCTTTTTTGGGCTCTGACTCTGAATGGAGGACATTCCTTGTCCAAAAGTGGGGCCTGGCTGCACATCAAAAAGTGGATCAGACCAGATCTCACATTTACAGGTCAGTTCAGTTAGAAAAACTGAACTTCACATTAAAAATTCATCACCCACAGAGAGGAGTTTCTCTGTTCCTTTCTTTCTTTGCAGTGTGTGTGATGCAGGTGTTGTTGACATTATCAAACAGCTAGAAGCATTTAGCCTTTCAAGAACATTCAAAATAACACCATCAATCTTCAGTGAGTGGCCACAATTGAACAGCCATTAAATTGAATCGAAGTTACACCTTTCAAACACCCTGTCAAATTGTAGCCACGGGTCTCAGGTGTGTGGTGTGAGGGTGTGGATCAGTAGGGCAAGGCAGGGGACCACTGGGGTCATGGGGGCCCAACGTTAAGGGCCAGCCACCAGGTCTGAATAAGTCTCACTTTTTCCACAGAATCTCAGCGTTCAGTGTGGGTCACTGGGCCAAATAAATGATTTGGGTCCCAAATGGATTCCAGCTAATGGATTAATCTTTTTTCCTATTAAATGCAATCGGACTCTATTATGAACCTTCAGAAGATCCATTTCAGAGGCAATGGTATATAAACGGGGGTGAATTTGCACATGCCTGACTGTGTCTCTCCGGAAGCCACTGAACCATGGTAGAGAGAAAATCTTACAGGACAGCGCAGCCCCCCCCCCCCCCACCAACCCCCCACCTCTGTAAGTTACCAACGAACAAAAGTATAGTACATCTAGTTTCCAACCCTCAACCGCCTTTGGCACCGGGGTCACTTTCAGCAGTGAAACAAAGAGAGGTTTTAAATCAGGGAGGTGGGAAATGAGCCTTCATTACCAATTCCAAGCCATGAGGCGCGGGCCGCTGGCTGCTGACCAAGGAGAGGGTCTTGGCACAAGGTGCCCAGCCGGAGGGTTTGCCCATGGCGGTCAGAGCCCTGGGGTTCCCAGAAGGCCAGTCAAGGACCCCGGCTGGCTGAGGACACATAAAATTCCTGTGGGACACGTGGGGGAGGGGGGGTCAAAATACAAACAAAGGGACAACATGGACAACATGGCAATCTGGCCGCCAGCTGACCGAGGCAGAATTCTTGTCCGGATGGGCGTGCCTGAGTGACATGCGCACTGCTCGTGGCTAACTTGATCACTGCCGGACGATGCACTGCAGACAGTGCCCTCTGAAACCCTTTAATGGCCTCCGTGAAGGCGAGCAGGCCAGCTCTGGCAGGCCGGAGCCCAGTTGCAGCCAGCTGTCACATGCTCTGTACCGCGTCTGATTTAAAGCTAATTTAGCTTCCCGTCTCAGAGAGCATACGGTGCATGACGTGTTCACCAAGCCGTGAGCGGCTGCCCAAATCCAACCCCTCGGTTGCTGTTTTAACCCAGAAAATTACGTTATGAGGGCATCTCTGCCAACAAGCTGAAGGTGGTACAGCAGCAATGTTAAACAGTACAGATGGGCAAGTCAAAAACATCATCACTACAAAGGTCTGTTTGAACTGGGGCGAATGTCTGCACCACAAATACTGTAACCCTAGCTGTCATCCTCTTACCTAAATGCTCAGAAACTGCACCCAGCTGCAGATTTTGGGGACTAAATGCAAAGGCATTGCCCCACAAACACAGGAAGTCACACATGCTCTTGAACACTCCCCCTATGTCTTCCCTCTGCCTCCTTTTCATTTTCCATTAAATTTTTTACATCTGAGAATCTGCATCAAGAAATGAAACATGGGGAGGAGGAATCACGAGAGTCTGCTTGCGAAGAAAAGCATCAAGACAGGACTCCCTCTTTCATCCACCGTTAAACTTTGCCACACAATTCTGCCCAAACACCTGGAAAGCCCTCGGCGAAGACCTTCAGGACGTGCTCACAGCCTTTCTCTGTGCACTCACTGCACACAGCTGTGTAAACACTGCCAGCCTGCACGAGACACATATACAAAACGCAGGCAAAGGCGCGATTCAATACAGCCGACTCAGATACCGCCATTACCGCCCTCATACTGGTCCATTAGGTTATTATCAGTGCTATTATTACTGATGCTTAGAATAATTTAATCCCAAACAAATTACACTGGCTACAATTCCACCCTTTACTCATAAAGAACACAGCACCAGATTTCCTCCAGGGCCTTTATGTAAGCTTTGTTTAAGTTACTTAAGAGCATTATCTACTGAAAACAAAAAAAAAAGGATTAAACTGTTAAATTTCAACTTGTGTTTACGATGCAATTATTCTAAGAGTGTACCGTGAGCTATAGTGTTTCAGACACCAACCATGTGCCAGCGCAGACGTCAGCCGACCCTGGGGTCTGTAACGAACACATGGGGCAGAACCTGGCCAAAGAGACCAATTAGATCAGTCGCACTTCAGAAAAAAACGGCAACACTCTGCCTATACCCCTGATGCCAGTAGGCCTCTCCAAAGGCCTTCAGAAGCTTAACCAGAGGAAGCGTTTGTGAACGCCATCTCTATTTTCTCCTGTCAAGGAAAAAACATAACTTCATCAGGTCTGGGCTATAATTGGTTTAACCAGGGGGCTGTGAAGGACTTATTACTCTCCAGGAATCAGTCTCACATAATTATTTTGCTTATTGACTGGGGATGGAGCGGAATAATGCAGGCGACGCGCCTGTTATTACTCCATGACCTGGTCCTGCACCTTTCCCCAGTTTAATTTCCCTCCAGCCAAGGAGTGAAGAGGGTCTGCCTACCCACTACGGACATGTGATCGCGAAAGCGTGGACGGCATTTACGACACCGAGACAGAAAGCTGACTTTATTATAATTTCGGCAATCAGAGAGTGGGGGGTAGCAGTGTGATTAAAAACAGCAAAGCAAGATGTTTGCTGGGGGGGGCGGGAGAGTGCGAACGCAGAGGCTAATACTGACGGATGGGCATTACATCCCGGTCACATCCTCTTGGGTTCTTGCTCTAATTAGCTCGCCTTGATGTGAAAACACCTCTGCTGCGATTTCCCTTAAATGAATATTGGCCCAAGGTTAAAAACCCCTAACCCCTCCCCCATCACTCAAAAACCTTGTCTAAGCCAACGGCCTTCATGTTACGTGACAGGTGAACTGACCAGTCACAACCGTGCGTCCTCCATGAAGGCTGCTGGACATCTTTGCTACGGCTGCTAAAGGGAGCGAGAGCCTCTTCAGATAGTCACTTACAGGTTCTTGGCTTTGAAGGCCTGAGCGAACTCCTTGACACTGCACAGTGAGGCCAGGTCCAAGGTGAGGGCTTCTACCTGGGCTTTGTGCTGCAGAAAGAGCAAACCAGACACAAGAGAGTTAACCTTCTCATTCTGTTTATGCCACCCTATTCAGTAAAAATGAAAATGAACGAGGCCCGGAGAAGCTCAGAGAAGGTTATTGCTACGTCATGAGTCAGATATGAGACTCACTGTCATTTAGGGTATTATCTCCAGTCTTAAGATGATAATGATACAAGTACCAATGCTGAACTGCTAAATAACAGCTCTGTGGTTTTACGATTTCATCACAGCAGTGAAGTTGTTCCTCTTAACGCTATCAAAAAAAAACTGTCACATCAACACTTTGCATGGGAGATGAGAGAGCTGTCTTCTGGCAGGCCCTGGGTTATAGGTTCCAGTCCTGCCCAGGCTGTGAACACTCCGCATGCTCCCCGTGTTCAGCACAGTAGCCTAAAGGCAAACTCCAAATGCGAGGTTTAAATGTACCAGCAAGTACCCGTCATTTACAGATGTTTAACTTTTTTTTCTTTTTCTTTTAGCATATATGGAAATATCAATTCCATCAACAGTTCAGACACAATTTTGGTGCAGTGTTTCCATAACAGATTTTCAAAACACGCAACTGACATTTTAATATCAACCCAAGATCAACTGGTTCTTCTCAATCAGCAGAAAAAACAGAAAAAAAACTTCTTAACCATTAGTGCATGTTATCAAATACACAAAAAATACAATGTAAGTGACCTGTGAGAAAAGGGATGTAGGTATGTAACAAAATGGCAGCTGCCGTAGACTACCAATTACTGACAGCAATATTTCTGTTTTTGGGTACCATGTCAGCAAATTGTCAGAACTATATAATCTGCCTTCGAAAAATGCATCATCATTTTGCAATAAGCATTACAGACATTGTGAAAATCTCACTTTTGAAGCAGTTTGGTTCGCACCATCTGTCGTATTGCCGCAATAAAGGAGGAAACTAATTATGATTAAAAATTGATGTGTTTACAGAAATGGATATGCAGCACAGTGTTCTGGTGTCTGTTATTCTCTGCGTCCGCATGCGTATCCAGAGAGCTTCCAGGACGGGCTCCAGAGAGCCGGACAAGCTGTCATTCCTACAGACTAATTCTGTGGAAGGGCGCACTATCATCCCCTCTCCCTGGGACGGATACCTTGGGGCCGCGACAGACTACCGGCTCGAGTCACAGTGGGACCCAGACGTGCTACACATGTACCGGTTTGATCCTCACGGCACGACACTAAGTTAGAGTCCGGAGCAGTAGCATCGTCATGGCAGAGTTACGGCGAGGGGCTTCCCACCGGCACCCCCGCCTCGCCTGGATTAGACTGACAGTAAGTGGGGAGGAAACGACGCACGAGAAACAGTGTGGCTCACTGTAATGTTCTTTAATGGCATATAAAACAGGCCCCAAAACAAAAATATTGATGACAAAAGCAGGACTCGCGCTGAAGGGCCTTTTTAACATTTGCTTTTAGATGTGAGAGCGCCCATTTCCCTGAATTGTTATGAATCAGCCGCAGACGCCTCCTCGAGTCCATAACTCCGTCTGGAGTGAAAGCGCAGCCCCACCATCGAAATACCACGTAAAAAGCCCATTACTTGTCTTCTCAGGCGACTCCTGGCACATTGTAGACGAAGTTAGATCACATTTTGGAAATTGAGGGCATTGATGGATCCCTTTTTGTAGTCTTCCTAAGCTCTGGCCGTGGCAGCGACTGATCGGCGTGAGTCCGCAATGGCATTAGGGTGACAAAACGAGCTGCGGTAGGGAATTCAGCCGAATTTACTTCCTGCTCACAGAGGCTCGGAATCAGGAAACTTTCATTATCCCAGAGGAAACTCCTTGTAATTAGACCGCAGTACAAAGCTACACAAATATACAGATAATAGACAGTTACCACATAAAATGATTTATATTTGTTTTTATGTAGAACACACAGAAATGGGAATATACAAGTGGCTGAATATGATTATATGTACAATAAATACTGCACAAAAAAGATAAATAAATAAATAAATAGATACAAATTGCAAGTGTTCCTTGTGTATGGCACCTGACTGGCTGGTACTTTATTTCCCCACTTCCACATCAAATCCGACTCAGCGGGACTTCAAACAAAAGCTCATAATTAAAGAAAACGGCTTACAAAACCATTACTGCCACTGGATGAGGTATCAGACATCACCCCGCCCCTCCTATGCCGCCCCCATCTCGACGAGCTCACAGCGAACAGGCTAACACCACAGCAGCGACTAAGCCTTCAAAAATCGGTCCCTCGTCAGGAGGCAGTCTGATGAATAGTTAACAACCACGTCTTCAAATGAAAAAGGAGGGAGCAGGGTTCCCACTGTGTGCCGGTAAGACAGAAAGTCCTTCCGAGGTCGTCCCTGATATTGACACCCCCACACCCCCCACACGGCAGAGCAGGGGCTCGTGACTAAAGCCCAGAACCCATTCTCTGATTAGGACCCCCCTCATCCCAACACCCCCAGAGCTGCCGGCATGTGATTCCTTCACAGAGCCCAATCTGTCAGCACACAGGAAGGACCCACCTAATAAGAACCCTTATTTCAGAAAATTAACTTTAGCCTCCAGGATTCACTCAACTTGGAAATAATGGATAATCTGGAGATGTGGAGTCAAGCGGCCACCTGGGGGGGGCCTCAAACTTTGCAGAGATGTTATCAGAGAGCGGCCGTGTATGTAAATGGTGTTAATTGATGTCAGGGAGTAGCTACTACCGCCTGTACTGTATGAGGAGGCCCAGGGAGATGACGCCGTCTGGCAGGATGACATTAACACCTGCTCTTTCATTCTGTTTGTTTATGTACTAGATACATATTTGGATTTGTTTCAGTAAAGCCAGAGACAGGGCACCACACTTGTTCTTCCCACTAAATAACTGGGAGACTCCTGAAAACGATAGAACGTCAAGAGCCGCGTCGTTAAATGCTGGAGGTAGAACAAGGTGGCTGCAGTCTTGTGACTCACGGCGAACGAAGGCCTGACGAAGGAGAAAGCGCAGGGAACGCGGTATCGCAGGCCTGGGATCCAGGCAGCATCAGCATGTCCGTTTACACTGATAGATACACTCCGTGATGCTAAGCGCTACTGTACAGTGCCGGCTGACTAATGGT
>JAODJX010000025.1:301960-324021 GCA_026776945.1 Isichthys henryi | reverse complement strand
TTAAATATCCAAGATGAGTTTAACGAATCCTTATAGGGAGGAAGAGCAGCTCTGCTTGTTTAGGGCCTACAGAATTTGTTCCATAATCAGAGAGATAGAAAATGCCCTAAACCAGTGAATTGGGAGCTTTAGATGACAAACCAGAGGCTTCTGTTCAGTGACGCGATGAAGCAGCCTGCAGGATCTACCTCGCCTCTCGCTCCGGATCTTCCAGCCAGGAGAGGTTAACCTCTCGAGTGTTGGTGGGGAGACTCTTAATTCCAGACAAAGAGCTGGACCTGAGTGAGAATTAGGCATCGCCGTATAGCCCATTCCCTCCACGGCACCATCAGGCTGCCCCGTCACCAGGCCCCGACCCCGGGGCCAAAGGCCACACCACCAAGGTCACACTGTGCTACGCCAGGACAGCTAAACGTCCCCCTCGCTAACACGTTCTGACCCACTGTACACAAGAGTAACATCGCTGCCGCCTTCAAGACAAAGTGCTGAATCGTTTATTTGGACGCGGTCAGGTGGGACGGGGGGGGGAGGCGGTGTGCTTTCGGCTCTCTCTGCCATGAGTCACCGCGAGGATGCTTTCACCACGCAAAAAGGCGACAGTGTCGCTGGCACATGCGACCAAAGACGCACGCGCTTCCGTAAAATGAACAAATACGTGCCATGATTTACTGGCAATCTGTGCCTGCGAATGAGGTTTTGCAGGCAGGCTGGGCTGTGGGGGTTTCATAAAGCTACACAGCATTCACCATTTAACCCCGTGAAGCCAGCATCCCATTTTCAGTAGGAGACGCTGCTATTCTACTACACCGATTGTGCGGACGGCTGCCACGGCCAGCTGACTCACGGTCATTAAGGAACCGAAGACGATAGATCCGACTTTGGCTGCCACACATTTCAGAGAGACATGCCGGTTGGATCTGCTGAGCCCCAAAATGCGCCCGCGCCCCCCCCCCCAATTCGACGGGACCTCCGTACACCTTCTACAGTACATCTCAGCGATCATTTGATACTCTGGGGTGAGGGAGGTAGGGCAGGAATCCCAACTCGAGAAATGAAAACAAAACTTTGCTTTTTTTATTCACCAGGTGCAGACACGGGGAGCAGGCAGCCAGGGCGTCGGAACTAAAACGCGCGAGACTCAGATAATATCTCTGCGGCAGCTGAGGCTGGGGGTGGCGGTGGGGCAGAGGCAGCTCAAAGTCAGCTTTTCACCCAGAAGACAACAGCTCACAAGGCACGGGCATCGCCTGTCACAGGCTCCACCATGCACAAACAGATCCCTTCCTCACCCCTCTGAACACCACCCCCACCACGCGCCTACAAAAATAAAATGCCATAGATCAAAAACCACCCCCCCCCCCCCCCCCCTTGGCTCAGGCTGTGGTTCCTGCTGCTGCAAAACAAACATATAAATAAACTTTCACTCGTATTTCACAGGCAGGATTTAATCATCCATCATCTTATCAGCGAGGACTGCTGGTTTCCCTGCTTCATCTCTGCCCCTCTGTGTTCACCTTCGTTTAAAAGTGCATACAAAGAAATAAAAATTGCCACCGGTGGCCAATTGCAGGGTGAGGTGAAAGATCGCGTAATGGATGATGTCTTTTTGGGGGTAGCATTCCTGTAAAGCGCTGATACGCTTCTCCGCACCGGTCAGCGGTTCCGGCCAGAAGATCGCATCATGGGGGGAGGTGGACGTGGCCCCGCGGCGGGTACCTGGACCGCGGTGTAAACAATGGCCGTCGAGCAGGTGTATGAGCGCGTGACCAATTACTCTGTTCTGCAGAAGCAAATGTTATAGCACACGGTCAGCAGTGCTGGGTCCCGCCTCCGTGTTACTGGCGGGGGGCAAACCAGGCCTTAAGCTCCCCCCCCCCAATTAACAGTGGCTTCATACAGACAGATACATTTTCTGTAAAACTTGCCTAAATATATCTGAAGAATCGAGATTCTCTATTTACCTTTTGTACATCAGTATACAGGAACTCTTATCAAGGGGGAAATTTTAATGATAAGATAGTAATTTCTTGGTTTGATATATATATATATTTAAACTAATTTTTAAAGGTTGGATTTTTCTGGCCTTTCTCCCCCGTATCCTGTGGCAAGCGACCCTGGAAAGCAATTTATAGACCCTTAACTTCACGGCAGGAAAAATTCCCGTTTTTACTCTCAGAAAATATTGCATATTAAGCAAAAGAAGGTTCTAGTTCCCCTTTAATCAAATCTCAATTGCACCTGTGGGGAAAGGAGCACCTTTTGTGGCAGCTTTCGGCAGTCTTTGGAACCACGTTCTCTTCCTTCCTGTCGTCGCCGCCTTGCAAAGGACTCTTTATTCATGTTTAAAAGCACCGGCTTGCGGCGCGAGCAGCCACGTTTCCCCTCGGTATAAAAATGTGAAAGCAGTTAGGCGTAAATTAAAACAAAGTTTTCACTTCCTAACTAAGAATAATATGTACATACTTTGAAACAGCCCTTTACTGTTAAAGGGCCGGCAGAAAGCCAAAGACACGCGACAAGACGAATAGGAGCGCAGCCCTAACTTCCCTGAAGGAGGAGGGCTGCAAGGTCCGGGGCGGCTCAGAGATGGGCTCCGTGTCTCTGTGTCTCCGTGCTGCCCTGTCACCCCATTAAAATCCGGGAAACACTGCATCCTGATTCGCACAGAAACTGGCCGTTTACACTCTCTCAGTCTCACGCAGTGCAAGGCTCCCCACGTCAGCTCTGCACCCACTGCTTCCTTCCTCCTCCTGTTCCTCTGGAAGGCATGTGGCGAGAATAATGAGATGGCCCATAATGACCCCCCCCATAATGTACAAAGCGTAGGCCAAGAAGGGCAGCGGGGGTCCAGAGATCATGGGACGGAGGACCCGGATTTGATATAGATAGATGCTCTTAAGTTGGGTTTGACAGGCAGGAACAGAGAGAACATGGAGTCAGACATGCTCAGCGAGTCACATATGCTCAGCGAGTCACACATGCTCAGCGAGTCACACATGCTCAGCGAGTCACACATGCTCAGCGAGTGTACAGGACAAAGATATTTTTGAACATATGAGAAGGGAAAAAAATAATGAGAATTGAGTCCACTTCATTAAAGGGAACGGCAGACACAGCACCATAAACGGAGACCAAAGGGGACGCAGAGATTCAGGGGCGACTGGCAGCTGGATCCTTACGCACACAGTAGCCAGCTCTGGCTGCGGGGGCTCAGTACCCAAGCTGAGGCCTGTGACACGCTGCTCAGCAAAGGCAGACAGAGAATCACGGACAGGAGGGAGAATGCAGAAGGAGAGGAGCGCTGAGTCACAGGCACCACATGGACACAAGAGGCTCCCAGCTGCAACAAGCAAACACTCCAGTGCAAGTTCCATGCAAAAGAATAAAAGGAGCCTATTGTGTCCAACAGGCTTGTGTTAAGTATTTAAAGTACTTAACAGTTGAAATTTTGAACACTGGACCCAAATTTTAAATAAGTAAGCTCATTTTAATGCATCCTGAAGAAATGACTTACTATTAAATACGGCGCTTGCGTGAGCTCCTCTCGGTATAACCATAACTTACTATTAAATACCGTGATCGCGTGAACTCCTTTCGGTATAACCCTAACTCACTATTAAATACCGTGATCGCGTGAACTCCTTTCGGTATAACCCTAACTTACTATTAAATACCGCGATCACGTGAACTCCTTTTGGTATAACCCTAACTTACTATTAAATATGGCGCGTGCGTGAACTCCTTTCGGTATAACCCTAACATACTATTAAATACGGCGCGTGCGTGAACTCCTTTCGGTATAACCCTAACATACTATTAAATACGGCGCGTGCGTGAACTCCTTTTGGTATAACCCTAACATACTATTAAATATGGCGCGTGCGTGAACTCCTTTCGGTATAACCCTCACATACTATTAAATATGGCGCGTGCGTGAACTCCTTTCGGTATAACCCTAACTTACTATTAAATATGTCGCGTGCGTGAACTCCTTTCGGTATAACCCTAACTTACTATTAAATATGTCGCGTGCGTGAACTCCTTTCGGTATAACCCTAACTTACTATTAAATACATTGCGTGTGTGAACTCCTTTCGGTATAACCCTAACTTACTATTAAATACCGCGATCTCATGGACAGTTACAACTGGACATTTACTATAGTTCCCTGAAATTTTGTTTCCCCACTAGTGCCTGACAAAAACGATAACCTCCTTGCTCTCCATGGGCAAAGCCTGTCACATCTTTTCCCAAATTAGAAGCGCAGATCTGCACGTTTGTGTACACAGGACACAACCACAATATGGGATTCTGCCCCAGGTCCTGATAGCTGACCTGGGAAACGGAGGTGGGCTTCCTTACAGGTCATGGGAACGGAGGGCCGTTACCACAGGGTCGCCCCCCGCCCAACACCACTGACTTTCACTTGGCATCAAGGGCCCCCCCAGGAAGGCTGTCAAGGTGACACAGGAGATTAATGCGCAGCGCCTGGGAGGCTCCTCTGCACTGCAGCGGGGACCACGACGGGAACGCATGCAAACACATGCAGAGAGGCGCGGAACACCTCCATCTGATATCGCAGGGGAGGCACGTCGCAAGAATCCACTTTCGGGGCGTGAGAAAAGAGTAGACAACGGTGGTCGTCCCCCGGTGGTGCACTCATGCCGACACAGAGCGTCGAATACGGACGCCTCTCCCGTTAGCTTATCACGCGACGGCGGGCAGGGAAAAGCGTGGATGTGGTGAGAGTTTAAAAATAACTTCCAGACGGACTCTCCACACACACCGCTGATAATTAGCTGTTTACTGCGACACTTTCACTTCTCGAAGTGGCAACAGCAGGACAGCGAGAGAACTGGTAGAGCTGTCCTTGGCTGGGGAGAGGGTCCAGGCTGCGCTTGCAAAGACCAAACACACACCTGCAACTCCCCTCTGATATAACCCCCACTCACATGTATCCACACCTTTACAAGTAACACATCCTGAGCAAGAATGAAGCATTTTTAGGAATCAGATGTGAGATTAATGACAGGTATAATCTAATGCAGGTCACAGGTTCAAAGACAGTTAAACAATATTGATAAATTCAAAAGAATGATCTAGTTCAGTAAAAGGAGCATTGGGAGGATGGGCAGACTAACAGAGAGTGTAAGCCATCTGTGTGCTGCTGAGAGAAGCTGAGGGTTCTTCCCAATCACTTCCAGAGAATATCAATCTTTAGTTATGTTAAGTTTAGAAAAAATAACGTGAAGTCAGCATAAGAGTGCCCAGTGCCGTTTTAAATTAGACCCTGCTGACGGAAGACAAAAGCAGCATATCCCTCCTTCTAGGGTCTCCTCTGCCGCTGTACATTTAAATATATGGAGGATTTGTGGTCTTACAGCGTAAGCAGCACAAGCGCAGTGGGACCGGAGCACGCACTCTGCCTACCCAAGCCATCGCCCTTACAATGCATCTCACACACTGAAAAAACACAAGCTACAGAAATGCAGCAGTTTGTAGCTCTTTTCCTATCAAATACGGCCTTTTTAAAGCAGTTACTGTCATCGCTCCCCCTTCACGACAGCGTGGTCCTATCAATCAGCGATCTCGGGCCGGGGGGGGAGGGGGGGGGAGTCGTTTTATCCGTCAGCAGGGAGATGAGAGTGGGGTATGCAGGGAGTTACAGACTGACGATGTTACGGGTGTGATCTCACTGCGGATCCCATGTGACCTGTGGGGCTCTGAGATGTATGGAGCATGGCGGGTGGCAAACTCGCTGACCATGCCCCTCTCCCCAGAGAGCATGTGCAGTGTCAGACCTGCTAGCGGGTCCTGCTAGCGGGCCGGCCATCCTCAAGCTCCTCGGCACAGCTTTCACCACCTTCTACAGCCCGGCCTCCCTTCGCGTGCTCAGGCCGAGCCTAGCCAGGCTCACAGCCACCCCACTGAAGCCTCCCTAAAAGCCACAGGAGATTTCAATCGTTATTTCCCTTCGAAAGGAACAGAAATGTGAAGGAGATAAACATCTCCGATGTATGCAAAAGGAACATGACTTTTTGCATTTTTTTTTTTTTTATTCCTTTTACAGTTTTTACTCACGGCTGCATCCTCACTGGTAGTTCTACATAATCAAAGGTGTTGTTCCTGAGTTTGACTGACAAACCGAAGGATGTTCCAACCTCCAGGATTTAAGAGAATCAAAAGCTTTGAGTGCAAAATATCAATACAGGATCGTCTGTGTCCGTTCAAACAGCCTGCGCCCCTCACACTGACAGTAGAACACAGAGCTGACCAGACGGGAACATTGGTCCGGGAGGACGGCCAACCGGCATGTGTCCCCAGTCCTCAGGGGCCCCGGCAGAGCCCCCGGTGGCCAGCGCCTGCACCAGCACCTGACAGGAACGAGAAGAAGCAAAACCCCCGACGCGGCCTGCATAACTCTATTTACCGCCATTTACAGTAACATATCGCCCAATAAAACCGCACTCCGCAGAACGGATGCCACAACTTAACATTCTATCTGAGCCAGATTAATAGGAATTTAATGCAAACGGAACAGCATTTAGATAATATTTTCCAATTCAATTTCCTTAACAAATGTCTCAGTAAGGAGCTGAGAATGGGGTGATGGAGCCATTCCTCTTACGATACAGAAAAAGCGAGTTTAATGGCCAGCTAACCGTATTGTAGCTGCTCTTTAGCGTACGTGTTCACATGCTATCAGAGCTCAAACTGTACATGGAGCCCTTATACACGAGAAGCCTCCTCCACCACAGAATGCCACTCCAGGTCAAGGCTGGAGACTTGGTCCCAGGGGCTCGTTGAAGCCCATCTGACCAAACCGTTATGGGACCATGTGATGGTTCTGCATGGACATAATGTCACATTCCCAATATAATGTGCTGAAGCTGCAGACCTTCCGGCCAATTCTAAGGCACAGCCCTTAGAATTGGACAGCAAACAAGGTGTCCAACCCAAAACTTACAATACTTGTTAAAGATACTTGCCCATCTTCCTCACTGGGGACTGATAAGGGGATCATTGTCAAGGCCCACAACAGGGGCATCAGGCCACCCATGATGTGGTAATGTGATCACACGACGCGTCCCTGTGGTTACACTCTGCGGTTACGCTCTCATTTGACTCTGCTCAACCCCCGCCCCCAAGATTTTTGGGAATTTTTTCCTCCATTCGTCTCCTCAAGTCTCAGAGGATGTTTGGTTTGCCCTAATTGGTTCCCAAGCCAGCCTAACCCAACGGCCTTCTGTAGGGGCTAGTCGCTCCAGCACCCACCTGGGGGGGGGGATGGGGGTCTCACAAACACCACATAGGCTTGTAATAACAGGCAAGGTGGGCAATTAACGGGGATACAAAGAGACTCATTTGCAATGGTTATTTATATTTGGGAGTTGGGGGGGGCGAAATGGCAAGCTTTTTTTTTGGGGAGGGAATTAAAAAGCACCTTGGATCTGGTGATGTGCACATGGAAGCCTTGGAAGGAGCTTCCATCAGTAATTACAGCCTTCGGGGGTCCATTATACGCATCCCTGGGGGAGTGCAATGAAAAGATGCGTAGAATTTTAAATGGGACGACCCAACGCCTTTACAGCCACCACTTAACAAGTTAACCGTCAGCTTAACCTGAACTCACAGTGAACGTTACAGTGAAGAGCCAGGCAAACGTGCAACGCCAGTGCAAGGGGGGCAGCAGGTGTTGGGGTTAGCAGCCCCCAAAGATGGTTTTCTCTATGGAGGCCCTATTGCAATCCACTAAGGAAGAAAACTATATATCATGGATAAGAGTATGGAATTAGAGTTAAGCTGCAGCACTAAATACAATCCAATGTGACGCATTGTTCGGTCAGCAGCGACTTTTTGGGAAACTAATATCACTAGTCTGCTTGCTGTACGGCTGAGTGAAACACAGCACACCTCCGTGCCTGGTGGTGGCAGCAGAGGGCCAGAGTAAGGCCACCTTGTGGCAGTGAGGCGCAGGTGCAACTTGGCAGACTTGCGCTTTTGCCAAGCTGCCTGCCAGGAATCAATGTTCCAGTGTAAATAAGACCGAGGACAACCTGAAAATCCTGACCCAGAGCTTTATACCAGTGACATCAGGGAACAGATGACCTAGTGGGCCTTTCGGATTCACGCGAAAAGCCAGGGCGGTGCCAACGGACGCTGGCCACTTATTGATTTCTGCCTGTAGCATCATCTCCGGCTATGATCTGCTGCTAATTGACATCTAATGCTGCTTTCTTTAACCATGCAAAATGGGCCATTCTGCTAAGCCGTTCTGCTTCTTAAACTGAGCAGAGTTGCTGTTAAATGCTATTTCTGGCTTGTGAACGAAAGGCTTAAGCGTCCCCTGTTTTCAGATGTCTCTTTGCAATATCAAGCATCCTCTTGAGAGGGCACCAGAGAGCCCAGTCATGACGCCTGGCTCAGTACATCTGCTATTTCTGTTCTTCTCTCTTCTGTAGTGGTTTATGCCAACTTCATAACAGACCATAAAAACTACCAGTGGAACTGTATAAACAAGATGAACAGAGTTTGTACTGTAAAACACATTTGGTGTATAAATATTTATCTTTCCTTGACTCTGAACTCCAATGATGAAGCCGAACCCCCCTGCCTCTGAGGACGAGTTTGAATGGTTGAGTCGCTACACAAGAAGCAATGATTTAAGGTGTGAACTCCAGTGCGGAATGTCACTGCGGTCCTTTGGTGCACTCACACCACCCTTGCTCTTCTGCCAAGAGATCCAGTTCAGTTGGGAGGGTCAAGCAGTTGTAACCAGTATAACAGACTTAGAAGTGAACTGACAGGAGCACCACCCATACAACATACAAGACCAGTGCGTTTATTCCTTTGAGGGAGGAAACTTCACCGAACCAACAGCTGATCTCCACGGCATGGTAGGGCTCGTCGAAGGTCCTACCATTTGACCTACTCAGACCTAATGGGTGCCATCGAGGCCCTGATGATGAAAAAAAAACAAGGTATTCAGCCATAACTCCATAAATCCAGCCAGAAGCTCACGCCGAATCCAGATCACTCGGGAGACTCCACCCACATCCAAAGAAATAAATCAGCCCATCCTAACCTGACCTGCACCTCCCCAATGATCGCAAGGTGAGGAAGAGGCACCCTGGAAGGCCACTCCGCGTGCTGGATAGCTGCTGTAAGTTGGCGGTTTCCTCAGGACCGTTTCACAACACCGGCTCTAGCTGCCACCGACGGTAACCAGATGATCATGAGTAAATAATCCCACAGCTATTTATCATTTCTGCAACCTGGCCTGTCTCCAGACTTAGTACTTTTCATATAATCAGTCATCTTCCCAATAAAATTCAGCAAAATAACTTTTATTATGGAAGGAAAAAGGGCCACTGAAATGCAAAAATGAGACTTAAAAATTAAAATGTCCAGTGGCCTGAGTCAATGATACCGTTATGAAGTGAGGCTTGAATTGCCTCGCATATGAGCAGCTGATGGGTGGGGGGAGCAGCTGAATATGGATAAAGTGGCAGTGAGCAATAGGTTGGGACCAGTGTCTGCAGAGGAGCAAGACTGCTATCTGCCCAGTGTTAGTGTCTGCAGACATGCAAACGCATATTTCTAATATACAAAAAACCTACTGCAGAATATCACCCTGCATTTACTCAATTTAGGTTTCATTCGTCATGGGTATTTAACGTTAAATTTAATTTCTAAAGCTATTTTATTTTTTGGCTCAAGCATCCGTGTTAGTTAGTTTTTCGCCCCAGTTGGTACATTCGCAAAGTTTGCTGCTGTTCCGGTCTCCAGGGCGACACTGCCGTCGGTATGGCAGCACAGCCCGTGACAGGTTCATCGTCTCCATGTGTACGACGCCCCTCCCCAATTATACTGCATGAGGCCTTACATTCCAAGAGGAGAATTTTTTTCCCTTAAATTAAAAAATAAATAAAATTTGAGCTGCAGTCTCCAACGTCCCACTATCCTGAACCCCCATCAGCCTCTGCTCTCATAATAAAATGCTGAAGTAGAGAAATTAGCGCGATGCAAAAATGACTGAATTGCCCCATTCGATGACTCTTCTCCAAGTCCTTGCCACGGAGAAATGTCATACTTAAACTAGATGTACCTTGTAACAACATAAAAGCGTTTGTTTTTTTTTTTCTGCCATCTTATAATGGAGCCCAAGACTGCCATTTCATAGGATCCTAGGTTTTACTATGGCTTAAATAAGAAACTATTTATAGGTAGACATATCAATGGCAAGCTCAGTCATGTCTAATTAAGCTCATAATAAGGTCTGGAATGGCCCTACCTGCTAGGCTAGCCAAGCTCATTACCATCCAGAGTGTTGCCGGCTCCAGGCTTTCTTATTTTTCAGACTTCAGGAAGTCATTGTGGTCTCATCACTTCCTTTTCAGAGGTATGTTTTGATCCCACAGCAGTATAATGCACTGACGTTCAGCGATGGCAGGAGCCCAGACAGATGAGCGTGTATGCATGCACACACACACACACACACACACACACAAGCACACGCACCTACGACGGCCGACCACAGGAACTAATTACAATGTGCTGCAGAGGACAGCTGCATTTAAAAAAAAAAAAAATGTAATTTCATGTAATTGCGTGTATTTGCATTCAAGCCAAGGACTGCAATATTTAACAGGTGCCAATTACGGATTTCAGGAGTTTCAGCTGCATATCACGCTGACCTTAAAACCAACAGTAGTCCATTTTGCTGCCATTCTCAAGTTAACCACACAGACGCGAGAGCCTAGTGAGGGTACACTCACCCGTTCTCATGCATATAGACCCAGAACCTGAAATCCCAGGAGAACTTTGGCGTTGACTGTTGACTTAACGATTTTAAGCTTGTTTCTTCTGGCTCTCGGTCAGCATCTAATTCTACTTTCTTTCAGGTCATTCTGCCCAAAACTTCTTCATTAATCAGACTCCTGTTAAAGCTGCAAACAGTGTAGCTCATGCCAGTCTGCCTCCAAGACGACAGTCTGACAAATGACCATATCAGCACCATCTCCAACCGAAGGGGCCCAACGGCAGAAGCTTGGCCAAAAGGTATATGAGCGGGCCGGGGGGGAACCTGACAATCTCCGAGCTGATTGGCACTTACCCAGTGCAGACAGCAAAGCTGCCAGGTCACAAATACAATGTAGGGGGCCACAACAGATCAGCTTCAAACTGACCACCACTTGGCCATCTAACGGCCACTTTCATTGGTCAGTTGTCGGAACCACACCCCTTACACCAGGCTCATAAGGCCCGACCCCATGAAGAATCGACACACACAGGCCGCTTTGTGAGGTCTACGTACATTTCGTACTTCGTATGCGAAGCAAACGCACATTCGGTTCTGTGGGCCTGTGTTCGCAGTATAATTTAAGCCAGCACCTCACTGGCAGCTGTCAGGATGTCGCCGCACGGCACGTTACACTGACAGCGTGCTACGCATTTCTCTCTCCAGTGACTCGAGGTAGGTCAATGATCTACAATAATCTCATAAAAAAGGGAGAATTTCATTTCCACACTCAAGCTCCCAACTTGTGGTACATTTTTACATCTGGAAGAAGTCAGCGTTTACAAATCCTTCCAGCTAACGGGTGCGGGGGGCAGGAGGGCTTGCCAAAACTTGTACCTCACCCTAAAATAAAAGATGCCTTGTTTTGAGCCCAGTATAAGGTGCATAAAACCCATTCAATCTCCTGTTCTACAATGTTTAGCCGCCAAAGGTGCTACTGTATGTACAAAGAGCATAGAAAAGAGCAATACCTGAAATATGAACTTTACTAATACTGTACAGCTTCAAAGAGTAGTGGATAATGTGCTGATTCCATTTTCCCATTCAACAAGAGTGAAGCCTGACTTAGACCTTGTCGAAGACCACAGCTTTCTCTGTCAAGACCCCCACTTTGCATATTATAACTGTTAACATGATAACAGAGAGACGAATGGATCTTAAGTCAAAGTCCTACACACAATCTGCAGTCACCTTGCTGGCAACCACCCAGTCACTCCCAGTCAGGTGAACACAAGCTGTGGAAACATGACAAAGGCAGCTGGTAAGCTTCTCCGCAACAATCAGACCAAAACTTTAACTAAAAATTAAAACAAACTAACCAGCTGTCAGTGTGTTTTTTATTATTCACCAAGTCAAAATAAAATAAATGAGACAAAATGACCAAAATTAAATTAAATCATAAAACCATCAAAACACACAACTTTTCAGGTTTGCAATAATGCAGTGAAAAAATCAATCTGATGGTATAACTGTGTGTGATGGGACTCTACCCAGACTGTTACAAAACACTCACTGCAAAAGTGAATAGTTTCCAAATAATGTAATTATGCTGCACGTCGGTGTAACAGAAGTACAGGTTCTAAGAGCTCGCAGTGCGGAGTGCAGTGAACACAAACTGGCTCCCACTGCCTTTTCATTACATTTTTAAATCAATTAAGCAGTGAATTGGAACAATTATTCCTTTTCTCCCTTCTATTGATATTTTTCTCCCAGACTGCTTTCAGACCGTTTTCTCTCCCCTAGGGGAGATTTATGTTAGATAATTCCTTCCTGATTAAAATAAATCAGACCCCCCAAATTCCTCATTTCCTCCACTCAAGGCCAGGTAAAAAAAAAAAAAAAAAGTTAAAAATAGAAGATCTTAACCAGCTTACACTTTCACTTTAGCTGCCAGTGGAAAATCCATGTTTTATATTCAGAAAAATGTCATAAATTTGACAAAATTGCTTCTGCTGCAAGGCTGGTCACTCGGATCCCACTGCAGAAGCCTGGTCAGTCCTCAGAATGTGTGGACCGGACCGGACCAGGCCCAGTAGGAGACGCATGAGCCATTCGGGCCAGTCAGCACCAGTGTGGGACTGGAGTCATGCAGCGTGACAAGGACAAGCACCACCCGCCTTTGACCATGAAATCAGAGCCCAGCAGCCTCTACATGTACAAGGCAATCTCCCCTCATATGACCAAACCAGAGGTGGACATTTCAGGTCCAGAAAGTAAAACTCCAAACCAGGATTTTGTTTCAACCAACCAGTTGAGCATAAAGAGTCACAGTCAAAGAGTACTCAAGTACTCTTTACGTAGTAAATGGAAGCCCTACAGCCCTCGACAAGCTGAGCTTTCCTTGCGGGGTGGCCATTAGTGACTGCAGGAGCGAGGACTGAAGGCCATCCCTACAGCAGCCACGGTCTTGGCATCGGGCGAGCAGCTCAGCAGACGTGAAATCCTGATGCAGGAACGGCTTCTACGCAAAACGTGGGTCCAATTAACCTCTGTTACGGAGCAGGGGAGAATGCCGAGAGAGAGACATCCATCATATTATGAAAGGCTTGATGTGTGCCTGCACGCTCCCCCCCCCCACCCCGTTCCTGGAGCGGGACAGACATGAAATAAAGTGCAGTTTTGGGGAAGACGGCTGCAGGGCTGGGTTAAAAGTAGCCCCTTTCCCCATGGAACCCCAATGCAGAAACTGGCCACAGTGGGGCGCTCACTCGAGCAGGACGCATGTCATAAACAAGCAGTTTAAGAGCGGTTTGGAAGAAATAATAAGTCCTCCCAGTCCTTTAATTAGGCCTGTTAATGTTCCTGTCTAAAGACGCCCCATTGTCCCAGGCTTCCTATTGCAGCTTCTCACACTTTCATTTGTTGTCCGGGGTGATGGATTGTATGGGATGGCTGTCATTTCACTTAAAAAGGTTTAAATGACCATACTGACCAGGGAAATATACTAAAGGCAGGATTACGGCTCCTGTAAAGGCTGCTCCAGGGCCATTTTTCCACATAAACAGCCGCACTGCCATCTGAAATGTATTATTTAAACCAAAGAGCTCCGGTCCCAATAAAATGACTTACAGCAACCAGTACATTTGTTAGACAAGCCAAGACAGATTGTTGTACTGTCAGCGCAGACGAATTAGTCAAACTGGCAGGGTCTCTCCTTTAAAAAAAAAAATAATAATAATAAAATATATATAAAATATATATCTATTTGGGAGTTGAAATGCATACGATTTGCTGTAATCTATAAGCATCCTGTAATTAATCAGCTAATTCCCCCTCAGCCCCGGGATCGTGGTAATTAAAGTTCTGTAATCGCTTATTCTTTCTGCTCCAGCACCTGCATTTCATTTGCTTATTTTCCCAGAGTCATACATCTGTGTGACTGTCAAACTGCCATAATATTAGTGCAATAATCAAAGTTAATTATCAGTCCCTTCCCCCCACCGTTCCCCCCACATCCCACTGCTCCAAATAAATGCTATTACAGCGATCGCTCTCACTGTCCTCAAAGAGCATATTTTTAAAGGTTTACAGGTGCATATCCCTGTGGGACAGAGCTTACAGATATAGCCCCTTACTCTTTATTGGATAAGGCTGCCCAGCTCACAGACTGTTGGAAGGAGCTAGACTTCGAGCTCGGTGATCAAAAGGAAACACGCAAGCCCGCAGCCAAAAAGCTCGAACGTGGACACTGACCTGTAATAAATGGACATCACACATAGTGTCTGCCTCAAACCAGGAAGCACATTTTATAAACAGCAGCAAGCCTAAGGGCAGGAGCAGAGCTGAGAGTGTAAAACGGGAGTTTTACTTTCAAAAAAATGTTTGGAGGGCAGAACGAAAAAAATTATTGGTTCAGAGAGACAACCAATCAGATTGTGGAGGAGGTGGGTCCAAGCCTCTAGAGGAGGCAGGACCAACCAATCAGGTTGTAGAGGAGGTGGGTCCAAACCTTTAGAGGAGGCAGGACCAACCAATCAGATTGTAGAGGAGTGGGGCCCAAGCAATCGAATGTCTTGGTCCTTGGTTTTCATCTCTCTAAACCAATCATTTTTCATTCTGCCCACAGAGCATTTTTGTGTAAGTAAAATTCCCATTAGCGTAAAACACACCTTCCCTCCAGCACAGCAAATCCACCATCTATTATGGGTGATGGAATCTGTGATATTCCATTCTCTACAACACTGACAGACTTGCAGGCCCTAGTGGGGGTGCTGGAGGCCGAACTTACCCACTCCTCTAGAATGAGGCGGACGGCTTCACCAGCACGGGTCTTGTTCCGGCATGCAAGGATGACACGAGCTCCGTGGAGAGCAAAGGACTTCGCCGTTTCAAAACCTTCAGGAAGAAGGGGAAGAGAAATGGACAGTTAAATGTGTGGAGATGAACATTTATGGGAAGTTTTAGGTCCCTGTTCTTTTTCAGGGGTTTGTGGATTGGGATTGAAAATTGGAGATAGATATTACCGAAAATGTTCTATCAATATAAAAGCCATGGGCTTTAATCACATGCCTTTCAGAGTAGAGTGATGAAGTTCACTGAATTCATTTGGGAAGAAACTACTCATATTTTACAGATAAAACAAGCAGCAGCACAGTCACAATTGTGGAAGGTATTAAGACTAATGATTTAGGAAATAAATGAACATAAAAAACATAAACCCAGAACATGGAAAGTAGAGTCTCAATGAACGGATATAGCCAAAATGCAGCTCGATTTCCAGCTCTTAGCATCAAGACGCTAGTTGTTCGCTTGTGACTTCAAAGGAGCGATGATAAGAATGTTTAGCCAATCAAAACTCCCCTAACAACCAATGCGAGGAGGCTTCTGACTGAAATCTCACGCCAAACACCATGTCGGACTCCTTGAACGCTCAGATTTACACCCAGGGCGAGGATAAATCACTCGCCGAGAGCCTTGGGAGATTCAGGACGGGGCTGCTTTGGAATCAGCCTGGCTTAGTGAAAGTTTAAAGCTGTTCACAGTATACAGTCGGGGATCTGTCTGGACGGACGATACTAGTAGTCGGTTTATCTCATGGTGCATCGCGTGACTTTTTCATAGATGACTGAGTAACACCGGTTTGACTGATATCAGTGTCTGACCCCAGAAGAGCAGCACGCTGAAAAGGCTGCAGCACAGAGCCTGGAATTAAATGTTGCTGGACGCCATCTTAGAACATCCCCCGAGAGACCTGGAGAGCTCCCAACAGCTCTGAGGCAGCGTGCGGAGAGCACGGGGGCCGTCTCGGGTTAACACGCCGCATGAGAGATGGGGGAATTCTCCGGACCCGTTTAAAGTGCCTGGCAACTCCTCAACCACATAAAAACACAGCCATGCTTCTGTGGCAATCAAACAGCACCTTCCGAGTTGGCCTTCACTGCCCCCCTGTCATTATCCCTCGCAACACCAGCTGTGACACATGCCACGAGCGCATAATATGTTCATCAAAAAACTGGGAAGGAGTCTTTGGACGGTATTACGCCACCGGAGGGAGGGGCTGTGACCTGCCGTTTGATGTGACAGCATGGCACGACTCTCCCGTCCTAAAGCACAGGCCATAAAAAACACCATAAAACTCACATGGACCGAGCCGTCTGCAGCCAAGCCAGTGCCACGCTTGGCGCTGTGCACCTCACAATTTCACGCAGTTTGCAGCAGGTGGGACAGCAGGAAGCAGCAGAAGGAGGGACCATGGAGGAATGTCGTCAAGACAGCCCAGGGAACTTCACCTCCCATAGGGAGACGAATATTTGCACTTCTCCAGGAGGCTCCACCTACTACAACCAACAGTGTCTTACCCACTCTTGATTACTGAGCCTTTTCTGGGAAATAGAGCAGTGAGAGACCAAAAAAGACAGATGACAGATATAACCAGATCCCCCAGCTTCAGGTATCATCTAAAGGCCAAATTCACAACAGTGTGCGCTCTGTTGACCTGTAATTCATGGCTATAGTGACAGTACCAACACAACACTCACTCCCTCCTTACTTATATTATCAACTTCATATGATCATCCACTACATAAACACCAAGATGGTCTAACGACAGCCAGAAGATTTTTCAGACTTCCCAAAACTTAATCAGATTTTCATTAAAACTGGGAGATAACTGTGAAGCCAAGTAAAGTCAAATAACTATGAAATAAAATTTTTCTGTCTGAAGCAAATGGCTTCATGTGTCACATGACCTTATTAGATTTGGGGGGGTGGGGGGTGGTAAGGTGAGACAAACAATGGCAAAAATTTCAGAGGTAATGAACGATATACGAGGTGAAAAAATGCAACATTTATCTGCAAAAAAAAAAAAAAAACTTAATTAGCGGCAAATATCAGAAACCCTCTAGCTGGATGGGCAGAGTTCGGGGATTCAGCTGCTGTTGGACATCGTCCACATGTCCTCTATTCGGCGTGACCTCAAGCTGCGCTCCAGTCAAGGAACATATTTAAACAGCACCCATCAACCTATTCCTGACTCCGTTATAAATCTAAAAATCTGCTAAGTGACTCACTTCTGGATCCATTCCATGATTTCCATCCCCGCAGATAAACGTCTTGCATTTAATAATTTTATGTAATGTCCACCCTACATAAAACCTTGTGTGCTGTCATTCAATGGGTGGGGGGGGTGGGGCTTCATGTTTTCCAGCACAATTAAACATGATATGAGACGAATGCAGGAATGACAGAGAGAAGATTCCTACAGTCGATTTTCACCAGTGTGTGGATCAAATCAAAACCAGGGCCGGCATCTTCACAGTGGGAGTTCAGCCCCGAATCCGGAGCTGACAAGGTTGCAGAGGTAGCTCATTGAAACACGAGTGTGGATTAACCGCGTAAATAACACCCGCCCTGATTCCGCATATATCATACCCACACTCCCAGCAGTCAAAACTCATTACATCCCCTCCAGTCTCAGCGAAAGCATTTAAATGCTTTAATGTGACAGGTGAGAAGTCCAGCATTTCCTTGGTGGAGTAAGTGAGGATTCTGTGCAGGGAGTCCGGCTCAGAGCGGGATTTTGACAGTTATGTCAGTGTTTTGAGGGACTGATCAGTGAGGGTAACTGTTCCGTTTTTGCAGTAGGTTGAGATGAAGCTGAGTTTATGCTTACATGCAATCATGCTGAACATAAGCTATTGCGGTAAGTATCTGCCCTGCTGTCAATCGACCAATCAATCAGCCACAAAACCCTAATGATGACATAATGGCCATCTGTTTATCCTATCTGACACCACTAAATTGCACCCAAACAGACAGGCTTCTTTAGGACAAAGATATTTTAACATCATACATCACAGTGACCAAGACACATGATACATGTCTTTAAACATAATTTCACAGTTACACTCCAAACAATTCTGAAATCAGAGTTCAAGCCAAGTATACTATCTGCATGCAATGCAAAATTTCAAAACTTTATTCAAATCTGCTAGGATGACATGACTACCCTGAGTTACTATATTTGTAACGGAATAATCGTGTCTCACATGTCAGTTACAGATGTGCACAGGTCAAAATGGAAATCACACAATGCCAGGCTGTGTGTTTTTTCCAGCAATAACAAGGGCTTGACTCTTATTCTCAAGTTGGCGTTCCAATGCAGTCAACACACATTGACCTTTCACCCCTGCTGCTCACCATGGAAACGGTGCACAAATTAATTTCTGGGGAGGTGAACAACAGGACAAGGTTGTTTTTTGAGAAGCAGAACAATGGACGTGACAAGCAGCAGGACTACAGGCCAATGCTAAGCATTACCACTGCGACTGGTTTAGGATACTACATTGTGACAACAAAAAGCAATACATCACTAAGATAACAAGGAAAACACAAATAAATACCAGATTCCGTCTTCCAAAAAGCACCATTTGATGTATCAAAATCAGGCGTTTTCACTAGAGCTATCTAAATGATAATAAATGTCATTTTAACTTGGGTCACCGTGGTTGTGCTGGAAAACCGATGAGACCAAGGAACTCTGGTTCTCATCACCCAGTCTGAACTCTGACCTTATAGCCCGAGCCGCTCCACAAGTTTAATCTGGGCGTTTTGTTTCAAACCAAGCATAAACTTTGTTTGATTAAGAAGTCATGAGAAATGTCTCAACTGGGGTCTGAGAGAAATGAAAGCAAGAAATTAGTCCCAGTCAATTAGCAAAGGGGTCCGCTTGCCCACTGGATGTGCCTGGACATTCTGAACGGAAAGGGCTGCAAATGATGAAGTGTTAATGGTCTGTTAGCACAGGAAGAAGAGATATACATCTGTGTAAGTGGCAATTCCAGGTGCAGAATTCTATATGAGGAAGAACTTAAAACTCTTTCAAAGACAGACAGACAGACAGACAGACAGAGAGAGACAGACAGAGAGAGAGACAGACAGACAGACAGACAGACAGACAGACAGACAGACAGACAGACAGACAGAAAGAAAGAAAGAAAGAAAGAAAGAAAGAAAGAAAGAAAGAAAGAAAGAAAGAAAGAAAAAGAAAGAAAGGCCAATGACTGACCCTTCAATACTTGTAACGGCACAACAGCCAATAGAAATTAAGTGTTATTTTCTTAGTTACTTCTGCTAAATCTCTTCAAATAATTTCAAAGAGATGCTCATCATATGACACTAAGACTTCAACTTGAGACAGCGGCCTGTAGCATAAATAAGCTCAGAATCAACTTTGTAATAAACAGCACTGTGTCCATCGCACTGCATAGCGACAAATTAACACAGAGAAATACAACATAACATTCCTGGGGTTCCTGTGCATCTGTCGTTCTGGGTAGGGCTGTCAGCATCAATTACATTTATAATCACATAATCTACCTTTTAATTGGATAAGTAATTCAGTAATTGTTTATATCAGGTGCCAGCAGAGTGCACAGTCAGTCAGTCACTCACACATACACTCAATTTGTGCAATTCCTTTACGTACGTCACATGTTTTTGGACTCTAGGTGGAAACAGGAGTACGCGCGGGGAGAACACACAAACTCCACACACGCAGTGGCAGTGTGCAGTGACAGCGCAGTGTGCAGTGACAGCGCTACCCACTGTGCCTCATAGGCCTGAACAACGTGCAACGTTAATATTGACACTGTATTGGTTAGCATCACATCAGAAGCACTGCTATTGTCACCTAAATTAAGAAAAAAAAGTTGCACTAAAACATTTTGCCCTGTCATAAAAAACAAAACTTAACTCCTTTTCAAGATTACCTAGAACGAGTTTAAAAAGCCCAAACCATTCACAAAATAAAACTATACACAGCTATCAGCCACCAAGTAATCGAGTTTAATCGAAAAATCGTTACAGCTCTAATTCTATCTGCTCGATCTTACATTCTGTGATTCAGCCGTCTGTTAGTGATGTAATGGCTCATCTTACGTGTCAAACTTGGTATTTTAGGTGGGCGCAGTGCACGGGGCTTTGGACCTCCACTGGAACAAGGCCGAAAGCTTCCGTGCAAAGCACAGGAAACCCCGACGACGGGCTTGTGAGCAGGACCCTAAGAAGGCAGCCAATAAGCCAGAGTAGAGACCACAAGACCAGCCCCAGTGTGCTCCCGTGCTTTTCCGCTGCTTTGGGCAGCGTCCTGATTCCAGCCAGGCCACATATGAAGACGACAGGCATGTAGCTGTTGGAAGCTGCCAGAAGGGCAGCCGCCAAGCTAAACTTAAGTGGTGCAGTTTTTACAGAGTCCGCCTTGCGGGCCGGTAGACTGTAATACCAGTTTTCACATTTTCTCTGTTTTCCATTTTCTCTACCCCTTCTTGAAGGTTCCTTCCCACAGACGAACTACAAATATGAAACATTAAAATACCCCCCTACTTTTAAACATTATCACAAGGAACCACGCATGAAGCCACCTTATTTTTGCTTAGTTTTGGAATATCTGTCAATATTAAAGAAATAAAACTATAACTTGTAGTTAATAGCAATTATGGCATATTTAGGTTGTTATATGATGCAAACTATGGCTACACCAGCATATCCAGCTCTTGTAGACAATGCAGTCTTTTAAAATATAATGAAAAGTTACTGTCCCCTGGACTGATAATACATTAAGAGCCCCCCAGCCGTCACCCACCCCGGATGCATGTGCGTGTAGACAGAGGTCCCCAAAACCCAGATACTCCGTGTAACTCTGGGACCAACTCTTTTACAATTCAACTTCTACACAGACTGTGGGGAGAGTACAAGACCTTCAGTTTGAAATAACCCAGTGTTAAAACCTCAAGCCCGTTCGTCTAAGTGCAGGAGGGAATGGAAAGACATTATTAAAACATAATGAGGGGTTAACACTGGCCAAAGCCTCATTTAATAGTATTTCATAGCATGTAACATAATAATCCAACTCAATGGGAGGCCCAACCAGACAGAGGACAGTCTCTCTGTCTAGATGGCAAGAAACTGAACTCTATCTTATATTAGGAAAATAATATGTGAAACATGTCACATTTACCACGAGGAGGTTCAGCCATTAAACAGTTCATCTGAAATTTCTTGTGGAATTAGCAGGGAGTGAGGAAATCGTCAATAAATAAGCGAAACTGCAGGCCGAGTCTGTATAACTACAGAAGTGCACTGTAATGGTTTGAAGGGTAAAGCACACACTGCAGTAGGCTGGTCTGAAGATGCAGATCATATGTTCAGATCAGCCGCCATAGGCAGTTATGCCCGGCTCACCGCCCTTGCCAAGTAACCCGAAAGACTGCAAATAAGGGTAATCCGTGAAGTATTCAATTCCACACGATAACACAGTAATTGTCTGGCAGAGATGTAAACATTATTCATATGAATATATGTACACATCTTTTATGCTTCCTTCTATTCCCGCTTTCACTCCTGCCATGTCAGTTATATTGAAGCTGTAATCATTATTGAACCTTTAGGGCTCACTGTAATTTCCTTGCATGTTACAACAGGTTCGCTGCACGTTGTGAATTTCATCCAAGGTTGATAAAGTTCAATAATTTGACTAACCAACCATGTGTGGTATTCATTACAGAGCCAATAAACAGATTCATCAAAAAGGACATGAATCGCACATTATAAAAATCCGATTTCATTTCCACAACTGCTTCGTTACAACCGCTACTCGCAGGGACCGAAGAACGCCGACATGGAGGCAAAGCATGGGGGGGAACAGGGAGAGAAGGCTGTATCCTTTAATTGGGGCGCCCCCCCCCCCCCCCCCCCCCCCCCCCCCCCCCCCCCCGGCCCGGGGCGCCGCCCCCGGGGGCCGACAGACGCCCCGGCCCGCGGG
>JAODJX010000025.1:284874-300790 GCA_026776945.1 Isichthys henryi | reverse complement strand
CCACATTGCATGCATTCACAACCACAATCCCAACTCCACACTGTATCACACAGCCACACTGCATGCATTCACAACCAGAATCCCAACTCCACATTGTATCACACAGCCACTCCGCATGCATTCACAACCAGAATCCCAACTGTATCACACAGCCACACTGCATGCAGAATCCAGACTCTTCCGTATCAGATTCCACAGACTAAAGAACATTTACCAGATTGGTCAAAGAAGCAATGGCAGTGAAATATAGCTTTGCTGTACTAATTATGAGTAAAAAAGAGAATTAAACACACCCGTAAGGTTCTTAGAATGTCTAATAATTTCATTTTTGATACCATTATATCAAATTTATTTACCCACTGAGCTGCCATTAAATGAGACATTACTAAACAGCATCATGTTAGTTCTGTCTGCGACTTGTAACTTTGCTGAAAAGATGCAGCAGATTCCCCCCCAAAACAAGAATGAACCCGATTTCCATGCCTGCGTCCCTGTGACCAGGAACCACTCCCACATAACACCAATCAGAGGTAATAAATCCTGTTTAAAAAGCCAGGGCAGCCTAGAGACCTTCAAGTAACACCCTACAGCCATGGGTGCTTCTCCTTCACAAGTCTGAAACGATTATTTGATTATTTTTATTCTATTTGCTTCGATTTTTAGTTGTACATCAAGAAAATCGGGCTGCATGGAAAACCGAAAGCACTTCCTAGAGAACCATAAAAAAGAAGATTAAGACAATAAAGTGCAGTCTTTTAGCTAAATAAAGGGAGTATCAATAAGAATCCACATTTTTTCTTTTTTATATACATTTCTATAAATGGGCAGATAAAAATAAAGACAAATATAGATGTTTCCCAGCGTACATCTATCCACGCCGGCGTGTCACAGTGTGACGGAGTGGAAATCTCCCCAGTGCACGATGTCTATTACCCCACATACATCATGTCCACAGCACAGTGGCAGCCTGCGATAGGCCCAGCTGTCACACAGAAAGTCACAGCTGACTTAACCCTAACCCTAACCCTAACCCCAACGTGCCGTCTGCATCGCTGGGCATCTCGGGGACAGCGGCCAGCAAGCCGGCCCGGGCAGCCGCCACCGTGCGTCCGCCGCACGAAGCTAAATAACTTTCGGTTAGTTCAAGTGCTGCAGAACCGCTAATGGGAATGAATGGGAGACGTCAGGAGGGTGCAGGATCAATGCTCGGGTACAGGTGTAGCAGAGCATCATGGGAGTGTGCTGCACCCGCATTACAGAAAGGATGGGGAAGCTGGGGGGGAGGTCATGTGACAGCTGATACCAGTCACCATTTATTTCCATTACAACAATTAAAGGTGTAGCTGCATTGCTGGTATTTGTTAAAGGAAAGTAAACTGTCTGGCCCCATAATTCAACCTTGATATCGGGCAAAAATAAGTATATCATTACTTGCCAAATACATAGTGCATCAATTTTTATGCAGTGTAACAAGAAGATGGTGTCTTTAATGAGACAGAAACAACATAATTATATGCCTTTAAAAATAACTCAATATATTATAATGCTTGAAGCATCCAGTCCTATTGGCAGAAATAGATTTCACCAAGAGGCTTCAGTGATGTCACAGAACTAGCGGCAATTACTATTGACATCTTGTTAATTGTTACTGAATAATTTATATTTGTTCCCCTAGAGCTGAGGAAACGCTAAAGCTGGGACACGTGTCCAGCTCTCAGAACCTCTGCCTGCTTTGGGGGGAAACTGAGGCATCACAGAAAAACCCACTTTCATCTTCTTCTTTAAATTAAAAAAAAATGCTCTGTTAATATTTTTAATTAAATAAAACAAAGTATATATGATTAACAGAAAGTCATTTAAGATATAAATATACCAAATACATGCATATGTACACAGAACAAACACAAACACCTATGCTTCCGTAACAGGAACACGTTGCACAGCATGTCCTCTGCACTGACGTTATACTCGATGCTTATGGAAGAGCTTGTGTGCCCCCTACTGGCAAATGTTTTCAACAAACACCAAAAAGCTGCCAACAGCTCAGTTTCAATTTACTTTATTAGTCAGCAACTGACCAAACTGACCACTGAAGGATCTGCGAAATGCTAGAATGTTGCAAAAGTTACAAAAAAATACGACACGCAATATACCCAGAACATACAGAAGACTTCTGGTGTCAGCATGCAATTTTTCTTCATTGTAATTAACTTGGACAGCAAAAAAAAGCATTTATTGTAAATTAGTTCATTTCCAACTTTGAATATATATTGCCATAATTAGAAATTTACACAACAGCATCCCACATACTATAAATCAGTTCAACACAAATAACTTGCAAATGCAGTCTTTTAACGGCTGCTTGACTCCTGTCAGTACCATTACTTCTATGTATTGCAATGGATGCTAAAATGTGATCTCAAATAAATGTTGTAATTTACACAGATAATTCGCTCGGACGGGACAGAGAAAATGTGGTTTAAAGACCCTCGTATAATGATGTATACGGCGCTCATGCAGGGCGACTCATTTTGGTTAACGATGACATCTAATTTCGCACAGTAAATAGAGCCACATTACCAGGACTTGCAATTTCTGAGTTTACTGTGAAGAGACTGATTACAAAATCAGTGCTCTAAGGAAATAAAAAGATTTCATGAAAAACAATTCATACTGAAGGACAACAGCACCACCCAGAGGATAAAGACTAATGTGAAACTTTCTCTCTCTGCCGCTACATGGAGTAATTTGGTTTCAAGTATTTTGCATTTTGAGTACTATTAGTTAGTCTGGTATATTTAACTGAACACCTTTTCCTAACAATATTCTCAAAACATCTGCACGTGTCATAAGCACTTCTCTGCCACTCCTCTGCATTGGAAAGATAACCGTGTTTAATAATTGTGTTTCTGTAGTAGGATTTTAAACTGCTTCACCTGAATTTTTCAAAATGTTTCCAACCCAATGCTATGTCACACATTCAGTTTACATCACTTATTTGTGTAAATTCCCTGTGCAGCTTTGGGGTCTGAGAGGAGTACTGTATTATCAGCCTAGCGTGTCTCTTACGACTTTCTACATCCACCCATTTTCAGTATTTGCCTGTCGGAGAACCAGTCCTTCAGTCATGCATAGATATTTATAATAATAAACTTTTAGTGTGAATATGCCAGATGAAAGGGGGGGGGCAGTGGAAACCCACAAATACATGGGGAGAAGAAGCTAACTCTGCCCAAATGGAGCCTGAGAAGGATGTGAACGCCAGCCCTGAGGTTTGGGAAGACACTGACCCTCTGCGTTTCAAAGGTGATGAAACAGAGACCATATGAACACTCACCAATGCCCGAGTTGGCTCCAGTGACGACCACCACCTTATCGGAGAGGTCGCGACCCTGTAGAATCTCCAAGGCTGCAGTGTTGCCATCATACCTCTTGGGCTTCACCTGAACATCCTCCACGGTGAAGGCCTGCCGGGGGTCGAAGTAAGTGCTCCGTTTGTTGATGTGGCTGAAGGGGGGAGACAAGCAAATATTAGGGGGCAGCATTTTTGTGGTGAGAAGGCTACTGGCAAATTAGCAGGAAGTGCACAGAACAGGAGCAGCAGAAAATCACACTGTGGGGGGAATCTGGTTATCGTCACAGGGTAGAGTGCAGTGTTGTAAAAGTGCAGTATTTCAGGGAACTGAGCGGAGACGAACTAAGAGGTACCTGCTATCAATTAAACTGGCAGCAGTCTATACTGCAGAATAGATGGAAAGCATTATTCCAGTTAAATTAATTATACATTTAACTACTCGACTTTTGCTGACCTGCAACATTTACAAGGCATCTATATGCATTTACATACAAAATGCTTTTACCTTAAATATGCATAGATCAGCAGGTGATTAAAGTTTTATTAGGAATATACGATTCTAATCAAAACTCCTTCAAACCGTAATAAAAACTGTTGAGTGATGCTTGATTTAACACTTAAACGTTACTCCAAATAACCCTTCGTTTAAGCCCTGGCAAACAGTCACTCACTCGACATAGAAACTTTGTCCTTTCTCGTCCGTCTCCTGCTCCCAGCCATACGGTAAAGCTGTAAAACAGAAAGTTTCGAGCCGCCGTTAGAAAATGTGAAAAGCGTGAACCACAAAATCAGATGTAGGTGTAGGACTACACAACGCATTAACTAATGATGAATGTCATACTACTGTCAGTCAGCAGGAGGCAGACTTCGGCAATGAATTCCGCTTGGTTCCGTTGCTGTGGAGACCGACTGCCAGCCCTGTACCTGTTACACAGCTGGCTGTTATAAGACTTTCAGATTTCCAGCCAGCTGGCAGTAAATCTGCAAAACGTAAGGATCACATAGAGCGAGGTAGTCGTCTTTTATGTTTATTTCTTCTGAGCTTCCGTTTCCTTTTTCCATGCAAATCTAGTCTGTTCGTTTGTGTATCATACATAAAGTTTGATAGCGGCTAACATGGTTGCCTGGACCCTCTTGTCCCAGAACATCATCCCTGTAACAGAATGTCTTATATTCAAACATTTCACAGAGCTGAGGTTCCCGCAGACTCTGCAGTATAACGGCAAGCTTGGTCTCACTAATCGTGACATAACCTCAAACTATATCAATGAACAAACGCCATTTGAAAGTCTAAGGAGACTTTGCTTTTGTGTGAGTTATACAGAGCACAGGATACACCGTGAGGTGGTTTAATAACTCAAACTGTTAATAAACTGCATTTTTGTGGGGGCGTCTTCTAGTTTCCAGTGCAGCAAATTTTAACAGGATTTTGTTTTTTTGGCTAAATGACGTATCAGCAACTATATGAACATTTTGAGTAAATATTCACAATAATAGAAAATATAGTATGCATATTCCCTTTGTACTAATAAAAGCGTTATAACAATTCTGCACTTTCATTTCATTAGTGTAGTTTAAGAACTGGATTATCACAAGTCACAACATTCTGTCAGATATGTTTAAGATATGTATCAAAACTGTATGTTGAAAATGCATGACATTATACTGCGAGAAAAAGCTTAACTTTGCTTTTTCTGGTTCTTCACGATTTCTTCTTAGGGGAAGATGGTGGAGGGGAAGATGGTGGCACAGGAGGTAGTGCTATTGTTTGGCAACCGGAGGGTTACAGGTTCGAGCCTTGGTTCCTCCTGACCTCATCAAAATGTCCTTGAGCAAGACACTGAACCCCAAATTACTCCAGGTGAGCAGGTTGGCGCCTTGCATGGCAGCCTCTGCCACCGGTGTGTGAATGAGTGTTTGAATGAGTGAATGCGAGGCATGAAACGTAAAGCGCTTTGAGATTAGAAAAGCGCTATATAAATGCAGACCATTTATCTTCTGAGAAGACCGTGATCTCATTCGACAACAAATAGATGAAGCAACAAAGAACTCACAGATAAATACTATTAGTAAGCCAATCAAATCGTTCTAATTACACCTGTGTGTGGGAAGGTCTCCTGGCACAGAATGTCATGGAGGTGTTTAACCGCTTAGAATTGAAATAAGCAGATTTACAATGGGCAGAATTAAACGAGGTATATGATAGCTTACACAGAAAGCCTAATTTTCATTCCTTTTATATTTTTGATTTTGTAAACCATTTACATTTTTTTTCCCCAAGTTATTTGGAACTGCGCTTAAAATTTCGAAAACAAAAGAGAGTGGATTGCAAGACAGGTAAGATGTATGAAATAACATTCAACAGGAGTCCTACAGAAAATGTGCATAATTAGTAAAATGAGTTAAAATGATGAAAGGATCTTCCGTTCATGGTTGCTGATCACCCAGCTAAACCATGCTATAATTAAAGTCAATTGTGTTTGCCTAAAAAGGAAAAAACAATGTCCTGATCTATCTAATATTGTTTTTCTTTTCCAGACTGAATTGTTTATTTTTCTTGGGCATTTATTTAACTTTATTCCAGTACATCAATATGTATTACTAAGCAAGTTATTGTACCTATTCAGTCTACAGAAAAAAACTCTAATTAGCCACTGCTCCTGCCCCCCAATCATTTGGTGCAATGATATTGTAATTCCATTTGTTAAGAACTACGAAAATGTACATGTATGTGTAGGGATGAAGGAGCAATGTTAGGCTCACTGGAGTACATGGTACAAAATAATACCATGTAATCAAACAACAAATTGGTAGAAAAAATAATGAGGCCACTCCCACCTCCCAACATCTGAAAAGTTTTAATTTTTAATCACAGGATATGATGCAGGGCACTCCAAGACCAGATCCTCCTATTGCTGCGGATATCAATAAAATAAAAGGTACCTTCCTTGTGTTATCGCCTTATAGTTATAGGGGGGGTGCTAATAATTCGAATGACAGTCCTACCTCCAGCACAGCGTCTCTTCTTCCCCGTCTTAGGGTGCTCCCATTGCGTCTTCATTTCTTCATGACTAAAAAAGGAAAACGACATCGGCATGTCCAACGTTACTAAAACATTTATCATTTATCATCGAAAGTGTAATACAGCTTGACTACTCAAATAAAACGTGACGGGCTGCAACTAGTCCCTATTTGCACTTTGTGATTATATACATATAGTTAATTGTCGGGTCATCGAAGCTTTCTAGGATGCTATGTGACTGGGTAATTCTTTCTAAACGACATCATTTCTAGCTTATGGTATGTAAGGTGAGTAAACTGTAACTTCTATATGAAGATATTTCTGTTACCGTATGCCTGGTGATTGTGACTGTCACGAAAACAAGAGTCGATATGGTCATCAGCTATACGGATAAATACTTAATATCACGTGAGTAAATTTTATTTCTCTCTTACTTTGCATAGTACACCCATCCATCCTTCGTAGTTCTCTCTTCCCATCCAGGTGGTAACTCGTCTTCACTGTCAGTGTCATCCAAACCTGCATATTTAAGAGCTGCCATTACGCTTTATTGTGGGAAATTTATGTTACCTCGAGTGAACGTATCTGTTTTTCCTTTTGCTTAGTCCTTTTTTTTTGCTATCGCAAAACTGTTACAACATAAAATTCACATCCAGCCGGTGTTTTCTGCTTATGTTGACTGGTTCTAAAACATGCTTCCGGAACTATATAAACGCTCCCAGCGAAGGGGATTATGGGAAATGAAGTCATTGAGTAGTAGACCCCAAGCTTCACGAAGTTAGGCGTCTGACCAGATTGACTATAATATATCTTTTAACTAGAAACATAACATATTACCCACAAGTTGCTTACAACTGCTATATACTTTTAAAAATTTATGTGTAAAATGCAAAACTAAATTGATTTTTGACTCACTCCACCGGTAGATCGATTACTCTGGGTATGACTGAAGATGAGTTCACAATTGTCAGCTTCGCAGCAAGCACCTCCCCTTCCGAAAAGTCACTAATAACTTCCGTTTCCACATAGCAACGGAGACGCCGCCAGGGAAAGGATTGCCAAAGTGAAACATGGTAATGTGTTAGCGAAATCCATTTTAAAGGCTATGTCTTTTCAGTTAGTTTCAGTTAACTCTATTAAACAAATATCGACATAACGTACATGTCTCATAAGCAGAGTTTGGTTGAATGTATACTTTACATGTTGTAACCTAATTACTTTGCAGACGGAAGTTGAGGAGACCCTGAAGAGAATAGAGTCACGCAAAGGTGTAATTGGAACGATCGTTGTAAATGCCGAAGGTAAAATGAAATTTGTAAGCATTAAGTTTCACCAAGATCCTTTTATTCATTGTGTGAGGTATTTTCGTTTTTTTTTTAAGCAGCTTTAAATGAATCAGGTTTTATGTGTAATAGTTAGACTTCTTTCCAGACTCTTATCGATGATTCTGGTATGGGCATTCACCTATAACCTTGGGCTCGTTGGTCAGGTATCCCAATCAGAACTACTCTGGACAACTCCACCACCGTTCAGTATGTTGGATTGTTGCATCATCTTGCCATGAAAGCCAGAAACACAGTGAGGGAGCTTGACCCTCAGAATGATCTGACATTCCTTCGTGTTCGGTCAAAGAAACACGAGATCATGGTGGCGCCAGGTAAGAATCATAACAGCAACAGTTTACCTTGTACTTGCTACGTGAAACGTACTCAGGACAGGGATTGAAGAGCCAGGTCAAGGTGGGGTTAGGTCTCTGAGAAACTTGCTCAACGGGGGGGGGTCCTTAGTTAAATTGCCCCCCCCTCCCCGCCCCCCGTATCCATGGAGACAGCACAACATTGGAGGAGCAATAAGATTCATCCCCCTTGAGATTCCATTGCCATTATACATTTATGGAGACACAAAGGGCATGATTAATCTCGGAAGATAAACGCAAAGACATTTCACATATTTCACATTTCCCAGATCAGCCACAAAAGCTTTCATGCGATTTCAACAACATTTATTCTGAGTTCTCCTTAATTATATACATGTACTCAGCTGTACTCAAGATGAGTGGAGACTAAGTTCCACAGTCTATCAGCTTCCTCTTTGCTCATAGAGTTTCCCATGCAGCAAGTACATTTGTGCTTCAGCACAGAAACCAGTATTTCAGTATCTCATCTGTGTGTCTCAGGTGCTGCTGACCGTGTCTACATACATATATTATACTATATTTCAGTCTGCAGTCTGGCCCGGTTTCTGCTGGTTGAGTCTATGGCCAATGCTCTGTTCATATTCCATTCATAACTGGGTCTTTTTTTTGCTCTCTTTCAGATAAGGATTATTTATTAATTGTGATCCAGAGCTCAGGTGATTAGCTCCTAACTCCAGTGGTTTTCACTGCAGCATTCTCCAAACCCTCCATTGCCTGCTTCCTCTCTTCAGTTAGACACCTCCGCCTTATAATGTACCAGGGAAATATGTCTGCCTTTATGCCATTTGGCTTCGTTTCAAGAAAGCATGTAAAATAAACTGAATTTGAGGACCTTTCCTGCCATGTTAAGCTTTTTTTCAGACTAGCATAATTTCTGTCGCATTGATTAGCTACTATATATTCTAAAGCTTTAGTAGATCAACACTTATGTCTTAGATTTAGTGTTTCTGAACCTCGAATAACAGAGTCAATGTCAACATATATGGATGCGCCTCACACTTTTATGTTAGTTTTTGTTGTTACGTATCCAGTGTAGTGCAGATGAGATTCTTTGGTTGGTTGGTGAGCTGTCTAATCCAGCTGGATACACGAAGTGTTAATAATAAACACTAAAGAGAATCAGCATCTACAATTAACTTGCTCTTTACTTTCACTGCAGTTTCCTGTCTGATTTCCTCAGCTATTAATTTCAGCAACTGCTGCATGCTTTTCTTGATTTTATCTTGAATTTTGTTGAAGAGTTGAAGTGAACGCATTTCAGTTGAAACTACACTGTGCAGTATTATGATATTGAATTAAAAGGACTTTAATTACTGCTTTATTACAATAAAAAAAATTATCCTCAATTAACCTCAGTTCTGGGAAATGTTTGAATTCACTACAGTCTGTATTATGGGAAGACCAAAATATTGTATAGCATATTCTAAAACATTTTATTGAATTTCTAAGAAATCTGCTGCCTGACCAAGTCTAACTTTTATACTGATTTACAGTCTCACTATTGTTCTTGTACTGATTCTCACATTTGTCAAGCACTTGGACAATAGTGTGACCTCCAGAATAGCGACTGAGTCCTGGCTAAACTTGCTCACTGTGGCCCTTTCAGATCTGGCCTCCTAATCATCCCCTACTGTATATCTAACTGGTGCATTCTCTCTGGCCTTTCCACCACCTTTACTACTGTGTGGTGAGCGAACTGGTGCAGAAAAACGGCCGTTGTATCGTCCAGGTAGGCGCTACACAATGGTGGTGCTTAAAGTGGCTCCAAATTGGTTCTATAAAGCTCTTCGGGTGTCTTGAAAAGCACTACACGAAGGTTGCATTCATTAATTCATTCACTCCTCACAAATCTCAGAGTTTGAAGTAACTAATTCATCAACCAGTGATTGAGTAGATAAGACCGAGTCTTGCATTCCAGCGAAGTTCACAGGTGTTTTATGTTCAAAGAATTCCAGTGTTGTTTGTCTGTTGGCTATGCTAATGCCCCCTGATGACGGTAGGATCGAGTTCATGTGTTAGCTTACTCCTACTGAAGTGCACAGTGCTTCTGTATGTGGGAGGCTTCAGGGTCATGCAGGTGACTCTGTTTGGATCTGCTGTAAGGACAACAGCCCAAATCCACACAGCTCTGGAAAAGCGGCAAGGCACAGTTTGCAGTATGCTGTCAAGTTTCTTTGTGCTGAAAGCAGCGAACGTCAGCCCACAAACAAAACTGACATTTCGTATTCAAGCATCTAACTCTTTTTCAGAAAAAGTTGCGAAAACAATGGGACAGTAACATGATTGTAGCAGATCTTGAAAAGATTTGAGTGTCTGTCACTAACTGCATCTGTTCTTTTTTTTTTTTTAAAAAAAAAAACTTCTGTTCACATTATAGAAATATTGAAATATTGTTAAAATTCACACCAAGATTATGGGTTCTAACAGTTCAGTCGGTTCTTTTGGATTCACATATGTCCTCATGTTCCTCAAATTCTCTCCATCTAAAAAGATAATCGAACTGAAAGGTTTGTGGGTTAAGTGCAGTAACCCCTACAGCTCCCTGAAATGTCTCCTGTTTCTGCTAAGAGATTAAATCATCGCCACTATCTGATATGATGAAAATGATCACCAGGCAGGCATCCTTTTTTCCCCCTGTGTCTTCCACCTCAAAGGGAAAGAAGAAATAGCACAATGGCAGAAAAGGAGGCTGAAGGGAACAGGCGACCAACGAAGGTCTCTGTTTGTGTGTCTCCTCAGCACAGAGGTGCATCATAATCTTCCCATTAGGGGCCTGACAGATGTCAGAGACATTTGTTTACAGTATTTGTGTAAAATGGCATGGCATAATCTGTGTGACTTGCACATGTCCTGTTAAAGAACAGCATGTACTAACCTTGACCAGAATAGTAGCATGAAAAAACGGAATTGCTATTTACCAAGTGTATATTTACAATTAATGAAATCCAATGTTGCACAACTGTCCTGAACTTTCAACCAGCAAATGCCCGTACAGGGTCTATTTGACACTGACATCATTATTGTACATCTGGAAAAAAGTCTAGAGCAATCAAATAGCAACGACGCTTAGGAGCACTGACAGGAAGCATGTGTGGTCAAATTGCGCGGTCAGAAAACAACAGCATAACATTGTCGTGAGGTGCGAAGAAGCTGTGTCGCTAAGTGTGAAAAGTGCTGTGTTGTGAAGACACGGCGACCACGTGGAAAACGGAAAGTCGAGCTCACAATTTGGGCTTTGCTCCTGGCCTCAGTATTGAAAATGATGTGAAATGTTAAACATGCATTGTATCCAGATTCATCGTGAAAAACACCGTAGATATATAATGCAGAATGACAAAAGACGACTAACTACAATAGGTCTTTTTTTTTTTTGCTTTAACCAGCACATACAACTAGTCTAGCATGTCAGTGAAGGAGTCTGGAGAGACAGCAGAAACAAACAGTTATTTTAGCTTGATCCCAGCGATATATTCATCTCCAAAAATTTGGCTGCCGTGTAACATATTTGGCATTTAGTATTAATCCCTTCAATAATACAGGTAAATCTTATCAACAAACAATTTATAGTGGTGCAATTAATACAGCACAGAAGTGTTTACTGTGATTTTGTGCTTCCATGTCACGCCAGTTGTTAAAGTTATAAGACTACAGATTCAAATAGGTGAATTTTTATAAAAAGCAACAAAATTCTTTTTCTGGACAGCACTAATCGAGTAAATAAAAATTTTTCAGCTGACATTAATTGTTTTTAATGTATGTGTACCACTGTTAGCTAAGTGGCTGCTGATTTAAAATCATTTTCTTACTAGAAGTTTGAATGTAAATTAATAGCTGATGTTTGTTATCACTGGCAGTTAGCTGGAAGATAGCTTTCAGATTCATAACCATGCTACTTTCTGGAGCTCCATAAGCATATCGTGAAGACCCTGCTGGAGGATGGATGGATGGATGGATGGATGAATGCTATCTATTGTTGGCAGTGTTTGATGGCAGTTAAAAGGCTGCTTCTCTTGAATGCAATCATCTTCCTGCAATGCGGAGAGGGAATATATCTAGAACAAATGGCTGAGGCTCAAGATAGCTGCAATGTCTCCTTTTTAATTGGCACATAGCAGGAAACCACAGAGGGACTCGCTGAAATCTGTAACCCACTAGCTGTGCTGAGGCTGTACAAATGTTATCAGATATAATAAAAAACTGCTGTTAAGATCTGGAGTAGAAAAAACCTAATAATTACTCAGAAACCAAAATACATTATACTAATGTATAATTCAAAATGAATTTAAGAAAGACATGAGATTGATAAGTACTCCACGTAGAAGTACAAATTACTTAAATAAGTTAAAGCCACAGTGATCAAAAATGTATTATAGAAAGTAGGAAATGACTTGCTTGTGCTTTAGTTGTAGGGATCATTAAGATTCTTCGTATTACTGGATGGGTAAGACACGACAAGCCCCGATTATATTTTGTAAGCTCTGTGATTAATTTCCTTCCGGCAGCGTTCCTCATTTTACTCAGTGTGTTTACGAGTGCTAGTCCCCGACGCAAGCCATCTCGGCAGTGCCTTCTGAGTGCACCTGCTCATCAGCTGACAGCTCATGTTTACCTATGAACACAAACTATTCTCTATAGTTTCTTAGCCATATGTTCCTTTGCTTATAATAAGTGGGCGTTTCCTATTGTTGTTTACCTAGAACCGCAGACGCCAGCCTGCTCTTATTAAAAATGCAAAAGCAGGAGTCAATCTGAGACGCTACCAATCGGTGGAAAGAGGTTCCTGAGTCACATCAGCACCAAGAAAGTAAAAAACAGACCTGCGAGTGCTGGTACAGCACATTGGCATAGGAAACGGCTTACCCTTGAAGTTATAGGCAATGGTAAATGCAATATTCATTACCTTTTCTATTCATCACCTTGTGTAATTCATGCATTAAAAGGAAAATGATTCTTAGCTGCTTTGTAACCACTTGGGAAATGGGATGAAGGTGCTCCCCAGAGTACATGTGCGTGTGTAGCAAAACGCAACTGTGCTATAGTCTGCTTACAGCGATCACACCTTGCCCCACTTTTATAAGACTTTCCAGTGAAAGCCTACTTGAAAAGCAGAATAGATCAATGGTGAAGCACGTTAAGTGTTACGATATGACGTGAAGGTTGGAAATAGGGTTGTTGGTGCCTTTTGGCTGTTCTTTGTTTGAAAAGTTTTACACTCCTAGAAAAACATGCTCTCTGTTTACTGTGAGGATGGACCGTGCAGAACATCATTATATTCTGAGCAATGGATATCAAAATCCAGTGTAAACACATGAATATAGTTTGGTCCTTTGCCCCGATACCTTAAGGTCTTGCCAACCATTTATTCTTAGATAATTAGACAGAATGCAGAACTTCATTTGTGTTTCATTGTGGATGTTCTATCAGTGTGACCAATTGCTTTATGATTTCGTATTAAATATTTTAAACTATCCATTTTCAATGATGATTTCTATGAAATGCACTGCAGTGGTCCTCAATCGCTCACTTAAGGGTTTGTGGTTTTGTAGTAAATTCAGCAGGACTGAGTAGTGCTGAAGTGAATCTATATACATACACATATACTGGAGGTACACATGTAGATAGATAAACATACACTCAGTGGTCAGTTCATTAGATACATCTTCCTATATAAATGGCCTATTCTTCCAAACAGCTGCAGCTGAATACATTCAGCAAGCAGACAGGGTCAAGAGGTTTGGTTACTGTTTGCCTACCTGTGAGAACAGCTAAGAAGCCTGACTTAGCAATTTTTAATGTGGTGTGATTGTTAGTGGCAAACGTGATGGTTCCACCATCTGAATGGAGCCGCCCTCCTGGGATTTTCATGCACTACAGTGTCGAGAGCTAACAAGGAGACCACAAGTGCAAAAACCAGCTTGCAGAGAGGCATCTCTGAGTGCACAATTCATTTACCTTGGAAGGATTTCTGCACATTGCTAGCTGTACCAATGTTAAGTAGCCACAATGTGTAAATATACTATATATATACATTAAAGGATGACTGTATATGAATGCAACAGTTTTCCGAATATGCAATGTAATTCCACTTAAGATGTCCCTGCTCTTCTAGTAAGCATTAAAAGACCACTGTATTTCCTGGGAAACTGATGCTTGGACTTTAAGGGAGGTTCACACGAATGGCCATGTTTGTTATGGGTATAGCAGAGAGATTATAACAGCTGAATATGTGCTAGATTAGATTAAGGACTTAATTGGCCTCAACTAAAGCCGAAACAGAGAAAGGGGAGCGAAACACAGTTTATGTAAGTAGGCATTACTTAGACGTGCATTATGAAAATGCTAAATTCCTATTTGCTGTCATAAATGGGAGATCACTGGGAAAACAAAACACAGATGCAAAATACCCCAATCTAAACATGCCGCCTGTACTGCTAGTTTGTCTGCCTGATGATTCTGGTGTCCGCCAAGCAGGAAACGTCAAGAAACAGGTACTTGCTGGGACTTGGGGTCACAAACTGGACGGAAGGTTCCGGAATGGGTTCTGACAGTTGGTGGAACAGAGGGAGAACCAGAATCAGCACTGACCTAAAAGGTGAAGAGCCAAACAGATGACAATACCAGGATTATGAGCATTGCTATAGATATGCAACAGACGACATACAGAAAACAAGAGCACAAAGTCTTGGATTCTGGAAACAACCAAGCAAACATACATATATATACAGTACATACTGTATTTATGCTAAGGAATGCATCCCATGACAGTGAAACCTGCCATCAACTTTGATGGAGCACAGATCACCCATAAATAACTACACCTACCCGCTTACATCCAACTTACATCTGATTCTTCTCAGATACCACGTGTTGTTTTTTCTCCTGTGAAAACCATAAGCGTTTGTTGTTTTCCTTCCTCTGTTGTCTTCTGGCTTTTGCTGCTTGGCTTTTGAATGCATTATAATATTAACTGCTGTTATAGAAATCTGTGCTATTGTTCTCACTGTTAAATCATTGTTAAATGCTTTGGGCCCACTATGTTGGGAAGGGTGTCGAACAAATAAATAAAATGTATTGAGTTGGAGCTGCAGAAAAAATTACAGGAATAAATTTAGAATTTGGATTTGGGCTTTTTTTTATAGATCTTGCTTCCGATTAACAGGAAATACCACAACATCACAGAAATTCATTCATGGGCAGGTTTACCCCATCCAGAGGTAAGGCGCTACGTGGCAGGGGTGGTACGACGATGTAAGCCATAGGTTACACTTACTGGTTCTTCATAATATCTTCAACATCAACATCTTCGGAACTCTTGAACACTCTAACTGCTACCTTGAATGACCTCTTCACTGAAGGCTCTAACTTGGGTTATTGTAATGATAATATATATATATATATTTTTAGATTAATCATCATTATATCAAATGATTATTATTTAAAATGTATTATCAGCAACATTATACTCAATAATAACAAACAGGTTTCCTCTGTTTCAAAACGAGTCCCCGTTGTGAATGTGTGAATCTTTTTCCAGAAGCGATAACAATTGTATTATTGATACAATTAAAAACAAAATTAAATCTACAACCCACCAGTTGTCAGATAAATAATGCTATAGCTCCCCAACAGTGATGTCTCACTAGCCAAAGTCAAATATACATACTGAATGCCTTTCTGGGCTACATAATTCATTTAATGTAGAGAACAGGGCGGCATGGTGGTGCAGTGGTTAGCACTGTTGCCTCACACCTCTGGGACCCGGGTTTGAGTCCCCGCCTGGGTCGCATGTGTGCGGAGTTTGCATGTTCTCCCCATGTCGTCGTGGGGTTTCCTCCGGGTACTC
>JAODJX010000025.1:272047-283585 GCA_026776945.1 Isichthys henryi | reverse complement strand
ATCCTGGGTTGTTCCCTGCCTCGTGCCCATTGCCTCCGGGATAGGCTCCGGACCCCCCGCGACCCAGTAGGATAAGCCGTTTAGAAAATGGATGGATGGATGTACGGGAATCTATTCGCATCACTTGTACATCACTTTGGACAAGAGTATCTGCTAAATACAATTAAGCATAAAGTGTGAATGTAAAGGACTCGTGCTGACCTGAAGTCTGCTTTCTGAGACTTTCCTGTTGTGTAAAATTGCTACTGCTTGTCTTCCATTTCTGCCAGTGATTGTAGGGAACTCATGTGAATTACTATACACAATATTGCCAAGAAAACTAATATATAGATGAACTTGGTGCCAGGGGACGCTCATGTGTCGCCCTAGGCAAGCTTCACCATCAGTTTGTGTGAAAGTGGGGGTGCTGGTTAAAATTGGCACCCCTTAGTAGATGGTGCCCTAAGCGGCTATGTTCAGTGTTGGGGAAGTTACTCACATAAGTAATCCACTACATACAGAGGTGGAAAGTTCAGGTCCAGAGAGTACAAATCCAGACCAGGGTTTTGTTTCAACCAACCAGCTGAGTTCTCTGTGAATGTGACTCTTAATGCTCTACTGGTTAGTTGAAACAAAACCTTGATCTGGATTTGTACTTTCTGGACCTGAACTGTCTGTGATGGATTACGTTTGTGAGTAACTTCTCCAAACTGGCTATGTTGCCTATAGATTTCCTTGTAATTGGAATATTTCCTCAGTTTCTGCACTAAACTAAAATATAGATATGCACCATGATTTTCCTGTGTCACTTGCCGATGTAAAAGGGTCCTTTTCAGTACAGTTCATGTTCGCACACAAAATGGAGACTACTAAAAATAACTGTCGTGTGTTATGAATCAGCACTGTGACTTTCTAAGTACACAGAGGAAATCATCGAAACCACAGGAAATCATAAAACAACATGTAACATTTAAAATCAGGACTGACACGTACAGCATGCACTAAAAACTATGCATGTAAATTAAGTTGTTACACATTAAGAATTACAATAGTTTATTTCTTTAGTCTGCAGACTTGTATGAAACTGCATAGTCACAAATCGCTCATCTAGTCACAGAATGAAACTACATTGTGATCATTTGATACTGTAGTCTACTCCCAGATCCTGTACTGGGTAAATGGTTGGAAGATGAAACATGGACATATATGCAGAAAAGTGTGCATTACACTGCAGAATTCATATACAGATCCTTCACTGTTAAAGCTATACAAAGGTCAGTGTGGGTCACTAACCTAGATTACAAGTTACCTAAATGAAATGAAACCTTCAGGTAACTATGCATCACTACATCACTACAGCAGGGTGTCCTAATTCCGGTCCTGGAGAGCCAGTTTGCAACACAGTTTGTAGATATCCCTGCGAAAACATGCCTTATTCAGCTCACTAATTGCAGGTTTAGTAGGTGTGTGTGAACAGGGAAATCAGCAAAGTGTGTCACAGACTAGCCCTTCAGGACCGGATTTGGGGAATCCTCGAGTACAGCATTAGCTGCTTTCATCCAGGCTGAAATCAGTCTGGGGCACACTGCTCAGGGCCCCTACCACAGGATGTTGTTCCAAGAGAAAGAATAAAGTGCAAGTGCATAGTTTTACAACATTGACATATCACAGACACACATAACCTACATATTGTTTTATTATAGAATATCTTTTCCCCATAAACTGCAGAGTGAATATGCAGATCAGTAGCCTACAAGTTTTAAAACACAGACACTAAGTGTCTCGTTCCAGATGTATTATTAAATGCAAAATGTAGGCCAGAGAAGTCTATTTTTGTCTATATATGGTTCATAAATGTATGTATAGATCTTTATACTGCACACACCAATTGCTCCGTACATCCTTATAAGAGCCAGATGCATAAATAAATGCATAAACTGTGAGATAGGTTGTGAGATAGGTTGTGAGATGGGTTGTGAGATGGGTTGTGTTTGTGTTTTACAAAAAGAGTTAGATACATAGCTACCCATTTACGCAGGATTTAAACATTGTCTGTTTATTATTGTCTTGCCATAAAAGTAAATTTAAAAAAATCTCAAAAGTATTAAAAAGTGTAAAATATATTGTTAAATGAGAATGTTCTTAGGTGTTCAAAATACCTACATACAACATAAGCTATATTCATGTCCAAAATCAAATCATTTAGTATGTAGAAAGAAGTCTATAGAATGTTCTTTTTCGTTCTATTCCAATATCAGATGTATATCTCTAATTGACTATTTTGTATGTATAATGAACTAACAACATGGGCATCCGTGGGAGACAGGATATTGGCAGAGGATTGCATCTAAGTGAACTCAGTTGGATATTGATCACCATGCAGGACCCATTCCTTAGTTGAAGAAATACATGTGGCCTGTATTGGACTAATTACCTCATTATAAATAAATTGGCCCAGCTGGGTGGCACGTCCCACTTAAGAAGTAGTATATTATTTTAGTCACCTGTTAAAATAATGGACCCTTTCAATTAAATTATGACCATTTTGGTTTGGCCAGTTGACCTTTGGTTTTTAACATTAGAAATGTCAATTAAAATAGTGCCTCTAATATCTGGCTAGAATCAGAGAGTGGGCCGGATAAGTTGGAGAACAGAACTGGGCTGGAGACAAAATAAATATGGCATCCCAGCCCCATACCAACTGTGTGCCAGACCTTGCTGTGAATGCTGGTAGGAGACCTCTGAACACACTGGTGGAAGTAACATCAGGAGGTGCACCCAAAGTTAAGCTCCTGCAATGAGTGGAATTCTGTCAGTGTCCTGCAGTAGCAGGGGGACAATGAAACAATGGCAGCCTAGCTCCATAAATTTGCTGAGAAAGCCTAGAGCAACTTGAAGGTCCCAGATGTTTGAAAGAACAGGCAAGAGGACTACATTCAAATCATATATTTTTCACAAGCAGTCAAGGAAACCCAGGAAAGCATGTTCTACCTTTCCTAGTGTAGACACCATAAAGATCTGATTCTCAGTGCCACAGGTGGTGTAGGGGCCTCAAATAAGAACTTTTCAGTTATGAAACACGAGGTTGGAATCCCATGTGGGAGACTGGAGTCGTCTTTGTTTCAGTGTGTGGAAGATCGTAGGAGACAGAGCTATGCATGATGGCATTCTAGATGTAAAGATGGTCATGTCATGCTCAAAGTCACACACAGTGCCATGGGGGAGCCTACTGCTCTGTTCTGTATCTCTTGCCGGGGCATACTGTATCCCTCGTTTGAGACTCCTGTGTTGCTTCTGAAGTTTGGAGGAGCTGGTGAATGCTCTGGAAGAGAAGCTGGAGAAATGGTGCCTCAAAACATTGTCAAAGCCACTGATTTACCGCACACCCAGTGAAACATTCATAGCCTCCACCAGCTCGCTCTACAATGTCTTACCGGGTTTTACCCACTAGCCAGCTCCTTGGTGACCTATTGATGCATCTGGTCCATCTTATGTTCTAACTCAGAATGATATAGAAGATCTGCACCGCCCACTGGTCTTCTGACTCACTCATGGCCCACGTGGGTCTGAATACAAGGTGGAAAAGTATGAGCGTGCAGGAGGTAGAAAAGATGCATGGAGGTGACTTCAGTGATCAATCACAGCACTCTACCTACAGATACCTCAGTTAGTAAAAGTCCAGCTAGCCCTGATTAGACTTAATTCACTAGCATAAATATAAGATCAGTGGGTAACCTCAGATGAGTGCATATTTTTAGTTTAATTTGCTTTATGTCTTGACCTTTAGGGATAATTTTAAGGGTAATCTAAATAATTTAAAAGGGCTTTGTCCTAATTTTGTTTGGTTTTTGGAAATGAAGTTTATTGATTCCCTTTAGTCCACCATCCAACTCTTCTATTTTCATTGCGCATCTAAACCCTAAAACTACAAAGGAATTCTAAGAAATTTGGATGCTTTTGACTGATTGATGAGGCCATATAATTACTGTTTATATACTTAATATTCACTTTGCTGGATTATAACTGTATCCCATGTTCCACTTGCATATTTCTCACAAGTTTTATGTTAAACCAACCTTTGACATGCAAGTATTACATTTACCGAACTAACAAACAAAACAGTGCGATGGGCTGGCCCCAAGTCCCAGGTTGTTCCCTGCCTCATGCCCATTGCTTCCGGGATAGGCTCCAGGCCCCCCATGACCCAGTAAGGATAAGCGGTTTGGAAAATGGATGGATGGATGGACAAACAAGACATGAATTCTGTATAATGGTTAGAACAGAGATTTAGATACATTACGAACTATATGCCCTAAATGGGACCAATACTCTTAAATTCTATACTGTTAGAAGATACAGAATGAGAAAATGATTTGTTTTGAATCAATGAAATAGAACAATGAACTAATCTAATTCATCTGAGGAAAAAGATTTGTTATATCGCATCTGAATCTTTATATTCCATAGAAAAAGTACCTCTGACCAGCCACTTTTTTTAAAATGGAAGGGCAGCTGATTTTCATTTAAATGTACATGAACGCAAACATACACAGTAGCAGAGCAGAAATAAAATGCCTTTAAGGATACTGATCGGACTGAACTGCTAGAGGCGGGCATGCTTGGTTAAGGTGATGTTGCTCTATGTCTAACACTATTAGGACTGCCAGTCTCTTGAAACTGATCTACTAATTTACTTGGTAATCCTATAATGTCAGTCTCCAGATGAATTAGGTCGTTCAAGCAGATAGGTTCAAATTCTACCTATACCTTATTTCAGAAGATTAACATTACATTTGATAAGACTGAGATCAGTGTTAAAGGTCCTTGAATTTGCTCCTTCATTTCTGGTTCACGATGTTCTAGTAAGCCTCAATTGTATACAATATATGTATGTATATTGTAAAGCTTTTCACTTAATTTTAACTGTCGTTTAGCGCGTGTTTGCTGAGTCACTTATACTGACATAAGCACAGCAAAAAAAAATTGTTGGAATCCAGTCTCTTCTTTCTTGAAATACTGAAAAAGTGACAGTTTAAAGATTTTCTTAAACACTGTGCAGATGGTTATAAGAATTAAAGTTCAGGAGAATTTCCAATTTTCAACAAGCAAAATACACCTGACCAAAAAAAAAAAATTAATAAAAAAATTGAAAACTCCAATGGATCACTGAAATGGATCATCTAGAAGGTTCTGCATGTCACATTCTTAGGGACATGCCTATGTATGTAAATTTAACCACGAACATCCGGTTGAAAACATCCAGTTTCTCATCATTACCATTTAATTGACATCACATGATCCATTATAGCCATTTTCTAAAATTAAAGTAGCAATTAAATGTAGACATTGCAAAATATGTTGGCATCATATTGGGTCTATAAGTGGTTATTAATGTGTATGTATCCTGACACCAATAAATAAAATTATTCTTTAATTGTGTAACTATGAAGCATGACTTGAAGGTCAACCGCATGCGACCGACACGTATTACAATAGGCTACTGTATAATGGGCAATGCACCAATCACTTGGCTCCTGTAATGACTGTTTAGACAGTCAACCCCAGAAACAAAACAGAAACCAACAGTCGTTGCCGTAAACGTTGCCGATGTGTTTATTTTTTGACACCATCAGTGACCCGATGGCGAGGAGACCGTCTGAGGTATGATCAGGTTTGTCAGTCTGAGCAAAACCCATAGCCATAGACGTATGAACAGCACCGCCCCGTTCTCTGTCTACTTGTTTGTTTTAATCTATGGCAGCCGGGCTCGATTGACGCTGCCTGCTGCTCCGCCGCTGCGGCTGCCTCGGAATAACAAGGCACTTCGTTAATACCAGTCCATTGGGGCTTTCTCCCATGCACCGAGAGAGCCGGAGATCCACAAAAGCCAGCGAGGCAGCCGAGCCACACTGCACAGCCCGAGCTCCGCAACCCGGCATGGCTTCGGGAGACCTTTACGAGGTACCGTAACCCCCTGTCATGGGCTATGCTTCTTAAAATTGCCATATAATGGAATTAGGAAGTAATGGAAGGTCTCTGCGTATAGAAAAAAAAAACCCAATGTCCTGAGCCCTTTAACAGGCGAAAGCGACCCACCATTCAAGCTTCATGGAGATGAAGGTCTTCTTTAGTGGCTTTTTTAGATTGTTCCATCTCCTGGTAGTTGGAATTTGGTATCTGTAAAGTGGCACGGCGTGGTAGAGTTACCTTGGGCATCTGAAGATGTGAACTCCCTCCCTCTCAGCGCACTAGTCTTGAAAGTCGTGATAAAGTGCAAAAATGACAGATGGACTAAATTGTCTTCTCCATGGAAAATAGCTGCAGATGGGGGGGGGGGAGTGATCATCTGGGCAGCGAACATCCTACAAGAGGTTTATCATTAGTAAATGGTAGCGGTGGTGCTTGGTGACAATTTAGTACCGGTTACCTCTGCTGATTGTAATATCTGTGGTTTAATTGATCCGACTCTTCACTCATGTTATTTGACATGCTGAATTTATGGTGTGGCATATAGGGTTAAAAGTTGGTGACTGTTGGCTGACTGCTCGTCAGATGTTCCCTGTACTGTCGAATCTTCGGGGAATATTGCGTCCATAATTTAGTTTATCTCGCCAAGTCAACGTGCTCTTCACGTGGCGTTGCGTAGTTGTTCATTTATTATAAACTGCTGCTGACTTCAGCTCGGTCTTGGAGGAGTGATGTCATGGCGACGGCCAGCGTTTCAGTTTCTCTTCCAGTCGCCAAACGTGCTCATCCAGCGCATCCTGCGATATGATCGAGAGGGTGGTAACTCGTAGGGCACGATCACGCCAAAGCCACGCCACATCGGGCTTAAATCGGGCTTAGAAACCATGCTGCATTTCTACATCTCATGATTTAGCTCGAACTGTACTGATAGTTCGAATCTGTGCCGACGTGAGGTTTCAGTACCAATTAGACAGCTCCCTCCCTCACTGGTTTCTGAAAGGGCTGGGATGTGTATTACAATGCAGGTTACCCGATTTGATGTTTTTGACGCGTTAACTATTAATTGATGGCGATGCGTAATTGCGAATATATTGATGTGCATAATTTGGATGACTGTCGCAACAAACACCCGGGGCAATCTGAAGTTTTGCCGTCGACTTGAGTTTTGTTTTGTAAATTTGGGTCTTAAGCAAGACCGGTGTTCATGGGCTGAAAAAAAGCTGTTCGTCTCTTTAATGTCTTGTTCCCTGAAACCTGTAGAACTTCATGCAAGAAGGAGAAAATGTTAAAACTGTTTATTGAAGGAATGATATGGACACCAAATGCGTAGTTGCCTGCTGCTTGTTTTAATCTGGTTTCATCTTTTCATACCCCTTTTGTAATCAAGTAACGCTGGATTAATCTTAATTAAAATTTTCAGTTTAGTGTTCATTTCAGAAAATATTGAACTAGAGGGGCACATTTCAAGCACCTATACCGCACAACATTTTTGAACAAAGAGGCAATTGTTGCTCAATTATCATATATAATTTCACCAATTTTTAAATAATAATAATTATTATTATTATAATAAGACTTAATCTGCATATGGAGTTGAGTATGTTGGTCAGTCAGTTTTAAGGGAAGCATTCTGAAACAGCAACATTGAAGGACTGGCAGGGCTAATCAGCATGGCCCTTAAAGTGTGGAGGCCACAAGAAGGAGACATGCCTTTGAAAAGAAAAGTGGAGACACCTGGAAGACCGTAGCCTGTAGTTATCCACACAACATTGTTTTACACAATGTTGTGCTGTAAGGGTAGATGTGCCTTTCATTCATGCATTCAGCTACTCTAGTTAAAGCAAGGTAATGATAGTTGAGGGTCTTTTATTCCAAGTGGATACAGACACCAAAAGGCAGCCTTTCATGGTATGTTAACCGCCTAATGCCCAGAATATCCAGATTGAGTGTCCAAGCCAGAGAGGAGAGGATTTAGCTCTCATGATTCATGTCGTTATTACATACTTATATTTTACTGCTCCGAAGCAGTAAATCTGGCTGCTATAGAAGCATATACAGCACAAAATGCATTAAGGCTAGAACAATATAAGCAGAACAAAACAGAAAAACAGACATCAGCAGGTTAATAGATGAGTAGGGTTGCCAATTAATTTTATACATGGTTTAACTTAGTCTGGTCATTGGATACGTGGGCACTGGCTCTGTTTGCGTGAATGAGTTTGGAGCCATTGGGACGACGCATTTTACAGTCTTGTGGCTGGTGGGAGAAAGTAGGCTCAGCAGCACCTCTTGGTTTGTTGTGGTGCCATAAGTCAACGGCTACCGGTGCTTAAGGATACAACATTGTAAAGGGGAGGAGCCGTGTTTCTTATTATGGCCAGTAACTTTTGCCATCATTCATCTTTTGGTGACTGATTCCGGGGTCAGCCCTGTAGCAGAGCCGGGCCCATTAGAACATCCCCTTTAGCTCACTGCACACATTGACAGACCTGAGCCTTCATAGGAAATGGACGGCCTGCTCTGGCCTTTTGTGTAGAGTTCAGATTTTTTTTGTCCATTTAGTCCAATCAGCTGCTTAAGTGGGCCTGCAGGTTCTTATACAACATCCACATCTTCATCCTCAGCCTGAATGATGAATGAGGCACAATGGAACAACACATATGACGTTCTGCCGAAGTAATAGCTTTGAAACAGTGAGCTAAAACACTAGTATAAGTTTACACAGCACTTAATTGGACTTGGTAATATCTTAACCAATGTGGGGGTCATGGGGGGGTGGAGAGTTAGGAGAATGTATTAAATCTCAGCAACTTAAAAACTTCTTTATATATGATATCTATTTATGTGATTCTGATAGACAGCAAAACAATTTCCCCGTAAGAGGATCAATATTGTTGCGTTGTGTAAAAACTACAAGTATTAGAAATGAAATACTATATATTAAGGTTATAATGTTGTTTGGAAAGTATGTTTCCAGAATAAGATAATCAAACTGTGAAGCAAAAATGGAAGTGAATGCAACATCATGCATGGGTACAGTATTTAAAGCAAATACTTGCAGGGTTAGAATATACATTAAAATAATATCATATAATGTAAGCTTGGCAAGTGATAGATAAAGCTTAAGCAGCGGCTTGGCTGGGTGTAGCTGAATGTTAAATCAGAGGAATGAGCTATATAAACTATATATCTGAATTTAGAAGTTTAGATATTCTGTAATACTCGGCCACACTCAGTAAGATTAGAAAATTCTGCATCTTTGGTGGGGCAAGGTTATTGGTTAATTTCAAAATAACTAAGAATTTGAAATACACATGAGAAGGACGATGAATGATTCTTAACCCGTGTATTAATCTGGTTTCATCTAACTATCAGAGCTTAGTGAGCTTCACAGTGATAAATGCTGCAAGGGACTGTGGCAACAGTGCAGTGATAGGAGGACAGAGCATTGCTGAGACGACCGTGCAGTGTTGACGAGCGGCTGGTGGAGCCAATGGGAAGCAACGAAGTAGCCAATGAGAAGTGGGTTAGACTAGTCAGCGACTGATTGCTCACTATGATCATATCCACTATGGGTTTCGATTCATGATTCTCCCGCCACTTCAGCTTGGTTAGAATTGCCCATTTTAGCAGAAGTATATGACAGTGTGTAAGTTTACAATTTAAAAAGAGAAAACTGTGGAAAAACAGTCCAGATAATGAGCAGTGGACAAGGAATAAATGGACTAAATCTATATTGTCAACATTTTTTTTCTGGAAGAAATGTACGCTAGAGTTATAACATTTAGGTGGCTGTGTACATCTTCTAAATATTTCAGCAGATGTGTGTAATTTTAAAGTTTCATGCTTTGGCTGCAGAGAGAAGGAACACGATGTAGAACTTTGGGCGTTTTATTTACAGAAAACATATTGATATTTCCGAGCGAGTTGAACACTGACAAGAACATTCCTGATGTTCAGGTTGCCCTGCAAGGACAGCTTAGTCACGATAAAGCTGTTTTGTCTTGAGATGACTGTGGGGGAACATGCTGCAAGAATACAAATCTTGAGGGAAATGGGTAGACCTAGAAGCTTGTGGGAGTTTCACTTGCAAAAAAATATCTTGAGGGCAGAAGGAAAAAATGATTGGTTTCATTAAGATAACCTATCAGATTGTAGAGGAGATGGATCAAAGCAACTGGAGGACGTGGGACCAACCAATGAGATGTCTTATCTTTCTGAACCAATCATTTTTTCCTTCTGAAGAAAAACTTGTGGTAGAACTGAAAACACTTTATCCGCACCCAGAAAGCCTGAGCTAGATGCATATTTCTGGAGCTCCTTCCTCTCCCTAGTTGCTCTGCTTTCAACAAGAGTAAGGAAGATTAATCAACTTTTACTGAAATTGCGTAAAGATTTCCAAAGCTATGGAGCAATGACAGAAAACTTGGCCTCTTGTTGCATGTTTGATTTATTTGTCCAATATGTGCTTTTACTGGTTAGTCCTCTATCTAATGGCACAGAAAATATTGGAGCATTAAGTCATGCTTCCTGCCTATTAGATTCACTTAAATGTTCAAAATCAGCAGTAATTTTTGCTGTTTCCTGATGTGCATCCAGAATACATGCGGAAATGCTGTCACCCAGATAGCTGCTCTTCGGACTTAAGAGCTGAGGTTGAAAAGTACTGGCAATATCCTTTGGGTTCAAAAGCAGTGGCCTTTAGACATTAACATTTAGTTTGATATAGTCAGAGTTTGTAGGGTGATATTCTGGAGGAATTGTAGACACCATGTGTAGCGTAATAGCATAAATATTAATGTTTTAATATTTTAATATTAATGTCCTCACCACACATGGTCACTTATTCAGCATATATCAGGCCACGGTTCCACATCAGGCACCTGTGAAGTACACGTCATCTTAGCTTGGGCTGAAGACTGAACAGTCAAATTAATTGTGCATTTACTTTGAATAGATTATTTAGTTCTGTTTTTTTTTTTTTGCCTGTGTTTTTCCAAAACGGGCTGCAGGTCTTACAGTGCAGAAGCCAGTCAAACTTTCACCAAGACAGATGCATTTTAATAGGAAAGAATCTGCAAACTTTAGAATTCTCAGTTTTTGTTATTTGGGGAGCTGCAGTGCCAGCAGGACAGAAACAACTTCTTGTAACTAGCAATGTCTGGAATGAGAAGACTGTATATATTTATGTGAAAGTGATGCATTATAGTAGAGCTATTTGAAAGAATAACTTTGGTTTAAAATCATGTCTTATTATGAGGTCTTAGTTTAGAAATGTGAGTGGATCTCTGGCTGAAATGTCCCCATAAGGTTATTTCTGGTTAGAATAAGTGCATCTATTTTTCCTGTATTTGAAATTGTACATAAATAATCCATCCATCCATTTTCCAAACCGCTTATCCTACTGGGTCGTGGGGGGTCTGGAGCCTATCCCGGAAGCAGTGGGCACGAGGCAGGGAACAACCCAGAATGGGGGGCCAGCCCATCACAGGGCACACTCATACACTATTCACTCCACACATGCACACCTATGGGCAATTTAGCAACTCCAATTAGCCTCAGCATGTTTTTGGACTGTGGGGGGAAACCGGA
>JAODJX010000025.1:256784-270368 GCA_026776945.1 Isichthys henryi | reverse complement strand
GTGACCCAGGCGGAGACTCGAACCCGGGTCCCAGAGGTGTGAGGCAACAGTGCTAATCACTGCACCACCATGCCGCCTCCTATCATTGTTATCAGATAATGAAATCATACAGATTTTTAGATCTAAAAAACATCAGAAGCATTGTAAATCATTTCACAGCTGGGAGAGCGTGCATCTTTAGCACTTATTGACAGCATTTTGGGGTTAGGTTACAACATGTGATCAGAACCTATTCTAATATGTATTTTTTATATTTCTAATTTATTTTATATATAAAACAGTTATTCATTTGAGTCAATTTTAGAAGGGAAATTAGTCTTATAGAATAAAGGGTTGAGTAGTATAACAGTCCTAGAATTTCCACACAAACAAATCATGCATCACGCAGCAATCAGTTAATGCAGTGGTTCTCAAACTCGGTCCTCGGGCTCCACTGCCCTGCTTGTTTTCCGGCTATCCCTGCCCCACACACAAGTCCCAGCTGTCTTTCAGCTTCTGATTGACTGAACACACCTGATGCAGGTAATCAGCAGTGTGTAGGGCAGGAATATCTGGAAAACAAGCAGGGCAGTGGGGCCTGAGGACCGAGTTTGAGAAGCACTGAGGTAATGGAAGCTTCAGATGTCTGACACTTTGGAAAAATCTAAATTTATTTGTATATCAAAGCAGTGACTAATATAAATGACTAGACATAACATTAATATCATATAATACTACTATAATACTTATTCTATTGACAGCTAAATCTGCAAGATATTTTTTCGGTCTGATTATATCCAAACAACTGAATGCCTGCTCATAGTCTTTATGAGGGTAAGATGACACTGTAGTACATTTGGAATGTTTTCTGTCACCTTTCATATTTAATGATTTGTTTGTGATAATTACAAGCTTTATCAGATCTAGCTGCGGCAATGAAGCCTGGGGATGGTTAGGCTTTGATTTGTGATTAAAAATGCACCTTACCCTCTTGTGGGAGATACCATAAGACTACTAACTTGTGCAATTCCCACAGAGGTCTGATAACAGAGACGTATATTTTGCTTCACCTGTTGAGTTGAGGACTCCAGGACTTGATCTCTATCTACAGGACTTCCACAGAGCCTTTTTTCCAGATCCAACAAAGTGTGTTTGGAAATTTTCGCAAAAACAAATTTAAAGGAGGAATACACATATCAATACATGTTCAATTCTGAGGAACCGGGGCAAAAACTTATGTGTTTGGGAGGTTTGCTGTATGGATTAAAAGTATTGGGACACACCTCTTAATCATTGAATTCAGTTGTTTCATTCAGACCCATTGACACAGGTGTGTAGAATCAAGCCTCTAGCTCTGCAGTCAGGTTTACAAACATTTGTGAAGGAATGGGTCATTCTGAAGAGCTCAGTGAATTTAAGCGCGGTCCTGTCATAGGATGCCACCTTTCACCTGTCAGTTCATGAAATTTCTTCCCTGATAGATCTTCCACTGTGGACTGTAAGTGGTTTCATTGCGAAGTGGAAGCATTCAAGAATAACAAACTCAGCCATGAAAAGGCCGACCACGTAAAGTAATAAAGTCTCCGAGTTCTGAAAACCGTAGTACATAAATGTCACCAAAGCTCTGTTGGCTTAATAACTGCAGAGGTCCAAACTTCCTCTGACATTAATCCCAGCACCAGGAGCTTCAGAAATGGGCTTCCATGGCCGAGCAGCTGCATGCAAGCCTCACATCACCAAGCACAACGCCAAGGATGGAGTGGTGCAAAGCATGCTGCCACTGGAGTCTGGAGCAGTGTAAATGTCTTCTGTGGAGTGACAAATCACGCTTCTCTGTCTGGCAGTCTGATGGACAACATCAGAGTCTGACCTCACAGATGCTCTTCTGGATGAATGGGGAAAAAAATTCCCACAGACACACTCCAAGGTCTTGTAGAAAGGGGTCCGATTCCATATTGATGCCTATGTATTAGAATGGGATGTCATAAAAGTTCCTGAAAGTGCAATGGCCAGGTGTCCCAATACGTTTGTCCATATAGTATATGTGCTTTCAACCACTTCTTCTGGACAGGGTCATATGGGTTTGCAGCCTGTCCTAGGCAGCATACAGGGGGACACCCTGAACAGGATGCCTGTCCATCACTGGGTACATGCATGCAGACACACTCATGCATTTTGTGCAATTTAGAGGTTCCAGTTGGCCTAGTCACCTGACTTTGTACCACAAGAGGAAACACCCAGTTAAGGGTGTAATTAAGGTCAACACACACATACTGTAGCAGAGGTGCAGCTTGTTTAGGATGCATGTCAAATACAGAAATGAATCTCAACGGCATTAATGTCAAGAAAACATAAAAAAATGCCATTCTTTATCTTTGAGGAATATTAGACAAACAATTTTATGACTGCAACCTATCAATCCTTAGTCTACCATTGCAGGAAAACCAAGCAAGTTGCAACATACTGTATCTTCTGAGATTAATGGCCTTAACTGTCTTTATTTTGGTATGTAACCGTGTGAGTTTCTATATCTTGCAGTCTGTGGTACCATTTGTATTATACAGTATCTTTACCAGTTGTAAGTCTAGTAAGTTTTGTAATTTACTGGTTTTGGCAGGTTTTTTTTATACATACAGTATGGTTTGAAGGTCATACGCTATGATCTATATGAATGCTATTTGAAATATGCTGACCTGAAATTTGACGCACATTATTACACAGCTCTCAAATCCAGCTGTACAGTTTGCATCAGTCAGTGGTTAGTATTATTATCTGCTAATGTTAGTATTATCTGCTAATGTTAGTATCATTATCTACTAATGTTAGTATCATTATCTACTAATGTTAGTATCATTATCTGCTAATGTTAGTATCATTATCTGCTAATGTTAGTATTATTGTCTATTAATGTTATTCATTGATGTTGGACAAATTATCCATATTGTGAGACATCTGGTCACAGCAGCTGAAACCAGACAAGGTTGATATATTAGTATTCAGAATGCATAGTCATGTTGACTATAGGGTGCAATCAATTGAACACAAATGGCTTTAAATGATACATAATGGAGAGTTGCAAAGTATTCTGTTTGGAACTGTGTGTTCAGCTTGGTGTTTTTGACGGTGGGTGGGACCGTGGGTGGCACTGCGGTCTCAAACCTCCAGGACTGTGGGTTTGATTCCAGCCCCGAGCGCTGTGTGTGTCTGTGTGGAGTGTGTATACTCTCACCATGTTTGTGCAGGTTGCGTCCCTAAGGCCCATTTTGTGCATGTATACCTTCTCCCTTTGAAGGACTGAAATGCAGTGCAGGGTGTCTCTGCGGCCCCAGGCTGGCTGGGATACTGTGTTGTATAAGTACTTATGGAAGGTGGATGGATCCACATACAAAGTCGTGTGAAGATCTGCAAAAAATTTGCACAACTCAAAAACTTATGACCAGTTTTGGAGCGTATAAGGTAAATGCAGGCCAACAGATGAGTTAAACTGTAAACCACATTTATGGCAATATCATGATTTTCTTGGTACTTTTGCTACGGTGGTTTCTGTGATGGAGATTTACAAGTGATGTGAAAATGTCATTTTTTTTGCTGCCAAGCTATAACTCTGATATATCAAAAACTGAAGTTAACTATACCCAGCAATTCCAGTCTTTGCTGATAATATTTATGATACTTATCATCTACCATATCCCATGCTCAGCTTCTGAAATATCAGGTACACTCTGGATGAATACTGATGTTGGATTTGACGCTGTTCTTGCAGCCACACACATAAACACATTTAAAAATGGTAATCGAATCAGGGTGTAGGGTCCTCGTTGCGTCAGACAATTTCTATCTCACTTTAAACCATCTGTGATGTATGTAAATTGATGTAAATAAATGTTTTTGCAGCCACTTTCACTCCTGTGGTAAATTATTGCTTGCTTACTGCATATACCCCAGTTAGTAAGGTTAAAATCAAATAGTGAGAAGTTGTTTTTTTGTTGTTATTGTACAACTGCTGTTTCTGTCACTTCAGGGAATATTTTCAGCAGCTAGGCAGGTTTGTTATGTACATGTGTCTGTACCTCCCCCCTACACAGTTTCATATGCTTGATCTTACCATATAAATAAATAATCTTTGGCGCACACACACAAACACACACAGATTAGGTATCTACATCTTTGTGGAGGCTCTCAAGTCACTTCTCAGAGCATAATCCTAAACCCAACCACAGTATGAGAACCGTAGCTCCTACCCAGCCCTAACCTTAATCATACGTAAATATAACACTTTTGGTATTTTTTTAGTTTTTGATTGTATTCACAGATAATTATGATACTGACTGAAAAATTGTCCCTACAAGGTCAAAATAACAGGTTTTTATAACATTACATTGTGGGGACCAAATGTAATAAATACTTCACCACGTGCGCGCGCACACACACACACACACACACGAACCTATTCTGTCTTAATTTGCAAGCTAATTTTTTTAAATATATATAATCAAGCATCATTTATTGCAAGCTGTTGATGTGACTGTTGAAGAAATGCTCATGCAGGAATCGAGTGGAAATGTCATCCAAAAGGTTGGGTATGACCTTAAAAATCTCTAGTTCTGTCACCAACAATGTGTCATGTGCTCAGAGAGGAAAGAGAGCTTCCTACCACTGCCAGGCCAGACCTCCTTCCATGTGGCTGAGTTTTTGTCTCAACTGATCTTTCATTTAACATGCCTTGTATTGAAAATTAGCAATTACCAAACACTGATCTCTGATTTGATTAACTTTAGCAATTGGTCTAATTTCTATTCTTAATGTATATTTTTACAAAAAGGTAGCCTTATATGCAAAATACAGTCAAAACAATAGCTCAAATATAGCAGCTCTACAAAACTGAAACTCTGCAGTCAGAATTTTAGCTCCTAGTTACTCAGGGTACTTGGAGTTGTCCCTGCGACTATGACCAGGATAAGCGATTACATCATGGATGCATGCATGCATGGCTGAGTTGTCTGAATCTTTATGGATCGCTGCTTTCTTCAGTGCTGACTTGAATGTTAGATTGTAAGCATCCTATAGAGCAGGGTTACCCAATTCCAGTACTAGAAGGGCAGTTCGCAACACAGCTTAATCAACATGTGTTTGAGAACGGAAATCTGCAAACTGTGTTGGATTCAGGCTCGTGGGTGCTTTTCTTACCCAAAAATGTTCTGTTGGTAGAAGGAAAATTTATTGATTCAGAGACTTAACCAATCAGATTGTAGAGAAGGTAGACCCAAGCAGCCAGAGGAGGCGGGGCCAACCAATCAGATGTTTTGGTTCCACCTTCTCTAGTAGCTTGGACCCACCCCCCTCCCCACCTCCACAATCTGATTGAATGTCTCTCTGAACCAATAATTTTTCATTCTCATTTTTCTGTAAGTAAAACTCCCATACGCTGGATTCAGGCCCTTCAGGGAACTGGAATTAGGGAACCCTGTTGTAGCGAGCCATGATGTTTATCTGTCAAATGCCTGTTCTTGCTACTCCTTAAAGCTTATGAACACATGGCCAGCAAGTTGTTCAGTGCATGGATAAAATGATTTGGTGTGAGATATGTGAATTTGTTCCATTTAAACGCCGCTTCTCTATGGTATTCTTACTCTGCTCAGGGCTAAGTTGAAAGAATTCCTCTGTGAGCTGCGTATGAGTTTACAACCAGGAAGTGGTGAGATAATGTCGATGAGCAGCATTGCTGTGACTCATAGTCCTACGTGGTATTTAAGTGTCCATTGTTGCTGGCATGTAGCTGGGAAACGGGGCTCGGTGGCTAACATTGCTAAGAGCCAAGCTCACCTTGCTTTTTTGAACAGTGTGTGTGCTTGGAAACGCACTACACACCAGTGTCCCTCCGACTCAGAACATTATGCATTCATTTTTTTAATTATTTTTAATTCTGCTTCTGTTTGAATGGGTGAGAAGTTGCTAGGAACTGAGGAGGAGAAGCTTTTGCCAGCAGCCTGCCGGCATAGTGTACGGTGGACAATATGACAGATTTGGTATCTTATTCTGTTTTTGCAAATAGTAGCATAAGAAATGATCGAAAACACATTTCGTAATTCACACAGTTGGTTGTTTCTGTTTTGTATTCTCATATGGACCTAGGGAAGTCTAAAATAAGTTCATATGAAATTCCTAATATCCTTTTTTTGAGTCACTTATCTATATTTTTGTTGCTTCAAGAGATCAGAAAAAATACAGTCATATAAACTGTAATTTACTTTTATTAGCTAAGCTATAAAATAATATAACTTTTTAAGAAGTGCATCCCCCTATTAATTGCCTTGCTAGGTGGTTAACTGTGCACTAAGAGCGCCCTTATGCATGTATGGGGTATATAAAGTCTTCCGTAATAAACTTGTCCGTGTGACTCTCCATTATCAGCCGTACCATTTTTATTTACTCTTTTTAGCTTTTTTGGCTGCTCTCCTACTGTCTTATGTTGAATAAAATACTGCACTCACAGAAGTTAGTGAAATAACAGTTAATGCAACCAAGTATCTAAACAGGATGCTGTGTGTAGCCAGTTTTTACTGAAAGAAGACCTTTGGGATTGACTGTAAACCTTGCTCACTATTCTACATGCATTGTCTCTGAAGAGTATGGTAACTGGAATGTTATTGAAACAGTTCTTGATTCACAGAAGTAATTTGTTCCACAAACTCTTACATAAGTCAAATTTTACGTAAGTCAGATTTACCCCCCATAACATTCAGGTCTCCTAACACCAAAAAAACACAAGGCAACAACATACTAATAAAACTATTTCTAAAGAACACATATTGAATAAAATATTTTTGCATTAGTGCTTTCAAAAACTTTTATGTATCTCAGATATTTTTTGCATAAGACCAGATTTATGTGAGCTGGTTTTACGCAAGTCGAGATTGGGCTGAACTTCTTTCCGAAAAAATTACTCGTTCTACCGAAATGCTATACAAATGCTTGTTTTGTTCGCATTGTGTCAGGGTTTGATTACTGTGTACTAGACGGTTCTAGAACATCAGACATATGCTGATAACATCTGCTAGATTGAACATGCCGAATGTGAATCCGGAATCGAAAGCATGATCTTCCAAATGACCTGACTGGAGAAAATAGTAGTGAAAATACAGACGGCTGAAGGAACGTCAGCACAGATGAGCGTGGCTGTTATGCAACAACTAAGCCAACAGTATTACCCAGCGTAAACAAGCAGAACATGCATGTAGCTCCTACAGAGCCATTTGTCATATCCCAGCCAGCGAGGCTTACACACAAAATGCCCACAATGGGTTTTGCTCTTCAGTTATTGGCTTGTGCTCCAATTGCTGTGTTTCTTCACAATGCCTGCTAAATGCGTCATGCTTTTCAAATGGGTTCACAGTACGACGCTCCGATTCATTCATTACTCTCTTCCTTTATATTTCTTTTGAACACATCTACCGCGTTCACAACCTAAACAATGAACCAGCCTCCACATCCTGTACACATGCAGTTATCCCGTGTGTGAGGTCCCACCTAGAAGCCGAGCTCACTCTTAAAGACACGGCGTAGAATTGCAAACGGCGGCTAAGCGTCCATATGTATTTATATATGACCCTTATATCTGCAGACATTTGGAAAACATGTGCTTTGTGTGATTTATTTTTTATGTGTTTGCGTGGGTATAAAAACAGCATACAGGCATAATCGTGTTTGTTTCATGCATCGTGTTAAATAAAAACCAGACGTGGAAAAAGTCCACAAAAGCGTTTATCATCATGATGAAACAGTGACAGCACCTATCGGCATTGGAAGGAGCATAGATGTTAAATTTCCACAGATGTAAACCGCAAAGCCTACAGCACATCCTTAGGTGATATATAAGGGCTCATCACGATGTTTCACGTAAGGAACTTAAAAAGTGCATAGCAGAGTCTCCCTTGCTATCGATGAAAAATGCATCAGGCAGTTCCAGTTAGACCAGTATAGGAAATGTCATAGTCATGGTTAAAGGGGCTATATGATAGGCAGTGTGCAACAGTGAATGTGTGCTTATCTGCAGCCAGCAGTAACTGTGCACCCCAGGGGCAAAAGACTTGGTTCATTACTTAAGCAGAATTATTTTTCAGTTGTTTTTGTCATAGAGACAATAGAAAGTATTGTCCCTCTGGGCAGAGTATGACTTCTGTGTACTGTCATATATACGGTTATAAAATACATTGTTCTGTCCTTTTTTTCTTGCTTCTGATTTCAATGGAGATTTATTGACGAACGACATTTACTCTGACGTCAGCAGCTTTGAGTACATAGGTATGTCACGTGACATAAATAGGCAGTAGGGTTTTCCCCCATCTCTTATCACCTCCAGTCAAAGTCAGATACGTCGGTCAGCCTTGACTGGTCCTCTTCGAGGCACTTTTGTTTCGTCATATGGGAGTGAGGAGCCCAAACCGGCTGACTTTTTTGCTTGTCATACATGCCTCAAAACGTTTACCTCATCATATTCTAAAATCCTAAATGCCTTCATGAACGTTTTAGATGAGCAGATACAACTTTGTGGTTTGGGCCAAAGTATGACACGGTAAGAAAAACAAGGAAGCGTGGTTGAGATACTTGTGAAGATGATGGTTTTTCAATATTATCCATAGAAATAGATCATAAATGTATATCGTGTAATAGGTCGTGGGATCAAGGTCTGCCGTAAGATATGAATGAGGCGCGGGAGGGCAGGATTTAAGCAGAACTAATGCAAGTGAAATGTAAAATTGGATCATGACCCTGATTATTGAACATCACGAAGAGAGGTGCAAAGACCACAAAGAAATGCACAGGAAGCCTCTTCTAACACAAACACAGCCATTGTTCCGAAGAACATGACTCCAGCTGTCTCAGATCCACCCAGCTACAACCAGCCAAGGCGGTCTGTCCAGCTGCAGTTAGTGGATGTTACCCCACTAACGACACGATAAAGGAATGGAAACGTTCAAATGTCCACTTTTTCCTGATTTTCCTGGAACATTATCCTGCTTCTACAACAAATCCTACTAAGAAAAAGACAAATGAAGGGCATGGTAGAAGAGCAGGCAACGCTGTGGCTCTACACCTCAAAGGTCATGGGTTCAAGGCTGGCCGGGCGCATTTGCAGAATGCACAAGTAATATGAAGTGATAGTTATATTATAAAACAATGTTTTTCAACATGAATTGCGTAAAAAGGATATTCGGGTAATATCGTTATCGTGCTGTCATCGACAGAGCCTTTGTGAAAATGTAAGATGTGGGAAAAAAACGTTCCAATAACATCACAGTAAGAACGTCGATTTTGAGAAGACCTTCACATAACGATGGCTGAAGTCCCGCATAGGCAATCGATCGCTGTGGTGATGTTAAAGATTAATTAAAACCTGTTCGGTTTCGTTGTGTCTTGTTGAGTTGGCTAAAAAAAGAAAACAGAAGCGTGAACCAAATCTGAGCTTCTTCCAAGTACCTCAGACTTCTGCTTGTTATCCTGCTTTTTCCAGCAGAGGGTGAATGCGGAAGAACTCCGCACAGAGCTGATTTAAGAGCAGTAAGTGCTCTGTGGGTCCTAGCAGTAGGACTGCTGGCGCCCACAGTGATGATTTCCGCCTCTACATTACATTTCAGTTTAATCATTAAAATTCACTATTTGGCAGGATTATTACGTGGTCGCGTGGTTGTGTGTTCGCTGAAACCCTCCTCTCCCACCTGCATCCTATCTCTCAGACGCAGGCCATCGTGTAGGCAAGCCTACTGATATCGGCGCTGGCGAATGAATCAGCACAAATTATCGCCATGACTGATCTATTCTCTGGATGCCTGGGTGTCCTTCACGGAATGAGGGTCATACAGGGAGCATGCAAGCGGATCGGCATGAGGGCACATGTTCGTTTTTAGGTCGCTCTTGTACAAATCTTTGGTCACGTTGTCATTTCTACCTTATTGTGATCTGTGTTTGCTGTCATGTCGGTCTATGTTTATTTGTTTAACCCATTATTCCGGTGACAGTCATTTCCGACTGTGTGTGAACTTCCCCTCCGGCCCACTCCCCTCATCTGTGTCCCTATTGAGCAGCTTCCTTTGTCATGTAAAGCGAGTGACACAGTGGAGAAATCGATTGGAGCAGCAGCGAACTCGGCAACTCAGGGGTGCCTGACAGATTAGTAATTATTCATCATCAATTCAGCAGCTAGAGTATTTCCAGAACATGAAATATCTCTTGTGGAAACAAAAATGACACAGCTAATTCAGTTCAAAGTTAAGGGGACTTTTCTTTCAATGCGTGACTATAGATTTGTTTATGTTTTGTAAGCTAGAGATATACCTATCACCTTCACTTATTGCATTATCTAAACGTGAAAATTGCTGCTATATTTTCTGGTCTTAAATACTGAGAGTTTGCCTGAAAGAAATCATAAGATTTGTAAAGAAATTGTATTGCTGCTTTGCTTGCCTGTTATGTGGTATTAAATCATAATTGTGATTATCAAAGAATATTTTTAAGATTTTTCTCCCAGCAAAATTGAACAATAATAGTGTGGCTGAAAATATTTAGTTTGAAGATGACTTTGTGTACATTTGCCCAGTTCTTTGTTGACAGAAATGGCTGTCTCCCCTCCCTCCCCCGAGCAGGATGGAGTTTGGGTGCCATCCATGGTTATGGCTGTGAAAATAACTGGGATGCAAGCAGATTTCCAGCTGGAGATTGGTGGTGGTGTTACTGGTGGTGTTTTATATCTTGACTGTCCTCTGTATGAGTGATTCATGGCACTCGGATGAAAGCTGCGGCTTGGGTGGCACTTTGAGTGGTTCTGGGGGGGGGGGGGGGGGGGGGGGGGCACACAAATGCGTAATTTGATCGCTAGTAAGCACCGGCATCAGATACACACATGGCGTGATTAGCTTGCAGAAAATCTGATGTCACAAGACGTGTGAGAAGACGGGAGGAAAAAAAATCAAAATATCTTCTGGCTGGAAGGAGGGGGACGCTGGGAAGAGGGAGTAATGAGACTGTGAGATCAAACATGAAACGGGGAAGTGACCCCCATCTGCGGACAGAGATGTGTGGCCAAGGTCTCAGATGATTCCCTCATTTGGTCGACCGTCACATCAGATCTGCGGACAGAGATGTGTGGCCAAGGTCTCAGATGATTCCCTCATTTGGTCGACCGTCACATCAGATAAAACCAATAAAGACAGAGGTGATTTCAGGCCCCAGCGTCTTCACTCTATAAACGCAGAGATGAGCTGTTATTTCTCATTCTAGCCTGATTACTCCCCTTTGACCCCATGTACCTTGTAACTCAGTATTTTTTTCTGGACTGTCTTGCAACAATAAACTAGCTGCTAAAATGGTGTCAGAGCCGGCAGTCATTATTTAATGACTGTATGTTTCACTCGGTTGACACTCTCTGCCCCTCAGCCAGTTAAACTTCTTCCTGCCTAGACTTAGGCCTCCAGCTATGTTAGAATATCAAGTTTGTGACAGAGCACGTGGTCAAGGTGGCAAAATGCTCATACTGTACATCGCTTTGGACAAAACTACCATACAAATAACCGTGAGAGTAAAGTTCCTACATCATATTGTTCATGTTTTTGCATCCCTGGGTGGCTCCATGATACAATGGATAGTGCCTTTGTCTTTCTAGTCAAGCATTTGAGATGTGACTTGAAGGTTTGGTTCAATGCCCAATTGCATCACTTATTTTGGGAGTAATGTGGTGCTCAGCGGTTTGGGGGGCTGTCTCCGTGATCAGAAGGTCCTTAGTTCACAACTATATATATATGTAAAACTATATATAAAACAAGCCCATATTCATCTCTTCCTCTGTCTTTAGAGTGGTGGTGGTGGGGGGCTCAATAGATCAATAGATGGGCTGTGTGCCCTTTATTCTCTTCTCATCGGGGGTGGTGTGGGAACAGAGTCCCCAGAGCCACAGCTTGGGGATGTTGCCATTTAAGCAGGAGTCGTGTCACACGGAGTCATTGACCGGACAGAGGAGAGAGCCTGCTATCCGGCTACAGCAGACTGATTTAAAGAGGCTGTGGATGGATTAACTGATTTTTATTGGTGGTTCCCAGTTTTGGCTTTATTATATTATTCAAGTACCTCATGAAAAATCCCTTTGATTTAATATGGGGTATTTAAATAGCATACAAATAACTAGAGTTTATGTTAGAAACGAGAAGATCAACCGTCTACTGTGGTTTCAAGACCACATCTTGGTCACGAGTGATGCTTCTTCAACACTGCAGCACTGACTGCCCTCTGAGACCATTAAGGTCCTCAGCAGTGAAGCAGTGTACCATCAGTACGCCAAATGAAGGTGGCCGCAGTGCGAGACTTTTCCAGCGGTTGTACTTTAAAGTTAAGATTTAATTGCCTTGCTAACTAAAGTCAGTAAAGCGTGAGAGTCTCGGGCGTCGCCTAATTGTGAGCCTCGCGTTAATCTGCAAAGAGGCTTCGCACCTCAGCTTTAAAGGCACATCCGCATGGACAGCATGGGCTGACAGAAAGGAAGTAAATATCTTTTGGACATCAGTTATTTCTCTAATAGCTGAATCTGTTTTTTTTTTTTTTTATGGGCACTGTTTCAAGAACCGTCAAATCAGACTAATATCGATGCTATTTTTATCTCCCGTGCTTTCAGAGTTGTACAGCATTGATTCATTTGTATCTCCATATTTTCCATAGAAAACAGTAACTTTTATTTCTCCAGGAAGATAAATTGGATTTTGTTTTTCTGAACATGGGCGTAAATTATAGGAGGTATGTAACCCCAACAATAACCAAAACCAGTCAATACAACCCCCTATACCCCCTTACAATAAGCCCCAACCTCAATCCCCCGGTGATTATGCCGTTATTCTGCATATTAATTCCCACGGGGTTTCAGTAAACAGCACGTATAATATCCGCCTAATAACGCTTTTCCAGCAGCCCCGGTTTGTAGGTGGAAGCCAGCGGTGTTGTTGAATCCGCCATAGGGAGGCGATGGGGAATCCCGGCGGTGCGATAGCGGACTCAGAGCCACACTCCCCGCACCTCCCCCGCCACGTACGGACAGCTTGGAGCTTTAATGAACGTCATGGCAACAGTTTATGGGGAAGTTATTATCGCGGCACCGCACAGTAATGAACACGACAGTAGACACCTCAATTATCAGTAGCAGGTAAACTAATGAGCTCGGACCTTATTTGCATGCACCATGGTGACCGGTCTGGTGCAGGGTGACTATTTGGGGGGCGTCAGGGGGCCGTTTGCGTCAGTGCATAATTAAAACCAAAAGGCAGTCTGTTTGAAAGCAGGTTCCCCCGCGGTCTCGAGGACTGGTGACACAGAAGGGCATCCGGGGTGATGGTTAGGGGGTAAGGGGTTGGAGTCTTGTATGAAGGGGCAGGACACCCACTGTTTGTTGTTGTCTCTGGGGCACGGAGACTGAAAGAGATGGAAATTTGAAATATTACATCTAGTTTTTATAACTGTAAATCCATTATACACAAGGGCATAGGGCCCCAGGGGAGTGGGGGTGTTGGGGGGGGGGGGGGTTGGCGGGTTTGTTTACCCGCCCCCCCCCAAAAGAACAGACCATGGGTG
>JAODJX010000025.1:223565-240500 GCA_026776945.1 Isichthys henryi | reverse complement strand
TTTGGACTGTGGGGGGAAACCGGAGTACCCGGAGGAAACCCCACGACGACATGGGGAGAACATGCAAACTCAACACATATGTGACCCAGGCGGGGAATTCAAACCCGGGTCCCAGAGGTGTGAGGCGACAGTGCTAACCACTGCACCACCATGCCGCCCCCGGGATCCCCTCAGTCCGTCCAAATTTTTTGCTACGCTCCTACCTACCTGGAGCTGGGAGGGAGCAGAAATGTGGACTATCTGTGGCTCCCTGAGGATCGGACTGAGAATCACTGCTTTAGACTGCCCCTCCTCGGTGTCCACGCATCTTTATCAATAATTAATTGTAGACTGAAAGTTTATAGGTGTAATAAATTCTTTAAATTCCTATATGGAAAGTATCTAGAGGAGATCCACAATGCACAAGGAAAACATTGAAAGTCTGCGGATACACACACCCACCAACCTGAAAGGTGTAAATTACCAGGCCGGAGCCTGAGGGCACGGAACTCCGAGTCTGTAATGTGCAAAGTTAGGCCAAGTTGATGCATGGCTGAGATGAAATGATTAAAATGTTGGGGCTGAGGTGGGATGGAGAGGTTGGGTGTGATGCCCCCCCCCCATATCGATCTGCTGGCTTGTCCCCCACCTCTCTCTACCCACAATGCCACCCCTAATTTAAACATTACCAGCTCATATAGCTAACATTTACTGCAGCTATAATTCAATCGGCAAAAGACTATAAGAGCTTCTGAAGTCTGAAAAAACTGTTGGCTTCATATTGCACTAACAGTTACAGCAGCTGTAGGGTCGTCATCAAACTAAAAGGTATTCCCTAATACACCCCCCCCTCCCCCCCCCCAGAAAAAAAAAAAATTCTGAGCCACCCACAGAGTCTGCCCACTTGCTCCACCAAGGCTTGTTATATTTAAAATGTATTTCAGTAAAGCGTCCTCATTTGTCATTCGCTTACTATCTTAATCCTTTGGGAATTTTTTTCCCATCTACACTTCTGTAAAATGACATATGACATATATGACGTATGGACTCAGTAGGTGTGAGTACTGGGTGCTCCAATCCAACGGGTCTGCGGAAAGGCCTGGTGTTTTTACTGGGTATTTTATTCACGCCCCCACAGGCAGCGATGGAATAGTCATTCACACCCACCACAGTCCCCCGCCTCCAAAAAAAGGTGTTTGTATTCCCTCGTTTTGTTTTTCTATCTTTGCTTTAGCCTAGAACAGCTTGTACATCTATAGATGTCAAGGATCTTTTACGCATATTAGAAGCCAGATGTTAAGGATTTTTGACTAGTAGCAGTATTAGTAGCAGCAAAGTGACCTTCGTCAATATTTCTGCGGCTCTAAGTGAAATAAGGCTTGTTGGCCGAAGGAGGCCCATCATGCATAACTCCGCGATGGAGGTCCACTCTTGAAGCCGTACATCACATGAATGTGTCCCCCACACCTAGGCAAGAGGCCGCAGTGGGTGACCTCCGGCTCCATCACCCAGCGCTCTCTGTGCCGTTCCTCTGCAGATCATGAAGGAGGTGAGCCGGGCTCTGAGTAACGCGGCCACCGACAGCAGCAAGCTTCTGCTACTCAGCGCCGTCGGCAGCGTTTTCTGCAGCGGCCTGGATCACTCGTACCTCATAGGCCGGCTATCCACTGACCGGAGAAAGGAGAGCAACAGGATCGCAGATGCGATACGGTGAGGAGGCGCGTGCCGTGCTCTGCGTTAATGTACTGCTTATCTGCTAAATGTCCCAAAGTGTTCCTGTGTGTGCAGATGGTGCCCAGGTATTTTTAGCAGTGAAGTGATCGTTTCCAATAACGGCTTTAAAATCAATGGCTTTAAAAATAAACAGGTTGAAGTGGTGAGTCTCGACTTACTGCTGTTCTCTTATTTTTTGAGCCTTTATTTTTCATGCACAGGAACACTCATATATGTCTACCTAAATTCTGGAGGTGAAGAACGTGATCAGTTTCCGAACATCCGCTTGACTTGCGTACAGTCTTGGTGCATGAGGGTTAACTCGGAGGGAGCTGAGGAGATCACACGGAGTCTGCTGGGTCGCGATGAGGCTGGGGAAAGCACCCCACCACCCCCACCTGAATAATGTCTCTCTCACCTCCCTGAATAAAATCAGACGAACACAAACCTGTATGACATGCACAGAGGTGATTGAAAATTCAGCCACAGAACCGGTGTTTGCCGTCATTCCATAATGAAACAGTGGGGCGGAGATGACAGCTATTTATTTGTAACTTATCATAACAGAGTTAAAGATACTTTCCTGTGGCAGGGAGCAGCCACTCACTTGTGGTTACATGTCAGCAGTAAACGCCGAGCCACTCTCCCACGTACTTCTACCTTTCAGTTTCTTCCAACGCAACATATGATAGGATGTGAACAATGATGCATTCACTCGAAACTCAAGAGAAATTAATTCTACATATTTTATATCACTATATCTCCATTCTGTATATATGACTGTAACTCTGTGAAAGCCTGTGATTCTTGTTGTACAGATCATTGTTGTTCTAAGAGTTTTTCCATTTCCAAAAATGGGAAACGTGTAGCAGCGATGTGAAAATATGTGTGGTGGATGTGAGGAACATTCTGGCACTGATATGTTCACATACCTGTATAGGTCTCTTTGGGGATGAGTGTGAATGTGTTTGCAGGGTCTCTGGCTCCAGGGTCTGATTATGCATTCACCCATTTCTTGTAACTACTTATCTAATGCAGAATGAGCCTGGACCCTCTTCTAGGAAAAATGAAACAAAATGCACACTCCATTGTTATCAGTCCATCACAGTGTGCAGGCACGCGTACACACACTCACTCACACACGCACACACACACATACACGCACACACAAAAACAGGAGCGATTAGGCAAGACCAATTCACCCGCATCACATACCTTTGGATTGTAGGAGGAAGACACAATGGAAAAGCGATTTTAAAGCTTTTGTATATATGAGTTCATGAAAACTTGGTTGAAGACTAGTCTGTAAAATACTAAATTTATAACTCATTTCCTTGAGAAAATCGCAAGAATCCTTTTTGTTTTTGGTAACAGAAATATTATAAAAGAAAAATCTAAAGATTATGTAGGCAGGAGAGATGTGCCCACTGTCCACATATAAAGCACTGTGATGTAGCAGTAATGTGAGTCTCTATTAAACCTTGTTTTCACTATTGATTGTGTCTTTATACTGTCAGTCAGAGGCAGATGTGCAGAATGGAAATACTGACAAATGAACGCAAATTGAAATGAATTCTTCAAAGAACAGGGGCACGTATGAGTCCGAAAGCACCTTCCGAACCTATGCATGGGTTCTGCTGAGTCAAGTGTGGAAAAATGGTCTGAGTTTGTTCTCGGCTCTGTAGGTTGTGCATTCAGATCCCCGGTAATGCAGTGAAGTGCTCTGGCAGGAAGACTGAAGGGCTGATTCAGTCTCAAAGCTTTACACTGCTGCAGTACAAGGCAGCTAGAGCAAGCATGTAGGAGGACAGGGCTAAAGCGTCAGAACAGCAGAAGAAGTTTCAGCTTTTATTCGTCACATAAGTATAACATGAGGAGCTCGGGGTGTGGCCTTGTTTAGACACCCCCCACCATGACGTGGGCTTCAGCCTGCTGTTGTAATTATACTTAGCCTGTTTGTGTGAAACTAAATGGCATTTGCTGATTAGTTTTTGGCTGGGGTGGATGATAAACTGGTAGCAATGGGAACGGCCATGTAACCTGAAAGTTACTCTTCCCATCATGCATGTGCAGGGGGAGCTGGGGGGCCTGAACACCTGCCCGTTTTGTCTGAACTATTTAAAATGCCCCCTTTCAAGGTTCCAAATGTAACTTGTAATGTCAGAGGCTTTGAGAACCTGCTCCTCTAAGAGTCTCTACTGAACTGATTCCCAGGTCCTAATGAAAAGAACCTTAAATGTCTCAGGTTGAGAGTATTGAAACTACTGATAAGAAGGTGAGCTGGATAAATCTGCTCTTTATCTCAGTGGATGGATGGATAGATAAATGTTATATTAGTCCTGCAAGAATGACGTCATTTTCACAGAGAAGTCTATAAATGTTTGTGTTTTCTGTTTAGTTAGCACTGTTAATTGAGGCATGGGTGAGTAATGGGGGGGGGAGAAAGACCAAAGAGTTGACACCTCCTGGAAGTGGCAGTGAGATCGCAGTGCAGATTGAATCGTGCTCTGGCCTCCGTGAGGATACCACCGGGGCTCGCCAGTGAGGACCAGGCTGCTAGTGAGCAGCGGGAGATCTGTTGTCAGTCACCTCCTGTTGGTGTAATCTCATTAAAACACAACAACGAGTGCTTTAATACATAACTGGGTATGCAGTAGCCCTCATTTGCATTTATAGCTATTTGACGAGGTGTTTGGAGCAGACGTGCCTGTTATCCAGGCTCTGAAATAACTGAAAGGACGGCTCTGTGCTGGTTTGCTCCAAATTCCAGCAGCCTGGCTTGGCTGAGGTGCATTCGCCTTTCCTGCATGTTTACAGGCCTATACTAGGTAAGATGATGACCTGTTTGTAAAATATTGTACAGCGCTACCCCAGAGTAAGATTTAATGGTGTTTGTAGCTTAGAATTTTTCCTTCTTTAGCACTCTGCATGAATAAAAGCATGGATTTTGGATCGTACGTCTAAGAGAGTGTTGCATGCAATTTCAGGGATTTCGTGAGAGCTTTCCTGCACTTCAAGAAGCCCATCGTGGTGGCCATCAATGGGCCAGCTCTTGGCCTGGGAGCATCCATACTGCCCCTGTGTGACATCGTGTGGGCCAGCGAGAAGGCCTGGTTCCAGACCCCATGTGCCAGCACCCGGCTCACGCCCACCGGCTGCTCATCTTACACCTTCCCTCAGATCTTGGGAGTAGCCCTGGTGAGTCACTTTGCCTGGAGAAAGCCTGTTCCAAACCACCCACAAGCTATAGATCCCCTGATTGGCAGACGCCTTCAGGGGGGAGGGGCAAATAATTTGGGTCTTACAATCCAACACTATACTAACAATGTTTTACATTATGTAAACTAAAGTTTGCAAATAGCTTAATGTTTTGTTTATTTGCAATCAATATGGGCTATGGGTTTGTTTTATATATCCCATTAAAAACTGTAATCGTTTCATGTGCATAAACATTTGTTAAAATATTATGCTGTATTGTGACAGAAGATATGCAAGTATCACTGGTGCTTGTGATTACAGCCACTGTTTTTTTTTCCAGAACATGAACGTCTTACAGGGTCTAAGGATGGTGGAGTTTTGTGTGTTTAGTGATGGCAGGGGTGCCCTGTCTCATGTATGAAGCTGTGTGAATGATAAATTAAGCAGGGTAGCTCGTCCCTGTGTGAGAGAGGAGGAAGTGATTTGCACACGGTGTTCACAGAACGATCATATTTCACTGACAGTCCCGCGACATGCATAGCACAAACCCTCTCTGACCCGTGACCCCACCCACTGGTTTTTCCCGGCAGGCCAATGAGATGCTGTTCTGTGGGAGGAAGCTCACGGCTCAGGAGGCCTGCAGTCGAGGCCTGGTGTCGCAGGTCTTCTGGCCAACCACCTTCAGCCAGGAGGTGATGCTACGCGTGAGGGAAATGGCCACTTGCAGTGCTGTGGTAGGATCCTCTTGAGTTTGTGGGTTCGCGTGCCTCGGGATGGGCAGAGCAGTGTTTCCCGACTCAATCCTCGGGAACCCCCGGACGGTCCTCATTTTTGCTCCCTCCCAGCTCCCTGCCAGACAGTGCACATTTATGCTCCCTCCCAAATATGGGCTGTCTGCTCCTCCCCGAGGACAGGTCTCTTGGAATCTTTTGATCGTTTTGCATTAGAAGGCAGAAATGGAGGAACATCTATAATATATGGTTGTTTATATAAGTATATAAAAATATAGTTAGAGTGCCCTAAGGAAGTGGCATGGTGGTGCAGTGGTTAGCACTGGTGCCTCACACCTCTGGGACCCGGGTTCGAGTCTTTGTGTGTGTGGAGTTTGCACATTGTAATCATTCCTCTGGGTACTCCAGTTTCCCCCCACGTTCCAAAAACATACTGAAGTTAATTGGAGTTACCAAATTGTCCGTAGGGGTGTGTGTGAGTGAACGGTGTGTGAGTGTGCCTGCGATGGGCTGGTGCCCCATCCTGAGTTGTTCCCTGCCTTGCATCCATAGACTGCAGGTCCCCCTGCACCCCTGAAGATGGATGGATGGATGGATGGATGGATGGATGGATGGATGGATGCCTTAAAGAATTACACACTGCATAAAATGCTGGATAAAATTCCTTTGTTTTCAAATGTTTTCTCTGTTCATTAATGTCACAAATTTATATTGATTTATTTGGGCACCACTGCTCAGATGGAATATTTTACCAAAAGCATTTTTATTCTTCATTAAAAAATCACCTCTGCATTCAGCAGCCTCTCTTTGGTGTAACATAAGGAACTGAAGCCATTCCTCTATAACGAATATCTCCATATTATTCAGAGTCCTCTATTCTTACTTGTGGACCGGTTGACTGGTGTTCAGTGCAGTTTAGGTCAAGGAATGACCATCACAAGAGCATTGTTGTCAGTGTACCTTTTTTGGAGATATGGTTTGGGTCATTATCCTGCTAGAAGATCCAACTGTATACCAGTTTTAGCCTCATAGCAGAGGGAGCCAAATGTTGAACCAAAACCTACTGGTCGTTGATCGAATCTATGACATCATTTGGTTCCCAGGAAGAAAAAACATCAGACATCCACCATCAAACTTTAAAGTAAAGCAGATTGTTTTTCTGCACGCACATGCCTCTCTTTACACCAATTATGTTTCTGGAATTTGTTGTTGAAATTGTCTAATTTTGCTTTGTCTGTCCAAATAACTAATTTACAATCAAAAGTTTAGCAAACTCATGGTTTGATGATTGCAGTTTTAAGCATTTATTATTGCCCTGGATGTTGTTGTTATTTTCAGGTGTGAAGCTATTTTATAGCCATTGTATGAAACTGCAGCCTTTTGATTGAAGGATTCTAATACACCTTAAGAGCTTTAATACACATTAATAAACATTATATTGTAATAGCAATCATTATCATTGTTGAATCACATAATGTCTGTTATTAATGTATATTAAAGCTGCTTAGGTATGTTAGGATGTTATGGTGTACTTACAGTACATGATACTTATGAATGGTCTATGAATGCATAATGAATGCATTATGAAGGTGCAGTTAATGTAAAGCATTACCTCATTTTATACATGCATTTTCACATTAGACAGGTTTTTTTCCTGGGTACTTTCCCTTGGAACATTTCATGGCCATGAGCAAAGCAGGGATTTCCCAGTGTCCTGGTGGAAAAGATAACAAGTGGATGTGGGTTTTCTTGCTCCAAAGGTCATGCTCTCTTCATTACCCGTCTCACTCCATCTGGTGTTTTCCTCATGCTTTGAAGGTTCTGGAGGAGTCAAAGTGCTTAGTACGGAGCTTCCTGAAGTCTGTGCTGGAGGAGGTCAACGAGAAGGAGTGTCAGATGCTGAAACAGCTGTGGAGCTCTACTAAAGGCCTGGAGTCACTCTTCACGTACCTACAGGAGAAGATCTGTGAAGCCTGATGCTCATTAGCTCCTTTGGGCTATTGGTCAGGATTAGTGCAACCAGGACCCCAGACCCCAACCCCTACTCAGTCCCACCAACCACAAGAAGAAGATCCGAAAGGCCCGGGTTTGCCCATCTCCAACTCGCAGAATGCAACGCCATGCAGTGCGCAGGAATCAACTACTAGTAAACATCTTTCCAATCCATGTGGCAGTTTGTCCTCCTCGGGGCTGCACTGTGGCAATGCAATGCTGACGGGCATCATTCCTGGTAGGGGGCAAGTGGCAGTTCCATCTCCCCGAGCAAGGGGGCAGCCCGTACCCTTGGAATACTTGGCTGCTAACTGCTGGGATGGTGTGAAGGACTCGCCTCCATAGTAACCATCCCGATACTCTCCTGACAGGTGCCTGTCATTGCATTCCACAGACCTGATGACATCGTCAGGTGTCGCAAAACAACGTTATCGTTCATTCTTTATTTATTTGTAAATTTATGTAATGCTTCCTACTACAAAAACAGGTATTGAAATTTTGTTTTGGTTTTGAAGGCATAAGAGGAAATATTTATGTGGATCAGTTGAGAATTCTTTGTTTTCCTTTTTGGTATCATAGGTTATGGGTTTTGCTCTTTTTTTAAACCAAAGCTTTCATGAATAATTTAATATGCTGGTCGTCTATTACACATTCCTCCATTTTGCCTGACAGAGCCGAGTCCACACAAAACCACATAAAAGCTTTGTCTAATGATGTGAAAATAAAACTATTTATGGTTTATGTTCCTAACATTTATTCTGGGGAGGTACTATCAGTATAGATAAAGGTATGAATTATATACCTTCATCTATGAAGGATACCTTTCATAATACAATGAAATGGGTATGACAGGGTTTTTTAAATGTTCTCACAGGAGTGAACTTTCATCATACTCGGGTTAGCAGAGACCAGATGACCACCTTATAATGGACATTCTGTGATATTCTGTTAGCCAATAGCATTGTACCTAGCAACTGCCAGTACGCAAAAATTTTGTCTAGAATGTTCTAGAGGCTCCCCTCGCCTGGAAGTGGATTGTAAATAACAATAATGTGCAGGTTCCGTTTGATACATGATCTGTGGAATCCATGACCTTGTCTTATGGTCGCACATCTTGATCTTGAGTTTAATGTATAAAAGGGAGGTGCTTGCATTTCTCTTCTTTAACCAGTCACAGTTTTCATTGTATGACATCACCACATTAATTAAAACCAATGTTTTTTGTTAAGTGACAAGGTGCACAGATTTCTAAGTCAGTCTTTCCCAACCCAGTCCACGGGGAACCCCGGACAGTCCACGTTTTTGCTTCCTCTCAGCTCCCAGCGCACCTGTATCAGGTATTCGGTGTTCCTGATTGGCTGGGAACTGGATTGGGTTGGGAAACTGTTCTAAAGTATCCATTTTGTTGTGTGTGCCTTGTTAAGGGACATATTATAGATGGAAAATAGGAACATCCTAACCTGCAAAGGCTGTTCAGGGCAATGCAATGGTGTCTTTATTTGATGATAATTATATTAAGCTAGGGATTAAGAACCTTAAGGGCAGCTGCTGAGGCTGGGCTTGAACCAGGGAGCTTCTGATTACAAGCTCAGAGGCTTTAGCCATTGAGCCACACGGTACCCCTAAATTGATCAATTTGAAAAAGAGGGGAAAAAATGGCCCAAAGTAGCAATGACATACAATGAAGACTGTGATTGATTACAGAAGTGAAACACAAGTCCCTCCCTTGTTTACCCAGGAACGCATTGAACTCAGGGGTAATCAGGGTGTGTGACCGTGGTCTGAACCTGGAATTCTGTGTCCCTAATCTGGTTAAAACAGACATTGCCTAAGAGCGGGTGTACGGAACTCACGTCTTTCGGGTAATGAGAAAGTAGACTGGAAAAATGTTATTGTTAAAGAGAAGTCATAATTACAAAAGGGGAAGCAAAACTGTGTGTGGTGATCAGTTCAGCTGTGTGAGGTGATCAGTTCGATTGTCCGTGAGGAAGCATCGGAATCATGACTTCTTGTTATGTTTCATTGTGTTTGTCAACACAACAAAGGGGGCCCATCTGGCAGAAAGTGAAGCACAAGGACTTCTCTTTATGTTACTTGGCTTTTCGCCTTTTTCACATCTCTTCCCTTCTTTAATACAGGTTTGGATGATGGTATAACAATACCTGTAAAGCCTGTAATGTGTGTAATAATGATCTCTATAGGCCTGACTCAATCTAACATGTTAGGCTCAAACCACTGAGACTGTGCCTGACTTCCATCCCCACTTTGGAGCCTGGCCTGACTTAGTTTGTTTGACTTCTTGTGAGTTTATGATTACATAAACTTAAAATGTGATATTTGATCAGGGATGTTGCTATAATTTTATCTCCTGTTGTTATTTTAACTCTCTTTGAAGATGAAATTCTCTGACATGCAATTTCAGTTTTCACATTTGATCGCAGTGTGGATTTTGTATGTAACTAAAGGGTAATATTAAAAGTAAAAGCTCCCTTTATGAGAATCCCCTTTGAAAGGTTCATATCAGACTATATAGATTATTGAACAAGGACAGACTTTGCAAAAGGACAGAGAGCATAACTGTATCGGCTCGTAACCAGTGCAAACTACATTGATTCTTCCACCTGACTCTAGATTCTTCCATTAAGTCTGCGACTGAGCACATCCATAGACTGAAGGGTGAGGGTACCCTTCATTACTGGTCCCAATTAGAAACGAGCCAACTTCCAGTTCTGGTATCAAATCGTGTTTTTATGATCCAAGCCTAGTGGAACAGCTGGCAAATGGGCAGTATCTGTTTCATCTTTTTGTGTATGACTGACAATTTTAGGACAAAAGATTTCGAACCCGATGCCCTGCTTCTCTACCTTGGTCCAGTGAAGCGACAATACATGCAGCTGTCACTAAACCATTGATAACTTTGGTGCGGACAGGAACTTCTTAATTGATTCTACCATCAAAACTGTTTCAGTGAACTGCATGCATTGAGGAGAGCCTGAGTTTAACACCACTTATTTATGTATGGGTGAGGAAAGAAAATAGCAGTCGCTTCTGCTTTAAAAATTAAAATAAAATAAAAAAATCCAGTGTGTTCAGCAGGTCATGCAGTTGTGCTTTAATCCTGCTGCAGCACCTTAAAATTTCAATTTAAAGTTCAATGGCTTGAGCAACATCGCAATCTGTACACTATAACCTTAAATTTTCCCCAAGAAACACATTTAGCATAACTTAAACCTTTCCATTGCTATCATTGCCTTAGCTTTACTTTCTACGTATCTGTCTTGTTTATCTGGTAGCGTTATGTTTGATTAATAAAGCAGTACTTAATAGCCTGGCTTATGATGATAAACGGACTGCTTAGTTCCTTGATTATGTTGATTTGATTGCATCTTGCACACTTCTGCAACAGAACATGCATCGATGCATTTTGTTGAATATCTCTGATTAATGGCCACTCTCTAATCAGTTCCTGTGTCTGGGGGAGGGGGGTGGCATTTGTAAATAAGGTATGAATGCCACATGGAGTGATCAGTGGTCATCCTGGAAGAGAGGAATAATCCGGTCTACGGAGTAATGACTAACCCTAACTGTTGAAACATTAGCCTTAACCTGCATCATCACCTGTGAGAAACTGAACGCCTAGTTGACCATTGTTTGGATATTGCTTTTGTTTGCTTGTCGGTTTGTTTGTTTGTTTCTCGGTTTGTTTGTTTGTTTGTGTCTGAAATCTCCATCCACCTTTCCAAGAGGCATGGTGTGGTTTCTCTGAAGCCACACTCTATCCTTACACGACTGATGACTCATTAGAGACAGGAGTCTTACCAACAGTCCGTCAGTTCCACTTTCATGGTCACAGACAATCCTGGCTTTACATGATGCAAACAACAGATGCTGTTTATGGAAGGATACCTGGATTACTTGTAACTTTATGATACAATTATTGCAGAGTGATATTGACTTGCAGAGACATAATTTATTAAGCTTGTAATTATATTTGAAGAGGTCAAATGTATTATTTTGGTATTTCCAATGCTCAGACAATGTGTATTTTTGTAAATGTATTTTGCCCTAAAGTGATTTGCTTCTCCACCACATTTTTCTGTTAATTAGGCTGATGTGTGTTGAAGTATAAGTGCAGCAAGAAGTAGTTTTAACTGCATGTGAGGATGGATTCAGACAACTGGTATTTCTGTGTGGGTCTATGTATTCATTTGTACAATAAGTAACAGTGTTGTAGCATTGTGAAACTTTTGTATAATCTTGAGTAAATTGACAACTGGTGAATGAAATATCTGTGTAAACTAAGTAGGCTGTTTGTGTAATTATGCATGTACATATTTTTGTTGTTAATCAACTTCGCCTGTCAGAATGTTATTTTTTCAGGACTTGTCTTTTTTTTGTAATTACTTGGCAAAGCTAGAAACCTTGCACAATTTATTTTTTATTTAATTCAGAATTAATTTCCTGTTTTAGATCTGGAGGCAGGGATGGATGTGGAGTTGTTCGGTGCCATAGTTTTTACCATCCAGAAAAGTATTGTTTCATCAAACTGAATTGGGGGAGTTGTTAGTTTAATTGATTCAGTTTGTGAATTTCTGGGTGTTGACTGACTGGCACTTCTGTAGTCGGTACAGGAGTAGATTAGTATCAAGTGTAAAGTGGGAATGGTGGATATTCTACATGCAAAGAACACCGAGCCTCCAGTTCAGTCTATAAAATTTGTATGTTGCTTTACACACAGCCTCTATGTATTATGCATAAATGCATGTCTTTTCCTAAGGCAAATTTAATAACAAATGTTCCTTTTAATTTATGTAGGATAAGATACATACAATTTAATAGAGATTTACAAGTGAATATACGTCTCTTTCACAAGAAAATGCAATCTCACAGTATCTAAATTTATTTAGTGCAATAGAGATGCTTTATATATGTTGCATAAGAGTAAACCTTTTGATCTGTAATTTTACTTATTTCTGCACTAGTTTGTTAGAGCTCGTTATAGTAAAAAATACGTTTTGGTACTAAATGCTTCTGAATATCACCAGTTACCAAAACATACTTTATTTTGCTCTATATTATGTTGCTATAGGACAAATCAAAACACTGACCTCTAAAACTGTAATAATTGACTTTATATTGGATGCAAGACATTTTAAACTTATTTAAATGATAGATTTAAAAATCTATCCATCCATTTTGCCCACCTTCCAACTGCCCCTTCTGAACAGGATTGTGGGCTCTTACCAATTTTACAATTGAAAATACAGGTTAGAAGATCTAACTTAATGCAAGTTTTAAATAATTAAATGAGATATAGTACCACAAAGTTTACATCCCTGTTTATTGTTTGATGTTTATTTCCATCTCTGAGTTGGGACTGATTTGCTGATTGTGACGGTTAACCCTTTCATTTTCGCCAATAAATATGAAATTGACAACGACCTATAAATTGGCAGATATATCTCACACACATAGATGTATGAATAAATTATAAAACATTACATTAAATACCTCTGTGTAACATTTTCCTTTAAAACTTGAAGTGCAGCTGCATTCCATATTAGGAAGTATGGTATGTACTTACTCAAACAGCTCCCTGCCCCCCCACCCCACCTTCTTGTTCTTACAATGGAGAATTTCTCAGATGTAACTTTGTACAGTATGTCCTCTTTACCTAGTCTATGAATTTCTGGGTGCCTTAGAAGTTGTATTTTTCATGTCTGTCGATGAGATTCAGTATTTATACTTGTGGATGAGAAGCTGCTTTGAATAAACCATGTAATTAATTTGAACACCTTGGCTTTTGTTTGGTGAATTTCTGCATGTTGCGTTCTGGGTCACGCTGTGATACTTTCATATGTCACAGGCCCTTTCAGTAGGTTGTACAGTCAGGGCTCAGGGCAGTTATTCAAAGAACATGGCTACATGTGCTATATTATATATAAGTATATTTAAGTTTCATAGAAACTAGTGAATTCAGCAAAAGTTTCCTGTCCCTCCTGGACCCTGTTGAACGTTACCAACACATACTGGGACCAACACATGTTCACAGTCATACACTAGACTTGATTATCACTCACGGAGTTTTATTCATCGTGTATCCATCTGTACATTGAATACTGTAAATCCTTCTCAGACCATTTTCTAATCACCTTTGTGATTGAGCCACCCTCTTTGACTATGGCAGAGAAGATTATTAGGACACGTCACCTAAATGATAGAAATTCCTTACGATTTATTCATGCGGTAAATAATGTGAACTTTATGACTAGTACAGATGTCATGGATGTCTTCATTGACTTCAATACAGCGGTTAGTCAGTTTTTAGACAAAACAGCACCTTTGGAAAATGAAATGGTGAAAAAAACCAGATACTCCCCGTGGTTTAATGATCACACACACTCTTACAAGCAGGAGTGCCACAGATTGGAGTGGAAATGGAAATCCACGGGCTTAGAAGTGTTCAAGTCGGGATGGTCCGGCAGCCTGCAAGCCCTTTATAGGGCACATTCAGCCCATTATTCTAACCTCATTGATGCCGATAGAAATAACTCCGTTTTAAAACAGCAACAAATAAGGCTGAACCTCTACTCCTAATTTCGGTAGTGAATATTTTATGCACTTCTTTAATGATAAAATTGCAAACATTATGCTTCAAACATGTTCAAATGGCTCACAATTACCTCCAAAACTAACAGAACGTGAAAAACAATCAATACATGGCAAAGAATGATTGAGAGGGAGCTCATATAGGCATTGTTGTTGTTTCAGCTTCCTGAATAGGTGCAGGACCAGGGTGCTGGACAGCCAGATACATGCCCCACTCCTAATCAAAGTGTCTGGCAGCCAACGATTAGGGAAGATATTTCGGCACAGGGAGACGGGCTCAGCATTAAAGCTCACGTCCTTTGAAAGAGACAGAGACTGAGCAAACTTGCAAAACCACCACAGGAGAGAAGTCTGCTTCCACACCACAGAGAAGCCCAGCCTGGTTTGCAGCCTGCCTCATCACCACAATAGCACATCATCCTGGGACCCCCCCCCCCGTGACTCCATCTTTCGTTCACCCATTATAGACACCAAACATGTTAAATACCAGTCTCTCCAGGTTGCTTTGCCAAGGTTATGTGAAGCCTCTATGGAGCAATGGGCCCATTTCTTGTCTGAACAGATCACCACCATCATCCAGCATACGGCTACGCTGATGGAGATAGCAGCACGACAGCACCTGACAATGGAAGAACAGATTCCTCCTTCTGTTTTGGCACATTCATGGACTGTTCATCAAGCTAACCATGATCAATAAGGTAGCAGCATATCTGCATAAGGAATGGACGACCTTGGAAAAGGTCCAGAACGCCTACTACAAGATACCCCATAATCAATCCCTGTAATATCCCTTCTGGATTGGCTTCTCCGCCCTCCATCAGTATAAACTTTCCATACTACCCTTCAACGGCAAAACACAGTAACTACACTAACACCAAAATGGAGATAAAGCAGCATCAAGCTGGAGAGAGACCAGCTATAGAGCCTAGAACTGGCCACCACAACCTCAGAGCAAAAATACTGTGAGGCTCAATCTCCAGACTGATTCCGATTAAAGATCCATGGCTTCTACAGTATGTGTTTGCACTCATACCGATACAGCATCAGTATTTACTGTGATGTCCACATAACGATGTACAAGAAGGATCATTGCTTTGTCTATTCTGGCTTTCCTTCCAACCCATGTACTTTCTGGGCTGATCTGGTGCGATTATTTACACCTCTAAGTAAATACATTTTTATACTTCTCAAAAAAATGTGAAGGGACACTTTGAAGACACATCAGATCTCAATAGGAAAAAAATCATGTTGGATATCTATACTAATATAGACTGGATAACGTGTTGGGAATGAAAGGATGTCTGTTTGATGGAAATGAAAAATATAAATCTACAGACGGCTGAATTCAAAGACACCCCAAATCTCAAAGTGAAATGATGATATCCCCAGTCTATCCATTTTGCTGAAATTCAACTCAAAATCATACTCAGTAGTTTGTATGGCCCCCATGTACTTGTATGCATGTCTGACAATATCGGGACATGGTCCTAATGAGACAACGGATGGTGTCCTGGGGAATCTCCTCCCAGATCTGAACCAGGGCATCACAGAGCTCCTGGAAAGTCTGAGGTGCAAGCTGGCAGCATCGGATGGACCGAAACAATGGTATCATTTCCTTCGTCCTCCAGGAACTGCCTGCATACTCTATCCACATGAGGTCGGGGATTGTTGTGCACAAGGAGGAAGCCAGGACCCACTGCACTAGCGTAGGGTCTGACAATGGGTCCAAGGATTTCATCCCGATACCTAATGGCAGTCAAGGTGCTGTTGTCTAGCCTGTAGAGGTCTGTGTCCCTCCAAGGATGTGCCTCCCCAGACCATCACTAACCCACCACCAAACTGGTCATGTCCAACAATGTCACCATCAGCATAACATTCTCCATGGCTTCTCCAGACCTTTTCATGTATGTCACTTGTGCTCAGGGTGAACCTGCTCTCATCTGTGAAAAGCACAGGGTGCCAGTGGCAGACCTACCAGTTCTGGTATTTTATGGCAAATGCGAATCGAGCTCCACGGTGCCGGGCAGTGAGCTCAGGGCCCACTAGAGGACATCGAGCCCTCAGGCCACCCTCATGAATTCTGTTTCTAATTGTTTGGTCAGAGAAGTTGACACTAATGGCCTCCTGGAGGTCATTCTGTTGGGCTCTGGCAGTGTTCATTCTGTTCCTCCTTGCACAAAGGAGCAGATACCGGTTCTGCTGATGGGTTAAGGACCTTCTACGGCCCTGTCCAGCTCTCTTAGAGTAACTTCCAGTCTCCTGGAATCTCCTCCATGCCCTTGAGACTTCTGGGAGACACAGCAAACCTTCTGGCAATGGCACGTATTGATGCACCATCCTGGAGAAGTTGGACTACCTGTGCAACCTCTGTACGGTCCAGGTATCACCTCATGCTACCAGTAGTGACACTGACCGTCGCTAAATGCAAAACTAGTGAAAAAAGAGTCAGAAATGATGAGGAGGGGAAAATGTCAGTAGTCTCCACCTGTTAAACTATCCATCCATTTTCCAAACCGCTTATCCTTAGTGGGTCGCGGGGGGTCCGGAGCCTATCCTGGATGCAATGGGCACAAGGCAGGGAACAACCCAGGATGGGGGACCAGCCCATCACAGGGCACACTCACACACCATTCAATGCAATTTAGTAACTCCAATTAGCCTCAGCATGTTTTTGGACTGTGGGGGGAAACCGGAGTACCCGGAGGAAACCCCA
>JAODJX010000025.1:204156-215835 GCA_026776945.1 Isichthys henryi | reverse complement strand
CTTTGGACTGTGGGGGGGAAACCGGAGTACCCGGAGGAAACCCCACAACGACATGGGGAGAACATGCAAACTCCGCATACATGTAACCCAGGCGGAAACTCGAACCCGGGTTCCAGAGGTGTGAGGCAACAGTGCTAACCACTGCACCACCATGCCGCCCTCTGCTGAGTTATTGACATATACAATTAAAACCTTTAAGAGAATGGAAAACTTGGATGAACTTTTGATGAGCATTGCTTGATAGCACGAATCACAAAAATTAACGAGATTCCAAGCAATGGAATGGTAGTCTTCTGTAGTCAGCTGTAGAACGCGCAAAATGTAAGCGTTTACGGATGGCCCATGATTCGATTTGCTGAGCGGGAAATCGTGAATTGCTGGAATATGGCACAAATCACATCCTGCATTGGTTCAAGATCAGACACGGTTTTATTCTCCAATATGGGATGTCTGGTAACTCAATACCATCAATGTCAGTAAGGTTCCCTGGAACAAGCAGCAAGGCTGCCGAACAACGAACCACACTGTTCCGCCCTATGCAAAAAAGTTTATTTTTATATGATTTAGTTATTAAAATTAGATTTCAGCTTGCAGTTCGATTTGTCATCTTTTTTCATATTCTAAATTGGTTTAAGGGGAATCCTAAGGGAATTTTCAGCCAAAATGGAGCATTGAAGTAAAGAATTGATTACTTGAATTATATAATAATAATTATCAATATTGAATACTATGGGAGAAAAATTATTGCCGTAAAATACTTTGCCATATTGACCAGCCCTAGTCACGAAGAATTGGGTGCTGGTTCTATTTTTCTTTTGTCTTTTGTTGTGTTTTGGTCCATTTATTTCTTTGGTCATTTGTCTTTGTGCAGATGAAACCCAGTCTTTGGAACTGATACATTTTAGAGAGCGATTTAAAGCGCATCTGAAGGACCTCATCAGTCATGTATGTACCGGCCTCACAGACTCCTAGACGGATGAGAATAAATCACTGAAATCTTAACTCAGACTAGGAAAAAAAAAAATCTAAGCAGACAGCATTCATGGAAATGAAAAGTGCTTTGAATGCTTTGCAGGTTTCCATAAAGCTGAAGAAGCACCAGGATGAATCCGTTTGGATTCGAATTGCTTGGGGGGACAATTTTAACAGACCAAACCACTTAAAGCCAACATACGTCATGCACCATCTTCAGACTCCTTATGTGTTTGTTTCCAGTTTGAACAACAAGCACAAGCCTCTGTTGTTTCAGGTAAAGTGAACCTTACTTAACCTACTTTGTGCCTCCTGGGGATATTCTGTTGAAGTCCATTTTATGATGCTGGCCCATTGTCCTGTACCTGTATTCGGTGTAACGTGTAGCCTGATCCACAGGCTTTGGTTCTGGCCGCTGGGTACAGTTCAATCAAAGATGTTCACCTCAGTGGGCGTTGCCTGACTGCTCTGAGAGATCTGTTGATGAGGCAGTACAAGCAGGTATGTGCGGCCAACTTTTCCATCTGTTATGGGGGAATGAGGGGACCTTGATAATGCCTACCAGCGAAACATTTTCCCTATTTAAATTTTTGATGTCACATTTCAGGTTTTCCCGTCAAGTTGTCCAAAGCCACCGGAGGAGGGCGATCCACTTCCAAGTATGAGGAGACACTTTTAAAGTCGTATTTTAGAGACTTGTGATGTAGAGATTAATTCTGAGATTTTCTTTTTGCTTTCCTTAGATCCCAATATTGAAAATGAACACGCTGAACTTATGGAACATAAACGGCAGGCAGCTGCTGAGGCCTTTGGTTACGAGGATCCACCAAAGTTGGAAAGTGCTACATACAAGGTACAGCAGCTTCGGTCTCTTTCCTTGCTGTCCTTTCCTGCACCACCTGTGCACGCGAGGGCAGCTGTAATGCCCTCGAAGGTCAGAGAGAATGCTCCCATCACCTCAGTTTCCTTTTTTCATATCAGCTGGAAACTATGTACAGAGAACATGGGTACGAGAGTCTAAATGGCAGGGATGAGCCCTTCCGGGGTGTGGTCAAGTTCACCAGCAGCAACCTCCTTGAGTCACTGAAATACTGCATCACATCAGGTGTGTACCTTTTTCATTCTGGAAAGTAATATACTCTGGAATTTTTAATCTATCTAAACTATCCTTCCTTTTTTCCTTCCTTCCTTTTAATGAACTTTACAATACTTTTCATGTCCCTCCAGTTCTTTTTTTGTGAGTAGTTGTTTGCCGCACTAACATTTTAATTTGAATTTGAATTGAAAGGTGTGGCTTAAGGGTCACCGGAAGAACATTTTGTCTGGATAGCAAAACACATTTGGTTAATTAATTATTAGGGTTTGGAATCACCAGTCACCTCCCGATACTGTATTATCACGATACCTAGGTGCCAATTTGATGTGTATTGCAATCCTATGGATACCCTGATACCACACTGAGTTTTTTCTGTTATTTCGAATTTTAAAGCCTTGAACCATGTAAAAGAATAAAAAAGTTGAGTCATACCACTAAAGCTTTATACAAAAGCTGCGCAGCTAAACTTAACATGAGTAAACGCAGCACACTCTCAATAATTTTCTTCCTCAAAATAAACCAAAGGCAGCATTTAAACAATGCAAAACAACTTCAAATACAACAGTGTAAATTTTAAAGTAAAATTAGAAGTTAGCAAAAAGCTACATTTGCTGCTGTCGTAGCACAAACTATGCTGAGCGTTTATGCTTCTCCGCTGCCTTGTCTGTCTCAGGATGATGTCCAACAATATGTGCCTGTATGTTCCTCATATTTTGCTAGACAAAGTTAGACAATAACTGCCTCCTATTACATGGGATGCTGTGCTGCTTGTCAATGTGGGAATAGTGTAGAGTGCACCACATATAGGATTATAGAGGCGTAGCAACATTTCTCCATCTGAAATGTAAACATGTATTATTTATAAATTAATTAAATCGGTTTTGGAGTTAGTCTGGTGATAAATGGCTGCTTAAAAGAACCCCCCCCCCCCCCAATATTAATTATATGCACTTGAGGAATGTTAATTCGGAGAAAATACTGTTCAGAATGTCCCGGTACTACTAGTGTTTTGAATATCTGTCAGTTGACTACAGTTATATTCTTGTCAAATGCAGTGCGTCATTTCGCCACCAAGGGGCAGTAACATCCTCTGCATTTATTTTGCCTGCCTCTTGAGAGGCTTGTTTTGTTAACACTAAGCCAGCGCAGATTAGTTGGATCATTAAGATCATTGTATTTCTGACACGATACTGGTTGGTTAACCTGCTTAATGGTGCAGTAGCAGATACGTTCTTGAAGCTAAGCTCTCTTTCTTGTTTTGGTTTTTAGGAATTGCTTCTACACCACTGACGCCTCTGCTGTCATCCATAACGCAGAAAGGAAGGAATTATTTTGTGATCCGAGACAAAGGTCCTGGCATTGCCTCTGATACACTAGGTCCAAATCTTTGAAGTACAGACTGGTGACCTGAAAATATTTTATTGTACAGACTTGTAGCAAACTGTCTGGAGTGCATCTTATGTTTCTGTTTTGTGTTCATTTGTATGAAGTATGTATTGTTGTGCGGCTTTTACTCATTTCATTCTACTTTTAATGTATATATCTTACAACACTCTCTCTGTTTTCCATAGCAGCTGCCTTGTCAGTTGAATTTGGAAAAGACAGCAAATTCTGAATAGCTGTATTTGCTTTCTTCTGCTGGAAAATGCAGTTTTTATATTTTGTTAAAATAAATTAGTGCTTCGTTTTGTATGTATTTTGAGAGCTTTTACTTAATGAAACTTGAATTTTAGGCAGAGAGACACTGTAATGGAGACTCGGGAGACCTACATGCTGAGAAGGGAGGTTTGTTAGGGGAACGGGACGTGCTAAACCCCATTTAGGACAGTCAGCTTTGCTATTCCCTGCCCTGCCGGTTGTACGGTGGTGGTAATCCTCCATATCTAGCTGCAAAAAAGGACACTTGCCCCAGCTTCTTTCCTCGTCCCAGCTTGAGGTTTAACAGACATCCCACCTCTCCCAGATGTTCCCAGAGTCTTCTGCAAATTGACAGTAGCTGCCTGAACCTGCAACTGAAGCCATTGTTCCGGAAATCTGTCAGTCTGCTGTTCCGCTGTGGTAAAATTAGCCGCCGGAGTTTTACTGCTGTAATCTCACCTCAAATTTCACCGCGACTCTCCGGTCCCGGTCAGCAAATTTTGCCCATTCATCCGGCCACACACACCTCAGTCATATGTATATGGTATTAGCATAATACCAGCCAAGCTTTGGCCAACACGCCCCCCCCTCCCGGATGCCCCTCATCCTAAAATGAGTATCCTTAAGGTGGGATGTTTGCTTTGAGCCCAGTGGCAGTGGAATGTCCCACTCCATGGCAATCTGAAGCTGCACCTAGGTCCACTATCAAACCCCCAGTGTGGACACCATAACTACTGCTGGCCTGCAAGGTGGTGTTTGCATTTTAAGAATGCCCAGCACATTTCCAGCTGGGATCGATGTTTCCTCGCGGTACTTTACTGTATACTAGCAGTGTGCAGCCACAAATCAGACCGGCGGCTGCAATCAGGTGTTTAATTTCAGGTAGCTTAATAATGTGAGCTGGATTTGAAGTCTAGTCTGCTGCATAGATTTAATTACCATCTTTTTTGGGTGCCATGAGGCAAAAAGTGCAGTGAATCATTCCTTGCAATGTTATTTTGTGTTTGGCAATTACATATTATCGGGAGTTAAAATTAGGTGGTATGCTCAGAATTCTCAAGGGAGGGTTGTCTTTGGTCTCGTGATTATGTGCGCCCTGTACCTGGGACCTGAAAGTCAAGGTCCTATGGGACGGTAATTAGACTGTCTGATTAAAGACGGGTTTCGAAATTTCTGCAGGAAGTAACAACAGCTCGAGGCACCATGTAAACGAACATGTCTCCGAATCTAAAACTGCGTAAAGTAAATGAATGGTGCAAATGCTGCACAAATCATTGAGAGAGTTTGGTTAAAGTCTGAAACCTACGGATGGGGCAATAGGTTTATTTTGTAACATTTTTCAGGGCACGTTTCTGTGTTTGAAGAAATATTTACCATTTAATCGTTTTATAGACATTTGTAGTAGGAGGATCATAAAACATGACATTAAAGGGACCCTACATACGATTCCAGAGGATGAATCCTTGATCCTGTTAGATAACACATTTAGATGTGCGGCCAGGCCTATTAGTGTAGAAGAGGGTCCTCTGGAGGTCACTGGCCGGCTCTGGTTAGTGTACCCTGCTGACATGTGCTCAATGTGCACCACACGCTGTTAAATGCGTACTGGAAATCTACCTTTCTCTGAAACCAGGGATTTGACATACGTGTATAAATGTTGCGTATAAAGTGATTATTTCTGATTTTTAATACCACGATTACATAAATCCGGCCCGCAAATGGCTGGGGCTCCTTAAAAGGCGTGAACATCAGAGGGACGATCCCCCGGAAGTGTCGGCTCTGCTGCGCCGCCTTGCTCCACTTGTTCTGCTTGACAGCAGAAAGATGGCTGCCGCCGCATCGGAGGTAAGAGGAGCGCACCTATATAGCAACAGCAAGGTCTGCTCCCCCAGCCAGGAAGATGATCGGCCGCCATCCCAGCCCCGGGAGATCATAACGCCCTCGATCACCGAGCTGACCAAAGAGGTGCGCACCAACATCCTCTGCACGGTCGAAGGATGCGGGAAAATCCTCCCCAATACCCCTGCGCTCAACATGCATCTGGTGAAGTCACACAGGGTCAAGGTGTGTACAGAGCGGCTACTAAACTACATATACAAGCTTCCAAATGCTCAGCGAGTTGTTGGCTGTTCACATGCAAGTTGCTCAGTAGCAGCGCTTTGGATGCACGTCTGCCGGCGGCGGGGTGATGAATGCTGGCTGTTTAACGCGACGCGTCGGCTGCAGATCGGGGTCGTGCACGCAGAAATATGTCCGCAATAATTATGTATCAGTGCTGTATGATGCGCAGACAGACACCCCCGGCAGCATAAAACATTTTCCGAAAGGTATTCCAGGAAAACACCATTATTTATTATTATTATTATTAATAATAATTAATTGGCGTTGATGTTTACGCATGTTCTCAGTGCAGTTATCTTTTACGTTAAGACCTTGATTCTGTCGAAATTACAAATGATAGTTTAAACTCCTTGTCACATTTATGCTTTAATGGACGCGGAAGGCTACTTTTATATGTTTAATCTGACTATCCATGGTTATAAAGTTCTACCTAAACGCTTTTCTGCTCAGTTTAATGTTTGTTTCACGGTGTACTAGCAGGGAAAAGGGTCGATTGCAATAATGCTCAACCCCAAAAATATATGCATCACTTAAACATTTTAATCTGTGTAGAATAGAACATAATCCAATCTGATTCACTGTGTCTCCATAGGCATGTGCATGTACAACTGGTCTGCAACTTTCATCCACTTCCTGACCCTGTTTACCCCTCATTTTGCCTGGAGATGTGAATGAAAGTTGTTGTACGGCTCTCATGGAAATGTGCCTCGCACCGTCCACCGATCCTAAGGATCTCGTTTTTTGCAGTTTTTGTCATTCGAGTTAAAACTGCGTGCTGAGAAGCAGACGTACATCCTTTTATGTGTGGATTTTGGCTGTTGACTAATTTTCACTGAGCTTTGTAGAATACAGTCTTTAATTCACTCCACCGGCAAAGCTTTTGCTTAAACCTTTGATTATTAACCTGGTGGAATTTCTGCTAAATATAGGTGTCACTTAAGGGTCCTGTCCCTCAGTACGTGTTCTGTGTGGTCATGTAAGAATAGAATCAACTAATTTCACTTTTCGAATTGAGTGTTAGCACGGTAGCATGTTTATTGTACTGGTAACCTCAGAGCTGTAACGTGGCTTGTTTTTCCCTTGTGTGCCTGCATCGATTCCTGTGATGTTTCAGGCATTGACTCCATAGCAACCATACATTGCCGTTAAAAAGGCATCGCGGATTAGCAGCCATTTTTAATCCGTGTTTATCCGTGCTGTGCATGTTGGGCTCTTGCTACCCCTGTTTTCTTATTATTGTTCTCCCATGGTCTTATTAGCGATTTTATTTTGTTCTGAAAAAGCACAAAGTATTTACTCAGATTTGCTTAGATATGCCATTTAATGTGCCTTTATGAATGGGTTATATTTAATGTTTGGAAATTTATGATTGAATATCGTTTATTCTGCTTGAACACCTTGAGCATTAAACTACTGTCAGTATTCTAATCCTGAATTTGACCAGATTTGGTAAAGCATACTACAATAAGTCACTCGTGTTCTTTTTAACGTACCTGATTTCCTAGTGATCAGACCCCATTTCAGATGCTTTTTTTGTACATCTGTGTTTCCGCCCTTTGCAGGATGGCCTCATCAATCCTACAGTGAGGAAGAATATGAAGGGATCACAGAAACTGTACTGCTGTCCCATGGAAGGCTGTCCCAGAGGACCACACCGACCGTTCTCTCAGTTTTCCTTGGTTAAACAGGTATGACTCACAATCCATTAGAACTACTTTCAGATCTATTTGCTCGTGGTCCGGAATGAAGATTCGGTCTCTCACCTCTTTGATCCATTTTGTATTGAAAGGGTGTAGCAATTCAGTTCTCTCTCCTGCATGCTGGGTTTTGGTTTTTGAGGCAGTCGTCAGTTTAAAATTTGTCTTAAAGGCGCGTTTTATTATCATTTCATCGTGGTTTTCTTATGTGTTTCGGAGTAGCATTTCATGAAAATGCATGCTGAGAGGAAGCACAGGTGTGCCAAGTGCAGCAATTGCTACAGCACAGAGTGGGACCTGAGGAGGCACGCTGAGGATTGTGGCAAGACCTACCACTGTACCTGCGGCTGCCCCTACGCCAGCCGGGCGGCTCTTCTGTCCCACATCTACAGAACAGGTCATGAGGTGCCAACTGAGCACAGGTAGGCCATCCCCCTTTCAGGGATCTGCATCCACGGGAGAAGGACATACCACCGTTGCATGAATTACGGCAGTTTGAGAACTTTGAGAGTGGTTCTCATGATGGGACTTTATTTGTCGTCTTGATTTTACAGATATCCTCCAGTCAAAAAAAGAAAGATGGAGGGGTTAACTGGGGGCTCTACAAAAGTCAAGCTTACAGAGCAGACTTGTCCATTGGAGAAAGAGTTCAATGCAGCAATTCCCTCTGCTGATGCTGATACAACTAACCAGAACCTCAGTCTAAGTAAAGGTGTTCCCAAGCTCCTGCTTCCAAAGCCTAAGGTTGCACTGTTGAACGTACCAGTGATGCAGTTTGCGCATGTGCCAGTTCTCCTGTCCACTGCAGACAGCACCCCAGTCAGGTCAGTCGTGTTGGCTGTAAACAATCAAGCCTCCTTAATGAGCACCGTTCACCTGGTGCCTCAGCCAGCGGGAAATGTGATGCCTACAGTGAACACAAAGACGTGGAACTTTAGAGAGACGGTGCCCTTACCCAGGTTGGGCCTGGGTCCTGTTAGTACTGGAGTACAAGTAAATTTGGAAAGTATAGCCTCTAGTCAAAACTCAGGAGACCCCACAGAAAAGAATAGCACCTCCACCAACATTCAGACTGACATCTCCTACCTTTCGAAGAGCTTCACCCCAGGGAGCACATGCATCCTGAGTGAGTCCTCGGTTTCATCATGCTCCCAAACAGACATCAGTGTTAGTGCTCAGGTCCAACTTCCAGTCAGCGTTGAGACCCAGACCTTTCCTTCACAGTCCAAAGTAATGTCCTCCATTGGAGCCCAGACAGACACCTTTGGTCAGACTTGCCTGCCTACCTATAACATTACTAGGGAAACACAGACTTGTGCCAGTCTAGATGTTTCTGAGGACAGAGGTCAGATGGACCAGGCTATAATGTGCACAGACCTTTTTGATAGCAGTTCCCTTAGTGTGTCAACACAGACCACTGAGAAAGAGAGACCTTTCAGAGCAGACGCCATGGAAGAATCTCTGAACTGCAGTAGTTCCGGTCTCTTTGACCATAAGTCAGTAGGTGTCATGTGTTTTGGTTCTCAGACAGAACTGTTGCAAACAAATCTCATGGCGGACAACCAGACTCAGACTATGGCGTTATTCAATGACCTGGAGAACATTCTGTCCCACTCAATGACCAATAGTCCTCTGTCTAATGCCACCGTGGTCTGTGAACCAGGCCTGACGTCTGTCCCAGAACATAACGCCAGCATTGATTTTGATTTTGAAGAGTTTTTGAATGCTGCACACATTCAAACTCAAACAGAGGAAAGTGAACTGGGTACTTTGACCTCTGAGACACCTTTGGAATCCCTAGACATCGAAACTCAGACTGACTTCCTGTTTCTCGATTACCCGGTCCAGAACGACAGTAATCCTAGGCCTCAATCAAATTATCTCGGGTTAGAGACATTTGACACCCAGACTCAAACGGATCTCAACTTCCTCTTGGACACAAGTGGCCCCCTTCCTCTGGGGAACTTTCTCAAACAATCGGGCTTCTCAATGAGTACCGAGGCCTCAGGCTCAGAGACGCACAAGCCCGTCCAAGCTGTTTCTCCAGCCAGTGCTCAGGACAGCCAGATAAAGCTCAGCAGCACAGAAACGCAAACCGTGAGCAGCTCTTTTGAGAGCTTGGGTCACTTGTTCTTGACCAGCAATGAGACTCAGACGGTAATGGATGACTTCCTGATGGCCGACCTCGCCTGGAACATGGATTCCCACTTCAGCTCTGTGGAAACGCAGACATGTGAGGAGCTGTGTTCTCTCTTTCAGCACTCGGAGAAACGCAGCAACTGAATGTCACTCTTTGAACTAGTTTGTTGGGACAGCCAGACTTCTGGGGTTGGTGTAGGCAGTCAGATCATTTAACAGGGCATGTTTGTCACATAAACTCTGTCTAAGCGTGAGGAATAGTGAGACTTTATGTTCAATTTACCACATTTTCAGTGCACATTCCACCAGATTTGTTTGCCATCCTTTTATTTATTTCAATTTTTAAATACCTCAGCTGAATAATTTCTGTGTGCCCAAAACAGAAAATGCTTAATGGCATATTGGTTGACAATGTTGTACTACTTCAAACACGGAACACTAATTCTACCAATTCTACCTAATTCTCTACAAGCTTTCCGGTGAAGGTGGGTTCTCTCTTTTGAGATACACACCTTTATCTGTGCCATCACATTTAAGGTTCTGCATGTCTCTCACTGGTGCCCAAGTAAGTCTTGCCTGCTTGAGCTATGCGATTGCCAGTGCTTGTCTTGTATATTATAACAGAACCACCTTATATTAAGAGGTAGATATAGACCATTCATATTCTGATTCATGCTGTCGAACGCAGCACGGTGTACTGAAGGAGTAGCATTATTAAAACCAACAGGGTTTCAACTTCTTCAGTAAGATTGTGGTTGGAGATCCCTCTAGCAGGACTATGAGGAATAGTAACTGACCAGAGCAGGTGTTCTTATTTGAAGACGTCAGGAGAGTCATCTGTCAGCATGCTGAAAGAATGTTTTCCGTTTCTTGCATGATGTTTGTATTGTGTGTGTGTGTGTGTGTGGAAGCGCTATTGGATAGATTTCACCTAAAATTGCAAGGGGATATTTATTATATGAAATGCTAATTTCTGTGTGTTCTGCCAAAATCCAGTCTTCATTTGCATCTTGATTATTCATCAATAAGTGATGCAGTCGTATTCACTTTAGAAAATTTATAGACCACAAGTTATGATACAGAAACACAATAATTGTTCGGAGGACTGAATTTTTTATTTTTTTTTCCCCTCGGCCAAACTTGCGGTATACAAATCTGAGGCGATCCCTTGTTAGATTTTTCTTTTGGTGCCTTATTTCAGGTATTTAATTACTTTTGTTCCTGGTTTTTCCTTTTTTGATTACGGTGTTTGAAAGAGAGACACTGTGCTGCTACTTTACGAAGGGATCCAGACTCACGATGAATGTATAGATATATTTAAGTTTATGACTGAAGACTTTACCACTGAGAAGTCTGACTAATGTAAAAAAAGGATTTGTTTTCTTGTCACCCTCTTTTTGTTGTATGTTACTTTGTTTGGAAATCACAATTTAAAAGATGTCACTACAGAAGAAACGCTTCTTCTTATTCATTTCTGGCTTTCCTGTCTGGCAACAGGAGGCAGATTCTGCTGCATCTGAAAATCAAAGGAATGGACTGTATTCATACTGGCAATCCCGTTATTACTTTGTTGGCTGTATGTCGTTTTTTTTCTGTGCCCTTTGGGTAGTGCTCCCGTGGCTGTTGACAATGGTAACGCCTCTCACGGTGCCCTAAAATATTTATGAGCTAATTTTGTTTAGATTTCGTTTAGTGCAATATGTGCCGATTCCAGGAGTGTTATGCAGATTTATGAAGCATAGTGTCCTGTTTTCCTGTATGTTTAGTTCATAATCTTACCTCTCCATTAGAGAATATGTCCATAAACGTAAAATCTGAAGTGTTCCAGTTCTGAGAGGTTAAAAAATATATATTTAGACTGCATAGGGTAAATCCGGGACATTTGTGACGCTATGTATAAAACAATTCATGGGTAGATAAGCCCTGCTTCCAGTTTAAGTTGTTGCTGCTTTCGTTGTTATAATTACAAAAACAGTTTGTCTTACTACGGGGGGGGGGGGGTATTCCACGAAAGTG
>JAODJX010000025.1:190189-204146 GCA_026776945.1 Isichthys henryi | reverse complement strand
CGCCTCGCCGGTCCCCCGCTCCCCCAACCCCCCCACCCCCCCCCCCCGGCCCGGGGCGGGGGCGCCAAGTCCACGAAAGTGGCTAAAGAAAGCCAGACTTTTCCGAAAAAGTCAAACTAGCGCCATCGCTAAACTTCTCTAAACTAGCCTCATGTCGTTCCACTAACGCAGTTCAGCATTAACTAATCAAGGCTCATTCAAGGCAGGCTTGCAACGTCTCACTTATTGCGCACACCCTAGATGTCTAATAAGCGCAAATGAATGGATGAACGATAGATCGATCAGATGAGTCGGAAAGCGTGTAAAACGAGAGCGGTGTTTCTTTCCGCTGCAGAACAAACGCTGCTGATTGAGCTGTATGATAAAAAGATGTAATCGCTAAAAAGGCAATACCGTGGCCATTAAAAAGCCAGGCAGTTGACTTGGCAAAGAACTGAAGACAGACTAAATGCATAAGTTACGTAAACGTTTGAGGTGGCGAATTCAATGCCATGGTGACCCACAAAATTCCTGGTTCGAACCCTATAGCCACCGCGGAACCTTCTAGGTTGAATTCACGTGTCATTCTTACTGCATAATAATGTTCTGCGTTATTCGATCTCCGTAAAATACTTTCAACCGCATTCGTGTGAAATGTTCTGCACAAATAAGCGTATATTGTCTGTTATTGACCATTTTACTGGCTTAATTATTATTGACAAATTAATGGGCTATTTTACTAATTGACTTTAAAAGTACACAGTGACTAAACAAAATATAAAAATATCTTTCTCTTCATATTATTTTTCAGTTTCAGTCATTCCATTTCATGTTTGACCTTTAATATGGGACGCTGAGACGTCTTTTTTTTTATAGACTTTATTATATTGATCACATGACATGAGTAGTGAGCGCGCGGAATTTCGTCCGTCGGAATGATCTTTTGGGAGTCTGTTCCCACACGTCGGACGTTCTTGGAGACACCGCTTAACTAAGCGAGACTGACCTAAGTTTTTATTTTTTAATTTTTTTTTGAGACTTACCTAAGTTACCATGGTATCTCAGCAGGGATTCATTTAAGACACGTTGATGGAACGGAACTCCGACTTAGTTCGACAAGTCTGGCTCATTTAAGTCAGACTTTCCCTTAATCCTGCTTCGTGGAATACCCCCCAGGATTGTACATAAACTGGAAGGAGAGATCTACTTTATAATCGATTATTGCTTTTTTCCCTCTGGCCAATGCATGTGCCAATTTCGGGTCTTGTTTTATTTTTATTTTCAGCTTTTCTTAACTTATGTTGCCTAAATGTGAAGCGGGTTAGGCAGTTACAGCGGTACCTTTTTTGTACATGAGCAGCACTGTATGTTCAGTTGTGAAAGCTATGCAGTAGATACACAATAAATTTAATTTCTAATAGAGAATGCTGTTTATTTTCCTCCTTTTAATATGAATTTCACATAGTTTTGTATTTCATATAGCATCTATGATTTCTGGTTTTATTTATATACCTTAACCGCTGAGGATACGCCAATACAGTGACTGGAGACACCTGATGCCTACACAGCACTAAAGGACCCCTGCTATGAAGTAGCCGGGGATTGGTAATATCAAAGATGTGTGAGGCATGTTTGTGTTAAAAAATAAAATAAATGCAAATCTAATGGTTCTACACCATAATTTTACTCGCATTGTTTCAATCTTCTCACTAGATTAATGCTAATTTCCCATAACTTTTCAGTCAAGTACAGTATATTGAGGTTGTAAATATTACTGTAGTGAAATGTTGATACTGAGGGCGTTTATGTAACGTATCAGAACGTCTAACCTGTCAGCTATCAGACTTTGTAAAAAGGACTACAGTTGCTTAGCAACGAAAAAGCTCATCTGTGTAGCACAGCCATGAAATTATGCAATCTCTCCGTATGGGTGTCCACATTGCACACCTACTTTTATATAGATGTTTTTAAACAATCTTTTCTCCCCCCATGGTTGTTCATATTGGGGAAAGTATGTGTGCCTTTTCATCCACAAGAATTGACTTGAAATTAATCAAGTGCATCAATTTCAAGTTACTTTTATCTCACCTTGCTTAGCATTATAAAGTCTTCCCAATAAAACTGTTTGCAAACCTGCAGCAGCCTCGTGCCACCTTAAGAACATACTGGCGCTCTGCAGGCTGTGTCAAACTGAATCGAAACTCCCAGACACCTGGTCTCTTTATCAAAGGTGCCTGAATTTTATGTCATATCCAAATTAAATGAAACCACTCAGTAAGTGAATAAACCATGTAATTTGAATAACAAGGAAAATACATTTTAATAAGAAAACAGTAGTACATTACTTAATTACAAAGAGGTAAGAAGTGTGCTGGAGATGCTGAGTTGTCACAGAGATGGTTTTGGCTCTGGACCATAGCACTGTCTTTGGCTGTTTCACTCACTGCTTTCACAGGAACACGCTGTAAATCTTCTCGGTCTCTGAACTCCCGTCTACCTCACTGATGAGGTACTTATGTTTTTGTTTCTCAAAAGGACAGGAAATGGGTGGCAGTACAGCTACATAGGGGCTGAATGGTATTTGCCCCTTCTTGGGTATGCGGTTGCTGAAGGAGGCTGGTAAGTCCCTTGAAAGAGAACCGTGGCTGATGACCGCAGCTGCATTTTCTGTGGGAGCACTGGGAGCCACATTGCCTCTTCGCTTGCCAGTGGCCGCCTTCTTCACTACGTTTGTGCAGTGAGACCTGTCCTCTCTCGTGACACCACCAATGGCATTCTGTGTTTTCTTCAGGATGGGGGGAATCGTCCGATTTCCAGATGTCGTCCCTGGTGGCATGACTGGTGGTAAGATATCGATAATACTGGTGATACGGCATCCTTTTGCCAGCACAGGACCATGGATGTGTCTCCGCCTGTCTTCAGGAGTTTTCCTACCCAGATGGACAATTCCAGCTGCGCCTTCATGCCTTTTGTGTTCCCCTCTGCCTCTTGGCTGATCAGCAGACATTGAAGACCGTTCTGTGGATGAAGTGTCATTGTTTCTTTGGCCGTCTGATAAAATTGGGTTTCTTGGGCAGTTTTCCTTAGATTCTGGGAGTTTTGTTGGTTTGATCTTGGCACACAGCACACAATGGTAACCTGTTTCTCCACCCGTTTGGTTTTTTCCCTTCTGAGCATGAGAGAAGCAGGCGAGCGGTGGATACCTATGCCAGCCTGTAACCTGTAGACAGCACAAAATGTTTCTTTAAGGTTAAAATGTCAGCTTAAAACAGGGGTGGCCAGTCTTATCCGCAAAGGGCCAGTGTGTATGCGGGTTTTTGGGGTAACCTTTCGGCCAGCTGTTCAGACCCAGGTGTGAGGACTTTTCTACCAATCAGTCCTCTAATTTGTAATCTAATTAGGGAGTTGCAGTGAAAACCAACATACACTGTGGCCCTTTCTGCGCCCCACCTTATAAACAGCATAAATATTACCTGTGACCATTTCAATTAGTCTCTTACTGATGCACAAGGAAGAAACAGAAGCAGTCAATCCAAGCTATACCTAAGTGCATTGGGAATTTATTAAATTGTGCCCCCCACCATAGCAAATATCAAACTCCCTCTTTCATCACTCACCGCTTCGTCCCAGCCTGACTCGGCGGGGCTGTCGTACGGACCCGATTCCAGCGCCGAGCGAGCATCACTGATGTCTAGGAGGGCGGTAACGTGCTCTCTGCCGGGACCTTGGCAGTATTCCACGGTACGACCGCACTTCTCTATAAGTGGTTTCTGGCCGTTATTTTCAGCAGAAGCACTTGCGATTTTCTTTAACGTTTTCGAATTGAGAGAAGCCTTTGGCATTGTGCGCTGAGTAGAAAGTTACTGTTTAAAGCTGAAATGGTGTTAAGTATTTATTACACAGTAATAGTACCGATTCACGGCATGCCACTACGGCGAGGCAAAATGTACACATTCGTACATAGTGATGAAGCAGACATATTTGGAGACCTGTATGCTTCCTTGGCCCCCATTCACCGCTGAATATTGGCCTTGGCGTTTGGATGTGCAAAACGTACATAGCGACACTTCGTCGACGGCAGGATGTGTTTAGTGGGTTTGGACACGTGACCCGTTGCTACGGAACCCACCGCGACAGCGTCACTTCACCAAGGAAGTGACGTTGTCAGGAAGTGGATATATTCTTTAGTATACACACACGCGCGCACGTACACATACATAGTCGTAAGACACAGAATATTGATCATAACGTGTCTCAGCAAAGACCATTATAGTTAGTAATCGGTAATTTATATTCAAATAAGTTTATATTCAAGATATCTGCAGAATTGTGGGTTAAATTGCTTACATTTTCTGTGTATTATTCCCGAGAGGCAGATTATATCATTTTAAATTATTTTGCTTCTACTGTTACTGTGGCAACATTGTTGCTTCTTACGTTTTTGTTTACTTGAGAAATGCATTTTGATGATCTGTGATATGACGAATGCGAATGAACCACGTCGAATTTCATAAATTATAAAAAGTCTGATAAAAGCAATGATAAGTCTATCCTGGCGTTGGTCATAACTTTAAAAGGAATCTTGGATCACAATATTTCGTTTTTATGAAAAATACAAAACGGACAGTATATCATTAGTTGTTGTTCTACGAACTAATGATATACTGAATAAAAGCAATACTCCAGTGGAGTAATACCTTGATAGGAAATAAGTATCTGTAATGTTAAGTAACTCCAGATTAAAGATATTCATTTTCTGTCAAAGTTATGACCTCTTTAGTTCGGCAGTTGGCCAAGATGGGAACGAGCAATCCAGCACGTCGCCTGCTTCCTATATCTAAACCCATGTGCCGCATTGTGGGTTTGCGATGCGCTGCAGTCACGCAAATTCCTTTTATAAGAAAATGCGCAGGCCCAGTGCATGCACGCGCCTGCAGAGGTCCTGCCGTCAGGGAATCCCATACATTGATGTCCACGAGTCGGAAAAAAATCACCTGTGAATACTATATATGACGTAAGAGGAGTAGCCTCTCCGTCGTGATGTCATGTGCACTTGCTTTAGCTCTAAGAAGATTGGTTCAGAAATCCGCAGTGTCACAGGCACGACGACAGTAACAACCATTCCGGTGTGCAAATTCGGGCACCTGACGGCTGCTTTCACGACTTCGCTCTTTCTAGGCTCTTTTACTGTTATATGGAAAACCTAGCCGCGCATTCAGTTGTTGTAATGTTGCCTCCTAACAGTTGCATCCCCAGGAATTACAGCTGTATGGCTGGCTTATTCGGAAGCCTGGCAGCGGCAAGCCACAGGAAAGAGGACGGGGAAGAAGACAGCGAGCCTGCCAGTGAAACCGCCGAAGATCAGGTGGTCGACGAGAGACCGAGAGGCAGGGAATGTTTCCTGAAACCTCCGCAAAGTCCGACGCTGCGAAGAAGGTGCAAGTCGCTGCCGACCCCGGTAGAGAGAGCCCGACTGGAGATAGCGCGGAGTCGCAGCCCGAGCAGCCAGAAGAAGGTGCGATTCGCGGATTCCCTGGGTCTGGAGCTGACTTCAGTGAAGCATTTTTGCGACGCAGACATGCCGGAGGTCCCGCAGAGGATCCTCGACAAATTCAAACGGGGAAATGCCATGCACTTAAACAACTTCCCAAAAATAACCAACCAGCCGGCATGCATGGAAACCCAGTTTGTCAACCCCGGTCACTTACCGGGATTCGTGGAGAAAGTGCAAGAAGTCAAAGTGTTGCTGGAATCAGTGGAGACTGACGAGTTCAGCATGTCAGGCGTGGTGCGCGTTTTAAACCTGGCTTTCGAGAAGAGCGTCCTGCTGCGATACACCCTCAATAACTGGTTAACATTTTTCGACGTGCAGGCGTCCTATGTTCCCCAGTCCAGCGATGGGCTGACGGATAAGTTTGCCTTCAAAATCATCACGCCTGCGTTTTTGGAGACCGGAGGTACCCTTCAGTTTGCCATCAAGTACACCGTTGGTGGCGATGAGTTTTGGGACAACAATAATGGCAATAATTATAAAGTGCGCCGGCACAGGTTTAAAATCTCTCCGCCCAGAGAATGGGAGAACGGCTGGATTCATTTTATATAGCGTCCGTCGTATTTATGCTACTAAAGGGGATCGCGATTGCATTTACCATCCCGTGTTTTAGACGGTTCGTGGTCTGGCCGTGAGCCGGAGAATAATTCGTCTGTCAGTTCTAGCGGCTACGTCTGAGGCCCCAAAGTTTTATTTATACTGCTTTTTATGTTCCTTTATATCTCAGAAACCCCGATGATGGAAAGAGGAAGTCTGCTTCCACGCATGTTGACGAATGGTTTAATGGCTCAAGCTTTTGCATCGATCGAATGCTTTCCGCCAAGTGCAAGGCATTATTTAGCATATTAAGGATGAGACTTCCCCATGGTATAAATACAGCCTTTTTATTTTTTATTTTTATTATTATTTATCTCCATCCGCTTAACGACTGTCCTTTCGAGTCAGGCCCATGTAACGTTAAATTGTGTCTGCGTTTTGTTATCGTGGTTATTTGGTCGTTAGTTGTCTGTCCATCCGTACCCCTGAAAAAGGCAGTTCCATATTCATTTGATTATGGCCAATGGACATCAATTTACTTTGCACTTGCTTTACTGGTTAACCGACTTCAACACAAAATAACACAATTTAGCAGTGCAAAAGAACTTGAATTTACGTATTTTACTTTAAACACTTACATTTTTTGGACTGTTTTTATTTGCAAAAGGGTTATTTTCTAATTACGGATGTCGCTCCTGTTTTATCGTGCAGGCTTGAGAGAAGTAATGTTTTTTTTTTTTTGGCTCTCAAACTGTGACCTTGTGAGCTGTCACCGTCAATTTAAAATGGCTGCAGAACACTGTGAAAGTAATTTACCTCTATAGAACTGTCCACTGTACAATCATTACATGATCTGTTTTATGGCAAAGCGTAATGCAAATTCTTCGCTTCAATGTAATGTTTAAATTGAATATCTGAATGAGAAGTTGACCAGGGAATTACAGAATTAGATTTTTAGTGACTGTCCTCAAATATGCCTAGAGTGTCAGGAATTGTCATTAGTAATATAGTACAATAATACATTTATAAGCAATTATGCTTATAATTATCTGTGGTGTGGAGCCATGAAGGACCAGAACAGGTAGCAACTTGGTATTTCCTATTGATTGTCAGTTTAATGATGTGTTTAACGTGCAATGAAATATTTTAGCTTTAACTGTGTTCTGTAGAAGGGTGTATTAAAAGTAGTGTTAGCCTCTGTTATATCAAATTAGAAGGGAAACGGGCTTCTGCGTGGAGTTTGATTATAACTTTTTTTATTTCTTGGAATATTTTTATCTCAAACAAATCAAAGGCATTTATAGTACGAACTTAATATAGTTCCAGTAAAACAAGATGATATATTTATTTAGGTTTGTCATATGTTTAAGGAATGTAAATATTTTTACAAGATCCAACAAAATCAGTATATACTAGCCATAACTGAGACTTTAGCTGCTATTCCAGAACAAGAATATTTTAATTATTAAATATAGAAATATATTGTGGATTAATCCTTTGTTATCCTTGTGACACTGTCTCCCTCTAGCCCTAATATTAGAGATTAAATAAATGTAAATACTTGCTGTTTTGTGCAGTCACATATATTTTAATTGTACAAAGGATATAGGGCCCCTTAAACTGTCTCCACAGCTGAAAATATGTATATTTATGACGTGCTTGCTATTTTTGCATTAGGAATGGTGTATTACTGTCCCTATATCTCTCCGATAGACATTGCAGGTCCTACTCAGGAAATGTCCCAGAACGGCTTTTAGGGAATGTCTTCCTCGTGGTCAAGATGGGCACCATTAGCATAAGAACAATGTGTACTGTTGGTGATTCTGAAGGCATCGCTGGAAGTGAAACTCTTTGGGACGAGACTATTGGATACCGTTAGAATACAGAGAAGTCGTTTATAGGGGGGCTTTTGAACTTTTAACTAAGATGTAACTTACGCCAACTCTTAAATAGCAGCTTCAGATAGGGCAGTGATCTTCTGGTGATTGTACATATAGTCAAGGAGCATGCTGAAGTTTCTCTTTGGTGGTAAATATATATATTTTTTTAAGCCTTCTCACAATATTTATTTTTGACTCAGTTTGGCTTGTAATTGTTTTAGATGCTGGGGAATATTTTGGCTTTGAATACGAAAAGTATAAACGGTAATTCAAATAATATAAAGTTAGTTTGTCCTCCTTTATTCTGAATGTGGACATTGTCTTGTAAACACCACCTGCTAACATTTTTACTTGATTTCTTGCTATTGCGGTTAACATTAATAAGATTGTCTGTCATCGTGGCCTTAAAGTTCCGTCTTTCTTGAGTGGTTAAATGCAGGCCGTCCTTTTCTGGATTTACAACCCCATCATTCCCACTATTTCCCTCTTATTCAGCCTTTGTACAAAGTCATGAAACGTACCGCCTGTGAGATGTAGATAAATTATTGAATTGCTACAGGGGCTGATTGCATTTTGCCATCTACCAAAGGCTGTAAATGATGAATTATTCTTATTTATTTTGCTGCAATTACTTTTTGCTTTAGAGTCAGACTCTTTCCTCAGAATATCAGCATCTTTCCTCGTTGTAACGGTCATATGTTTTCACCTAAAGAGAAATTTTCAGCATGACTGCTGCTAACTGCTGTTGTCTGTAATGCTAAGGCTGATCTGTGCGACATATAAAAGCTGTTTGGTCACTAACATGCGGGACCCGTTGCCAATAATCGGCTCATGAAACATTTGTTTAGTAGAGTTGCATAATACGAGTTACGTTGCAGAAATGGTTCTCCATTGCCCTTCCAGCATCTGGAAGGCTCATTAGCTTATTGTGTTTAGAGCTGATGTGTCAGGTTGCTTTTACAATGTTAGCTTGATGCTCTTATACTGTTTGTTGTCACCAGCAGATTTAAATGAATGAGTAGTGCTGCTAATTGGCAGCTCGTCGCTTTCTTGGGTTCGCTCTCATTTCTCCTCCGTGATGGCTTCAGGTCTTTGGGTCACCATTGTTGACAGCAGGTGGCAACGGAGCATAGTGAGGCAAGGAGGGAGAAAGTGTGTCAGCCAGATCAACTGAGGGCTGGATCTGAGACACAGGCACATTTCCCACTTAGTGCACTTTTAGGAAAACCATTCGGGCACTTGGTGTCCACACCTCTTTACTTGACACCTTTGCTGCCACTTTTCTGTGATTAGCTTCCGGTTAACGTACCAGTTTTCTGTCACGGAGCGTGCTGTCTAGTATATGTGACATTATGTCACTTCCAGAATAAGGTAAATCTATATATATTTTTTTTAATCTATGCAATGCATCCGATGTGTAGCACAGCTTATGTCTTCGTCTTGTGTTGAAATGTTGTGTCTGAATGTACTGATTATAGTATTTCAGTTGTTTGCATGTACTGCAGATTTTTTATTATTATTTTTTTTTTGTATGGTGAATTTGTAATGTTGCCTACATTTTGTTAATACTTGTATTAAAGGCATTTCTGATGGAAATGAAGGCTTCGCATGTTATTCTGTGAGTGTTTTAGCTGTACTGCATCAAGCTGGATTCATGCATTTCGTGCAGTTATTAGATTTAAAGAAAGTGAATACTTAAAATGTACTAGTCATGTGCAACAGTTTCTACCGTGGTTTTGCTTTTCCACATCCATTTTATTTCTAGCTACTATGTGGGTATTCATATATGGCCGTTCCCTAATGAGAAAGCACCTCACCCAGAGGCGTACGTGTGTCTGCAGCATGATTTGCAGGATCGGTCCAGTCATCCGGTGCTCCTCCAGTATTAATGTCAAGGTCAACCTCAAGGGTGCCAGTAAGGAGGTGAGCTTCTCTCATTGGGGAATGCAGTGGATGTACACAAAGACCCACGCAGCAGTTAATGATGTCAGAAGCACCAGCAAACCGTGTCGTGTTCCTCGGTTTACCTACGCAGGCTTCAAGCAAAGCCTGAACACTTCCAATCTGTAATTTCTGAGCTTCCTTCCCAGTTTTCTGAACAATGTTATGTTTACTACTCTTCTTTGTTACCTAACTGGCCAGCTTTGGAAATATGACATTACACATGTTGCAGTTCTGTGTCACAAAATGTGAAGATGTCTTGTGCGGTAACTTAATTGGTGTTTGCTGTCTTTTGAAATCTGAGCTCCAAAATGAGGCAAAGTTCTCAGGCAGCAGGGGCACCTGCCCTTTATAATGAATATGATGAATTTGATGTGACTTTCCATGGCAGTGTTTCTACGCTGAAGCCTCCTGTCCGTGGTGAACGCTGCAGGTTGGATCATGTTGCAGGTGGGTGCTGTGTGTGTGTGTGTTCTTCCCTGAGCCACTCTGTGTGATGCATGAGGTGCTCCGAGATCAATTCTTTTAGCCGGGAGGGAGGAGCTTCTCCTGAGAGCAGGTAATTTATGAGAAACGTCATGTTATCCCTTAGATAATGTTCTTGAACAGCATGGCCAGAAACTGAGAGCATCTGCTGCAGTGCATTCAGTCAGTAATCTAATATGTAAGGTTTCTAAAGCGACGTGCACACCATGTGCAATGTGGCCTGGAAGAAGATCAGAACAAATAGGTCATTATTGTGAAATTCAATGTCCGTCAAAGCTGGCGTTGTTGCTGTAGTTTAAAGGGTAACTTCACGAAACAGACTGATGCCACACAGACACATGTCACTTTTTTACGTAGTTTTATATTAACCTTTTATCAAGAAATTGATGTTTATTTATCTAGCAAAAAGTCACAGAACTAGGCAGCTCTCTGTACTATCTGTTCCACGCAGACAACGACTAAAGATAACTAGGCTGTTAAAATATATCGTATCACCCCGTATAAACTAACTATGTCATGTGACGCTCTTTGTCTTGATGGACTCTGGGTGATAAAACAACAGGGAAGTTTGGAGGGATTTCACAGAACTGGGAAAGGATCCAGTGAAATGTCCCTGTGGGCCTTTCTCCAGTGGCTGGGGAGCCTGATCATTACTGGTAAACAGAATAACCATGGAGGACGACTGTTGGCTGCTTGGAAATGGCAGTGTTTACTTTAGCTGAATTTTCCATAAGAGGAAAGCATTCCTAGAAGTGTTTGTCTATCTCTGCTTAACATTCCTTCTCAGGAAGAATTCCTGGAGAGTTACACATATAGGACTGCTGTTGCTAAGGAATGTGACATGAGGTGACGGGGATGAAAGTGTACATGTGTGACATTCAGCTGAAAAGACCATAGCTGAATATATATGGCAGGAGAAAATTCCTTCTTGACTGTGTCCATGTTTCTCCTTCAAAGTCAACAACATGTTGAATGACAGGATCAAAGGCCCACAATGTTTGATTAAATGCCTCTAGTCTCCTTGTAAGATGTACTATTGGAGACGGAGTACCCAAAAATCATTATCTACAGCAGGGTTCCCCAATTCTGGTCCTGGAGAACATATTTCCTTGCTCAGATACACCTACTAAACCTAGTAATTCGCTGATGTGTTAGAGCAAGGAAATCTGCAATCGGTGTTGGATTCTGGTCCCCCAGCACTGGAACTGGGGAACCTTGTTCTACACACACGAACTTCATGGAAGTCCTTCCTCCTTATTAGCATGTGTTTTGTAGAATGAAAATATGAAGTTTTAGCTGAGGTAGCTTTGTGCTTGCAGGCTACCTGTGATATCAGACCAAGATGCACTGTGATTCATAGGTGAGTATTTGATGGCCTACCCAGTATTTTAGATCTCTGATCGTTCCATAATTTTACTTAAAATCAGAATGCTCACATTCAAGGGTAGAAATAAATGATATAGGCCAATTTACTCAGAAGCATGGCTTAGTAATCAATAATTCAATGTGGTATAGAATCTATCCAAATTCATAAAATCTTTATTTATAATTTTTCTAATTTCAGAAACATGCCATCTCCATTACAGATCTATTGTGCAATTACAGGTGTAGAGGAAGTGGTAAATGTCATTGAATACAATATTTGTATAACTTAATAATTATTTTAATCATAGATATATATATGCATGGAATTCTTGTGCAGTGGGAAAGGTAGGAAGCTAGGAAAACTTGAAAGGTCATGACCTGGAATCCATGCACTCTGATTGGTGCAGCATTTGGCACCCATCTCCGCATTGGTCCCCGTTGACCTTACTTGCCATTGTGTGTCTTACAATGGGCAGCGGCCTCTTCCAAGCTGCAATTCATCAAACTGAGGTATTCCTTCCCCCTCCATTGGCCTCCTTAGGATTCAGGTTTTTAATTCTATTGCTGGCATTGGCTGGAGTTTCCTTTCTGCCAAAACATTTCCTGTTATTCAAAGTGGATAAACAGAGAGAGAGAGAGGGAACACAAATAAATTATCCCATAAGTGATTGTGTGGGTCAGCTGAGCAGAAACAGCGTCCAGAAAACCATGATATATATTTGCTGTAAAAGCCTAGGGACATGAACATTTTACCAAGAAGTTTAACAGCTCACAAAATTAGAACACTTTGTGAGTTTGTTAATGTTACTAAGATGATTAAATATCGAGCATCTTTTCAGGTGGCACGCACTACTCATGGAAAACGTAGGTGATTATATGTAAACTAGAAAGCGGATGCATTTATGTGAATGTTTAGTTCACAGGCTAATTCAACAATGCATCTAATCACATCCCTAACTTGTAAACAGTTCACCTGCAGACCACTGGAGCAGACATAACCAAAGGCTTTTGCTTGAACTGCTAGCGAAACGTCTGAGCTGTAAATGTTGTACAATTTCACTGTGCTGGGTCCATGTTAACCCTCTGCTGATTCTTCACATGGTGGCTTCATTACTTATCTTACCCTTTCAGTGTTAGCATTCCTGCCAGATCAGCCCTTCCTTCTCATCTTGTATTATGGTGACTTTGCCGTATTTGTAGCACCTTGGGTTGCGTACGAGCATCACTTGCGCATTTGGAGTATTTGGTATCTTCCGGCTCGTCTGCAGACTGTGAAGTGGGTGACAAAGGACTGCTTGGCGTCATGCAGACACACTGCTCTGTGTTCGGTGCGGTATCTTCCAGGGGACGAGGTCTTCCTCCGCGCATGCTTATTCGGCTGCGGCTGATGTAATCCCCATGGCCAATGGGCTGTAATTCATTCTGACAGCCTCAGCGGAACCATGTCCTGGCAATCCACAAAGCGGACCTACCTCCCAGCAAAGGACCCAGCACACCTGGCGAGGGACAGCAGAAAACACGTCCTGCAACCTTTGCTTTTTTTAATAACAAAGATTTAAATCTAATAGCGTCAGCTGAAATTTAATCAGAGGCCCCAAATTTGGAACCGTTTTTATTTGGACCAAACCATTAAGGTTGTAGCCCTACTGTGCCCTGATAAAATTGTGTATCGATTACTGCCTGTCGTTATTGCCGACATCTCACCTTAGGCATATTGATTTCAGGGAGGTGGTTCAAAGCAATGAACCGTGCGAGTGTTGGGGGGGTGATTGTGGCAACAGTAATAGTTGTTGATATGGGGGCGTGGGCATGCGATCCTTTGTGTAAATTCGTTTTGAATTTTCTGTGAATAGATTTCCAGGTGTCGGGTAGCTGCCAACCATGTTCCGGAGAGTCCTAGAACATTCCGCCAGAGGTGTATTTCTGTTATATGACAAAAGTTTAAGCTGAAGCTCTGTAAGTGTTATTTATATGCAGTTTTTCAATGAACATCTCTGGCACAGAATGACGTGTCACATTGCCTTGGGAAAGTAGGACAAATCTACTGTGCATGTGCTGTGTATCTACCCATTCTGGCCCGGTTTGGAGTCCCAGGGGTGTAAAGCGAAGCTGCACAGAAGCAGAACAGATCAGTGGTCTGAGGGTGTCGGGGGGGGGGGGGGGGGGGGGGGGGGGGGGGGGGGGGGGGGGGGGGGGGGGGGGGGGGGGGGGGGGGGGG
>JAODJX010000025.1:168314-182743 GCA_026776945.1 Isichthys henryi | reverse complement strand
TGCTGTTATCATTGTTAAGGATGTTCCAATGAACACACCTGTAAAGCGCATTGGGGCAACCTTGTTGTGAAAAGCGCAATATAAAAATAAATTGAATTGAATTGAATTGAATATAATGAGATATAGCAGTGTTTTCTTTAGGTGGCCAGAGAAGCCACAAGGTCACATGAAGAGTGGCGAGGGCACCGACTGTCAGCAAACTCTTACCAGAAGAGCTACATGCGACCCCATGCAGTCCCATGTTTCACCTCTTGGATCTTCCATGTCTGCTGGGTATTTGTTTACCGTGAAAATGGAGATTTTAGTTTTTTTCTCTCCAAATCAGTTAACTCCAATGAGATGCATTTTAACGTCTCCCATTCCATCCGACAAAATCTTTGTGTCCTAAACGGTCTGTTCAACACAGAGAAAAGCAGATAAATCTATAGCAGATTCCCCAATACAAACATCATATCCTAAGAGATCAATTTACTTTGAATTACTCCAACACTGCCTGCTGTAGTGCATTGCTCTTGTGCCATAATCTTCATAAAATCATTTCTTAATACTGGATCTTGGATCTGAACTTCAGCTGCTGGGGCGAAATCTGCCACCTGTGCTGTTACTGATCAGAGAAAAAGATTTTTCTCTCTCTGTTCCTGTGAGGGAACTGGTAGGTGGGTGGCAGCAAATGGTTACTGCTCCTCCCACAGCCCTGACATGAATATGCCACATACCAGTCTATTAAAGATGACGAACCAATCGGCTTTCTCCCCAGTACCGCGTTGCCCAGACGGCCTCACAGATATAGACTCGCTGCATTGTAGATGTGGATCACATGGAGAAACCGCTTCACTGTTCTGTTCCAGGGTGGTTTCACCTCAGGTGGTAATGTGGAGCACACGGCTTCCAGCTGGCAGGTTTTAGACACCTTCTGCGCCCCACTTAGCACCTTCAGAAGGAGCCACTCAGTGCCCAGTCATGTGGGATGTGCCACTGGCTGGACTGGAGCCGCTCAATCACAGGCGCTGGGGGAGAAACACAGACGACATGTTCCATCATTGTCGTTAATGGGAAATCTATCCTTTTTATCCACCGAGCCAAGACTCAGCTCCATATATGTGAAATGTATACAAAATATCTTACAGATCATCTTTTCCTTTGCAGTTCTGTTATAGTTTTGTGCTTTTGGTTTTATTTTTGTAGACTTGTTAGTATTGAAAATACTGCTCTCCTTCTCTTTCTTTGCAATTTAACACAGAACCTCTTGGAGGAATGACCAATGGTGTAAAATCTGTATACAACAGGCAGGGGAACTGAACGGGTGTAGGGTGAGGGAAAAGTGTATTAGAAGCACATCCTGGGGAGAAGTAAATGCCCCAGGGCAAAAGGAAGTCAAAGCGGAAGGAAGGTGGTACTTCTGAGTCGCTGGTGGATTCGAGGCTGAATACTAGATGACCTTTTGTTTGACAAGTCTGTCAGCTGAGACAGTGAGGGAACAAGTGGTACGGAGACAGTGTGCTTAGAGCTTGGGTGTAAAAACTGATTTTTCAAGGCCTGGGAAATGGTAATTTCTCAGTATGGTAACGAGACATGAGAAAATCGGAAATAATAAGGGTTACAGCGTTGCATGCTGTCCCTGGCAAAGGGACAGTAAATATAATTTATTCCTTTGGCTTAAAATCAGGAGTCACATTAGTCATCGACCACCAGCATGTGAGACGACTTTGAATTTAGAATTCAAATTAATTTGAATTGAAATAATAATGAATGATTATATTAAACAAGTGATAGATACATTAAAAAGCAATAGGTTACAGTAACAGAAAAAGTCTTTATTTTTAAACTTTCAAAGATGAGGATGTTATGTGCAACCCACAGCTTTACAGAAATAACATTAAAACAGGTGTTAATACCTTACTTAAGTTCTGTTAAGATTATTTATAATGCAGTATAATGCTTGATAGTCGTGCCAGTTTGTAACTACTTAATTCCACATATTTTATATTGAATTATTTGTACATTAATATGAAATCATTGTGTGAATTGTTAAGCCACAGTGTCTTTTGACTAATTTATATTGCATTGTGAAGAAGATTTACATTGGAAGTGTTGTCATGGAGACCATAGGGGCATCATAAGCCACCATATTGCTGTCGTTTCATTCTTGTATACTTGACAGCGTATGACTCTCTTTTTTTCCCTTCTTCTTCTTCCTCCTGTTCTTCTTCATCTTCCTCCTCCATTTCCTCCTGCCGTTGCAGCGTACTTTCATGATGCTGTTGAGCAAAAATCATTGCCTGTTAGGGTCTCACTATGCACTGAGGAGGGCGACACATTGGCGGTCATGCCATTCTTCACATGCAACATGAAACGTCAAAGGCTTTTGTGCAGTAACCAATGACCTTTTGGTTCGAAAATCCCTCTGATTCTTACTGGTGAATCAATGGTCAGTCAGAAAGAACCAACTCAATCATTTGAGACAACCCTCACTGAAAAGATTACGTGGTAACTATTGTTAAATAAAAGTCATTCAACTGACCCTCCTGGGATAATCTGGCAGTTGTTTCAGAGTCGAGGGAGTTGGGCTGGGATAGTGAGGCATTGTGGAAGTCAGAGGAATGGAGCTCTGGAGAATTTTATTGTCCAACAGCCCATCATGCACCTGGATCCTTGACCTAAACCTCTGGAAGAGGGAGTTTGAGCAAAAGGAGATGTAAAGAATCACCCACTACATGGACATGTTCCTTCAAGTGATATTATTAGCTGACAAACTGAGGGACTCTTACCACATGATTTCATCATTTTTATAGTGGTACCTTCCTTTAAATCACATTCTGATTTGTTGCCTAATTGGTTGATTTCTACCAAAGTGCAAATGGAGCCAGGTTCTTACCAGGAAACCTCAACTTAAGGTCTTGTTTTACCTCTAAGTCTTTGTCAATGTCCATGTCGTTCAGACTCTGGAAAGTGCTCGAGTAAACTTCCAGCGATTTTGTGTGGAAGAGCATCTCAATGGTGATGAAATCTGTGAAGATCCTCTGAAATGGAGAAGTGTTTTCGGTTATGGAGCTCTGCTGAAGTATTTGGGCGTTAAAAGCCGGACTGCTGTCTCTTGCGACAGACCTTGATGTCCTGCAGCTTCTGCATCTGGAAGTTGTTTATGGTTTCTTCCAGCTGCTTGGTGCTCCGAAGCATGTTGGTTGATGCTATCTGTGCGCTGGCCTCGGCCTATCGGAAAGAGAGGGGTGGGACTAGCCTGTATCTGGTAGCAGTGAGTGGTTCAGGGGGTGAGGACGCTGTGCCTGATTGGAGGGTGGCCAGTTCAAATCCCCGGATTGGTAGAATGATTTAACTAGACCCCTGACCCAGGCTTTTAACCTGCATTCGCTCCAGGGACTGTCAGACCCCGCTTTCTCAGTTCAGTTCACTTTGGATAAAGGTGTCTGTCAAACGAATTGACTGTAATGCACCACTGAAACGTCACAAGATACATTGAGGAGTGAAATTCTTCGGCATGATTTGCCAGATGTGTAATGTCTTTAAATCTGTTTGCTCTTAGACAAGTGCTATCCAATGCCCAGATGTAGAAGTGCGGGTTTGCAGACACAGCGATGCCTGTACTGACAGTTAAAAATAGGGAGCAGATTAACAGGCTCTTTATGTTTGATTCTGAATATGAATATAAAGACAGGAACTGTCGTTGTCAGGGTACAAGTGCAAACAGTTACCTGGGACTGATAAAGGAGAGTTAAGGATATCCTGTACGCCACATGGCCAGATTAAAATACGGCCTTAAGCAACATACTCTAGCTATTGGCGAGGCCTGCGGTGATGTCACATTGAAAAGAAATACACACGCGGTCAAACCACAGTCCTGTTAATTGGAACTCAAACTTTTATTTGTTAGGACTGTGATGATTAATTAAACCTTCACTTAAAGTTGATCAAATTGAAAATAATTCTCTTCTGTGATATTACTATTGTGATGTCATTTTACCTTTTTTTTATTTATTAAAAAAAAAAGATGCTTAACAAGAAACTTCACTCTGCAGAAGCGCCACCTGTCAAAGGATACAATTCCCTGTCTGTCAGACGGATTCTTAATCCGAATTCTTTCCAGCTTCTGTATTTCTTTCAGTTCCCGGTTACGATCATTGGTGAATTTCTTCATATCAGCCTGATTGACAGACACAGAGAGCAGAACATATCAGGAATAGGAAGCAGAATCACAGGTGTCCTCTTACCATGGGACTGCTAGTATTTGTTACTGTGAGTAGAACACTGGGAACTATATATCATGGCAGATCTAAATAATGCCAGAAATAAACCAACGAAATGAGTAGCAGGCAGAGAACAAGTGAGACTTACGCGTTTGTTTTTCACAATGTCACCATACGCTTTCAGCGGAGTGACAACTCTGGTCTCCAGTCTCTCTACCTTGCAAGGATAATGAGGATCATTGGTTAAACATGGTCAAAGGAGGTACGGTTGATGTCTGTTGTCATCCCAGGTTCATTTTTCATTTCAAAGCCCCTTTCCTTTGTCTGCTGAGGAAATGTCACATGACCTGTCAGACCCTCCATAAACACAATGGCAGGCGGCTATGGAGGCCTACATGAGCTGGGTCCAAGGCTCATGTGATCTTTTAGGGAGGTTCCTGCACATAAATAGAACACATAACTGAGCTAATTACTTTCAGTAGAACAGGGGTGGGGAATGTGTTCCATGGAGAGCCAATGTGGGTGTAGGATTTTGAAATGGCCTCTCAATCAACCAATAAGAGTGGGTCCCCAGGACTGGAGTTGAGAATCACTGTTCTATTATTGGCTGTTTGAGAGGTCATCCCAAAAACCCGCACCGACCCTCCGTGGAACAGGCTCCCCACCCCTGCTGAAGAAGGTGGGTCACACAATTGGTTTGCACATGATTCTTTTTAATGCTGCACAAACCTGAATGCATGTGACACCTAATTAAGCTGGGGGTCAGAGTGGTGTTGTGTAAACCCATCATACAATGACATGTAACTGGGCCATCTGCAGAATTAAGCTACGTACGTGTTGAATGGGACGGTGGTTAGTGCTGCTGCTGCCTCGTAACAAGGAGGTTCTGTGTTCGGTCCCGGGTGTTTGTGTGGGTTTTCACCAGGGGTTCTGGTTTTCTCCCACGGTCCAAAAGTGTGTAGGATAGGTTGATTGGTGAGTCTAAATTGGCCCTGTAGTTGTGTGTTGGTGACTGCCCGAGGTTAGTTCCTGGGACAGGTTCCAGTCCCCCCCCCCATGACCCCAGTTGGGGTTCAGCAGTTTCAGAAAATGGATGCGCTGAATGTAAAGATTTGTTTATCCAGATGCTGCACAAATTGAAAACAAACCAACACAGTATTTGAAAATATCTGTCAATGTAATTGATTTCTTAGGGCAACTGATTTTATATGAGGATTAAGTCTCACAGGGAATGCAGTGGCGTTCTTATTGATATGACAGACGTTGCGTCTGTGATGATGGCGGCCTAATCCCTGTGAGCACTGCGTCTCTGGCTGATCCGCGCTGGAGCCCACATGTCTCCGCTTGTAACGAGGCTTTGCTCAAACACCGCATTCAGCACCGGCTTGAGCTACAACATACACAGAGACATAAGCTACCAGTTCTCATTGCTGTGCTACCACCCGAAGACCCTTCCCATGCCGAAATCTTCCATGCAGAGTTTAATGGAGGTCTGTGTCACTGTGGGTTAAGCCTCTATGCGTGTTTTCCGGAGATCACCGGGTGCTGGAATAGTAACATTCCATTGGGCCAGAAATGCTGCAGGGGGTCTGGATCAGCGCCCTGACCCCTTGCTTGGACCCCAGACTTCACTCTCAGCGGTTTCTACAGCTCTGGAGAAAATTAAGAGGCAAAGCAAAATGTTCAGTTTCACTCATTTCTCAATTTAAGGGTATATGCCCGTGTAATGTTTTTGCAAACTGCACCCTGGTACTTGTCTGTTTCTCAGTAATGAAGAGCTGCTTCCTTGCTTTATGGGTCTTCAGTCCTGCTTCTAGGAGCCTGATATGAACTGTCCTAGCAGTGCACTTCACACCTGCATTTAATGTTTCCCAATCTTTAGAAGGTCACTTGATGTTATCCTCCGATTTATGAAGCACTGCCAGACAAGTTGATAGTCATCTCTGACATTAGAAAGTCACTTCTGCCCTTTACCTGGCTGGTTTCTGGTCGTTCCCAGTGTCTCCTATTTCACCGTATTCTTGTGTACTGCTGTCTTACAGACTTTGAGCCTGGAAGCAACCTGTTGCTCAGTGTTGCCTTCTGCCAGCAGAACCAATATTAAACCAGGATTTAAAAATACAGATTTATAAAAAAAATATAGAATGGTCTCAATTTTTTTTTCCAGAGCTCTATATTTGTCTCAAATCAGAGCAAGATGGGGTATGTTTAAGGAAGCATTCCAATGTACCTGTAAATGGCAAGTAAAGATTCATATCAACTGTGCATCATGTTCTGAAGCACAAATGATGCCAGTAACATTACGCAGAGCCCCCATGAGGAAGCAGTCTGTAAGCTACCAGCAGAGGGTGCTCTGCTTCCCCACACAGCTATCTAGCATCCTGGCTAACCGGAGGGTGGGGCGGTCACTGCACCTGGGCTTGCCTGTAGTCCTGGAGCATGGCCAGGTCCTCAGCCAGGATGCGCAGGCTGGTCCGGAGCTCCGGGTCCTCAGTGTTGGCGAAATCGTTGAGCTGGTGCACCAGCTCGTCCGCCTTGTCCCGCAGCTTGGCCGTGCGCCGGGTGTACGCCGCCAGCAGCATGCACAGCTGGCCCAGGTGCACTTCGGCCTGACTCACTGTGGACTCCATCAGCTTCACCTGTGGCTCCCTGGAAGCAGACACTGCAGCATAACTACCCCCAGTGGACCCCCATTACCGTCTGCTTACTTCAGAATCCAGAACGTATTAAATTAATGGTGGAAGATGCATAACCTTTCACAAAGTATTCCTGGGAATCAGTGAGAGTTCCAGAACATTATTTATTTGAGTGGCTTCACAGGGGTCATTTCTATGGTAGTACTACATGTTTTCAGAAGCATGAACGTATTATAAGTGCAAAAGATTTACTCTTTGCAAAATATGCCAGGAAAAAATGGCATCATATTAAAGATTTAATTGAGTAAAAAACATTTGTAAGGACACAGTTGTCTCGAGCAAAGTGGGAGCATGTTCCCTTAATTATATATATCGTCTCTGTTTCCTAGCAGTCTTGCGTCCCTAGATGACGTCAACATATGACAGCAGATGCAAGATTGCATAAAAAATATCGACTTACCTGGAAATAAAGGTACTCATCTCGGTTTATGTCGAGATACCAGCTGGTCTAATATCTGCCGCCCAGTGTCACCTGTCGCAGGTAAAGGCATCCGTTTCTAAGGAAACGACAACAAAAGGCGCTGCATCTCCGTAATGCAGTTCCCTTTTCTCTGCCAGCAGAGGGCAGCAGGCCCCAATCTTTATGCTGCTGTTTGAGGCACTGACATCCGAGGAGTCGATTTGAGGTTCAAGTTTGTCAATGAAAAACAGTAAATTATAAGAGCTGTCTTGCCCTAGTTTGTGAAATGTTAAGTAAATCAGGAAATCCCATTCCACAGAACTGTACTGAAATGGACTTAAACACATTTGCAGAAAACAGATGCAAGGCTAGCTGTCTAGGGAACCCTAACTGTATATTGCACAGGCTGCAGTTATGAGTGCCGGCTGGGGACGCAGTTTAACATACAGCACAGTTTCATGCTTATCTTTAGTCCAAACACGTGTACGATTGTCTTACTCATCATTTTCTGGTAGACCAGTCCTTTCTCCCTTGCTGTATATGTGTGTGTGAAGGCACATGCTCGCATCAAATCGAATCTGTCCTTCTAACAATGATGCAAAAAACACTCAAGAACGGCTGACGAGTAGTCCGTCCGTGTGATCAAAAGCCGCCTCCATAATGAAGCCCTAGCAGTCCTGACTGGCTGCTGTAAGGAGCTGCGCTCGTGGTGTGAAAGCAAAATGTGCACGTTTGTTTGCAGGTCACAGCTTTTACTGCCTCTGTGAGAGCCGTGCGCGGGAGGACGGCTGTTTGAAGGGAACGTTATGCGTGTTATCTGTATGTGTGAAGGGGGTGGTGGCAGAGGAGAGGAACACGGAGCAGCAAAGTGTTAATGTCTGCGTGTGAAAGAAAGGAAGGAAAGAAAAGAGGAAAAAAAAAATGTTTGTGTGTTTGTGTGTGAGTTAAGGCAGAGGAAGAGGTGGTTTCAAAATAAGGCTTTGAACTGCCTGCCAAACATCCCCCATGGACAGCAGCTGTTATCTGCTATGATAAACACTCCTGTCTGGTAGCCAGAGATGGCTTCCCAAGATGCATTGCTCTTCCCGCATTTCCTTATTCAGTGGAAGGGAACATGAAAACAATGCCAGCCTGCTCTCATCTAGGACAATGCAGCTCGCGGTGTACTGTCCTGTTCCAGCAAGCTGTCTTCGGGGGCCAGCTGAGGAAACGAGGCGAAAGCCCTCCAATCAGGATGCGACGGTGTTTAGAGAGGCGACTTATCACGCGAGATGGGAGATGGGACAGGGAGCCCTCACATGTCGCCTATTAGAATCTAAAGCGATCCCTCCCCCCTCCCAACAGCTTATTTACTGGGTTATGGCTTTGAGACGCAGGAACAAGAGGAGCCACATCTCACAGCGGCAGACGGCCGTGACAGCAAAGGAGCTAAAGCGATAATCTTAGCCATTTCCCCTGCACTGCCACATGAGTAATCAGAGCACGACGCAGCGTGAAACCTCCCCGCTCCCAGAATGCACTGCTCCTCAGTGCCCGGCAAACGCCTGCTATCTCATCGGCGTCCACTGTCATTAGCACATAGCAGTAACAAGGAATGGATCTGGGGGGGGAGGAGTTATCTCCCCACACCTGTATGCTCAGCACTGGGTGCCTGCTGTGACTATCTGTTTGTTTTTCTGTGTCTGTTACTGCCTCTCCCTGCCCTGTGCCCTTATCTTTTCATAGCATCCTTGGATTCTTGAAAAGTGATATGTAAATTAAATGTATTATTATTATTATTATCATTATTATTGTTGTTGTTGTTTTAACTAATATGTAACCTAACTGTTGCATAATGCTTTCTGGAAGATGGCCTCAACCCCGATGGGTCTCCTGCATCCCCTTAGCAGTGCAGATCCTGAATTATGCAATGTCAAAACACCTCATTAGCCAAAATGTCAGGTTTCCCAGTAGGGCAGGAACGTGGGCGGAGGTTGGGGGAGCTCTGATGGAGGAAGTGCTTATGATCAATGAGCGAGGGTGGAAAATGAATTCTTCTCCGACTGTTAGTCTAAGCGATATTCACCCCAAATACATATAGGTTTTTTGACACTAGGACCAGCACTGGCTTCAATAACAGTGGCCAAAGACACTATTCTGGTGCAGAATGCGTATTATATAGGAAAGCGGCTTCCAGAGACACGATGACCCCTAACTGCAGTTTGAAAGCCAACGATGCATCTAATGTCTTCATGACTACAGGGAATGTAAGTGACTTTGTTGGCTCCAGGCTCTACATTCCTCTTTGCTTCTCTCTTTCTGCTCCTCTTCTCTCCTTCACTATCACGTCTCTCTCTGCTCCTCCTCTCTCCTTCACCATCCTTGTCTCCCTCTGCTCTTCCTCTCTCCTTCACCATCCTTGTCTCCCTCTGCTCCTCCTCCCTCCTCCACCATCCTTGTCTCCCTCTGCTTCTCCTCTCTCCTTCACCATCCTTGTCTACCTCTGCTCCTCCTCTCTCCTTCACCATCCCGGTCTTGCTCTGCTCTTCCTCTCTCCTCCACCACCCTTGTCTCCCTCTTCTCCTCCCCTCCCCTCCCATTTCATCATCATATAATCCATCTGGGCTGATCTGCTCACCTAGAGAGATTTGACATCTCCAGCACATACCACTGACATCTGTTTTTCTCATCAACCCCCCCCATCCCCCAGTAGTGACCATGCACCAGGAGCATGTCACACTGGGGCACACACCAGGACACTGGTAACAGGGCACTCAACACCCCTGACAGAGCCATGCTTGGACAAACACTCATTTTGATTGTTATTTTCCTAGATGGCTTGGTGTAGGGGGGGGGGGAGAGATCTTGGTCAGCTGATACAGCACAACAGAGGCACTAGGCCCTGGTCCTGCATGACTCTATGTATAAATGATTCATGCACATACAGTATTTTTAGCTGTAGTCAGGACAGGGACTCATTATTTTAGGAGTAGAAGTACAGTGGGTGGGATGAAAAAATGGGTATACATATCCCTGGAAGCTCAAAACTGAGGGATGCGATGTCTCATGCACTCTGGGTGCAGATGAAGGACTATATGACAGGGTAGCTGAGGGGGTCACTGTGGGTGTAGGTCAGGGAGGAAGTGATAAGTTAGCTGAGGGGGTCACTGTGGGTGTAGTTCAGGGAGGAAGTGATGGGGTAGTTGAGGGGGTCACTGTGGGTGTAGTTCAGGGAGGAAGTGATGGAGTACTGGAGGGGGTCACTCTGGGTGTCGTTCATCTGTGATGAATGGTGAACGTGTCATGGCGGCTCCCTAAGGGAAAACCCTGATTGGTGCCACAGCAGCACAGGCAACTTAATGAGTCTCAGGGATTAATGAAAACGTGAGGCTGCAGCTGCATTAACCTGAAAGCACCGCGTGAATCTAGATGCCAGCGTGACGAGGTTCAGTCGGTCTCGGGGCTGACATAACAGGCCTGTTGTTGTCCATGCCTGAGGCTGCCGTCCGCGTGGAGCGACGAACAGGAGCGGCCCCCCACAGGACTGGGAAGGGAGTGTCGCCATCGCAATCCTGGCCTTGTGTTGGCCTCTGGCCCCTGTGGTCACTGCCACACTGCCAACAGCAACAACTGTGGAGGGTTCCTGAAAGAGGGCTTTTCACTAGACCTGAAAAAAAGGGGGCAGATTATTTATTTCTGTCTACAAAGGGCCCAGAGCTTGGGAGAGGGATGAAGAACATGAGGTGGGGGGGTGGCTGGGCCAATCAGGAATGACTCTCTGTGAAATGCACCCTCCTATTGCTGTCCCTGCTGCCCTAGACCCAGCCAGACTGGCCAGTCCTCTGCCAGCCGACCTCCCCGTAAGAGAGCATCTGACTGCACATAAATCAGGGGCCGCCTTTGGAGCCCCAGGGCAGCTGAGAAAGTAGCATGGCCGGCTGTTAGTGCAGCCCCTGGTCCCGCCGCCCACGGGGGCGACACACAAGCCCGCCCTTTCCACTTCCCCCTCACACGGCAGACATGGCAGGCGCCACTGCCGTCTGAGTGCGCGGCGATTTATTTATTTATTCGCCGTTTAATCTGCTTCCTTCTCAGGAGAGTTCCTGCGTATGAGGTGAGCAGCTCCTCGGGGGGAGGGGGGGGCTCTGTGCCTGAGCCTGGCCAAACTAGGCAGGGAGGGGGATGAGGGGGGATTATGTATTTAATCTCTTCTATGTGCATTATTACTATATTTAGACCCAGCTTTATCCAAAGTGACAACTTCAGATTTCGCCCTTTTTACAGCTGCCGAAGTACCTCGCTCAGGAGTGCAGTTTGGGCCCTGGAACTTGGACCAGAAGTCCAGCTTCATAAATCCAGTCAGCTTCCCTAAAGCAGCTTCCAAACACCTCTTCACAGCATGCTGCATATTAAAGAAAACAAATTACAGTCCCAAGTTCGGCTATTTACTTTGCCGCTACTTAATATTCTGCTTTGGAAACACGTACACGCTCTATTCTGGAGGGTGCAGAATGGGTGTCGCCCCATCCAGCGCATGCTGTGCTTCCTGGGATAGGCTCCACCCCCCCACCACTCTGTACTGGATTAGCAGCTTTGTGAGGGTGTCCTTTACATACATCATGCAGGCTGTGGAATGGCAAGGTGGGCTGGTCCAGTATGCGCCATGTTTATGAAACAGACTGGTGTGGTTTTCCTGTAACTCTGAACCGAAGGGCACAATGCTCCCTGTGCCCCCTCCCCCCCCCCCCCCCACTGTGTGAGGTAATCTGATCCCGCTCTGGTCAGTCTCCAAAGAGGAATGTGCATGTGTTTCTCTCCTTTCCTCCATCTCTCACCGCACACAGAGACGTGAGCTCCGGTCACTGCTGTTGACACTTGCATTGCCAGCCTGACCGAGACTTCGGGTGTTTTCGCTCCAGATCCGGAGCCTGACTCTGTGTCGCTGTGTCCGTTTCGCTGAACGGCACGGTGACACAAAGCGCCCGCAGGCCCAGAAGCCCTCACCGATCTCACATCATCACACGGATCATGAGGTGGGGCTCCCTCTAAAACGATGGGCAGGCATGCAGTGAGAGCTGAGCAGCCTTTTGGGCCGGAAAATTAATCACGAGATGCCCCCAGTGGTTAGTCGCATAATAGCAGCTTCAGGACCTCAGTCATTCACAAATTTTATTTGCTTGTTCTTCTTCCTCAGCAGGTCCAAGTAGGCTGAGGATGAGGAGGGTCCGCATTCATAGACCACCATCAGCTTCCATTCATGAATCTTCTCTTGTTGAGCCCCTTTAGAACTTAAAAGCAGCCATTAATCAGACAGAACTCATTGCAGCATGGTGGTTCCATGCCAGGATACAGGCGGATCTAGAGCTATGTAAAACTTCAGGAAATCCCAAAAAACGTTTACATTAGCACTAACTCAAAAGGCGTCATACACCGAAACTATATTTTAACTTAATTTTATATATAACTTTACTTATATATTAATATACATAAGGCTTTGTGGAACAGATTGCATGTAATATTTTATTAATGAGTCCACATAACCAGATTCACGGCGTCAAGCACATGGATGAAACGGTTACAGATATTGGAGGTCTGGGCCCTGCTCTGTCAAAGCGGCCCTTGAAGTTCCAGGGCTTCACAATGAACTGTATTTATAAGCTACAGCTTCCAAGTGTTGCTCTGTTATTCAGTCCTGTTCTCTGGGCATTTATGGCCTCCAGCCCCAAGCCTTAAATTGTGAGCTACAAACTGATAATGGCGGTGACCAAAGGCCACCAAGCTTAAGAGGGAGGCACTGCCATCGTTTGCCGACCATCTGAAATGCTGGCCACCCACCTACGGTACCCCTGGGGGGATAAGAAATGCTCATGGAAGTTTTACTTTCGCAAAAATGTTCTGAGGGTAGAAAGAAAAATAATTGGTTCAACGAGATAGCCAATCAGACTGTAGAGGAGGCGGGTCCTAGCAGCTAGAGGAGGCGGTTGATGTCTTGGTCTGCCTCCTTTCTGAACCATGTCTCTGAACCAATCCTTCTGCCCTCAGAAAAATTTTATGTAAATAAAACTCCCAGAAGTGTATGAAATGGCCCCAGCCAGTACTGAACTGACAGGCAGCGCAACAATCGCAGTGGGACCAGCTAGTGATGTCACTGACAAGGCCGAGCTGAACATTCCCATCCTGACAGGTGCCTTTCCGGCGAATTCCACTCGCCTACGGCGGGCAGTGGGCCGTCTCTATCAAAGGGCCATCAGGGGAGACTGGCCCAGTGGCACCTATTTACTCCAGCTGACGAAGCAAAGGGAATGTGGCACCCAGGCATAAAGCCCCCCAAAGAGGCTCTATCGAATACATAGGGGGGAGGGGAGAGGCTCTCAGAGGAGGAGATGTAGCTACAAGGTGTTTTTCACATACCTTACAGGAATTGTTTAATACTTTTTGTTTACATGGCAACCATCCTGAGCTTCACAATACTTAGCTGCTTACAGAGACCTTGCTGTCTGACCTGACCTTTGCATTCCTTTTCCCATTTTACAGCTGGTCGTTTACAGAACAAATGTGCAATAAGTACCTTGTACAGGTGTACAAACAAATTTTCCCTTTTGGGGTCCCTTGGGAATAGAACTTGTGATCTTCTGTTCAGTAGCCTTAATGTTTCTGCTACCTGTGACCTATTAGGACCACAGCAATGCAATTGTTAAAAAATCCAGACTTCAAAAGTAGCAGAGAATGATGACTTTGATTTAAACCCCGCTCAGTATTCCTGGAGGCTCATGTTTCTTTGCTTTAGTTATGTACATTATGTTCCACTGAGACCACATTGTCCCACATGACCACAAAGCCAGGAATAACATGACCTGACCACCACGCTTTGTTTGTATGTTGTGCACTTTGGGATGAAGTCATCGATACACCCGCGAGCGGCCAGATGCCGGCCCCGGTCCCCGTTGCCTGGCGACTGGTGCCGCCAGCATTGTGATGGACTGGGAGGTTGAGAAGTTTAAGAGCTACACACCTTCTACATTATGCTTCACAGCCCTTCGCACTCCAGCATTCTCCTTCTCAGCCTTCATCGTCAGTAACAAACTCCCCCCCTCCCCCCCCCCGACGGGGGCACTCACGGGGCCCGGCCCCCGGGCCCCCCCCCCCCCGCGC
>JAODJX010000025.1:151829-165722 GCA_026776945.1 Isichthys henryi | reverse complement strand
GGCGGGCGGGGGGGGGGGGGGGGGGGGGGGGGCGGGCGGGGCCGGGGCCACTCTGTCATCTTTTCCAGGGGTGTCGTGTCATCTGTGTTTCTCCGGCCGTGTGGCAGGGAGATTTTCTTCCGAGGGGGCAGGACGCCAAGAACAACAGCCGACTCCAGTAGGTCGGCACAGGAAGAGAGTGGCTGGAGGCTGATTTGTAAAGCCCCCCCCCTCCGATCAGCACGCCTTCATGTGCACCGCTCCCGCGGGGGCCATAACGGCTCAGAGGCACATTCCATTCACGTTATTCCTCGAGTCCATTTATGAGGAGCCTGATTTGAGGGGATTTAAACCTTTTTTAACATCTTTCACTGGTACCGGACTGCTGTGTTTGCTGTGTGGGACTGCGGGAGGGGGGAAACTCCTCGTTCAGGTGGAGGGCGGGGGACTGTTATCCCTCTCCATCTCCAGCTGACATGGCGGTCCAGTGGGAGAAATCCCATCTGCATAAGTGGATGCCCTCCCCCTCCCCATGCAGTATATGTGAGGAAACTGGAACAAGCTTATGTACAATGCGTCACCTTTGCTTCCCCCACAAAGTGAATCTGCTGTTGGACCTGATTCAAAAGATCTCCATTACCAAGCACAGGCTCTTTATACCGCACTGTGGATATTATGGGATGGAGAAGCTTCCTCTCTCTAGATAAGTTATGCTTTCCTATAATCACACGGTGAACGTTGACGAGTTTGACGCATCGGCAGATGCCAGTGGCTGGATGTATTTTAGAGCATGTCATGTGTTTGGGATTTTCTGAATGACCTCTGACGGTTTCAAGAGAATCTGCCAGTGAGGATTTAACAGCTCAATAAGTCTATAGCACGACAACTTTTAACTGCATGATTATGTTAAAAAGCACTTTGTCACAGTAGAGTTGAAGACCTTCAAGGAGCCACATCTGAATCAGTACTGGAGCCATACTGGAATTGCACTGGACACAGATACACACAGTTCAGATATCTTCTGACAGCAGCACTGGCTCTAGTTTCTAATCCAGTACTGTCAAATGCGATTGTTTCAAATCCGTACATGTTTATGAAGTCATGTTGCTTTGAGGTGTTTCCCAATCCAGTCCTCGGAGACCTATAGTCGGTCCATGTTTTTACTCTCTCCCGGCTCCCGGCACAAAAACGCTGACTGTCTGTAGGTCCTCGAGGACCGGATTGGGAAACACTGGCCTTTATGGCTAAAATTATTTTTAAAGAATGACTTGGAGGAGTTAGGGCTTCATTCAGCTCAGTGCCCTCTCCTGTCAGTTAGGGTTATTTCAACACACAAGATGAGGAAATTTACTGTGACACACAGCTTTATCCCTGTACCATTTCCAAGCTTATTTGGACTGCCGTACATCACTGACAGTCGAGGTGACCTTTCCAGTGAGGGAAGTGAAATTCTGAGACACCTCAGCAGGAGGCAATATAGGTCATTCAGGTCAGGAATTTGATTGGCAGGGACAGGTGAGACAACTGGAGGGGGCCGTGGGTGGGGGGGGGCACCAGTGGGCAGTGTCTTTGCAGATGTTCTGATGTTCTGGTGACTAAGGCGGAAACGGAAAACAGAGACTGGTAGATTTTCACGTGACTTGGCTTCAACACCGTCGGCTTCAGGGCTTCAGTCTGAAATGCAGGAGGGGCGAGTTTAGAGCGAGAGAGGGAACATCAGCTGAAATACTCTCTCAGCGGCGTGCCAGTGTGGGGAAAGATGGTCGGGGCAGATCAACAACAGGGTATTATGGGTTATTAATGAAAACAAGGTCATCAGCTGGATGCTGTTTGCTTTGTGTGAGCAGATGCATTCCACACAACAACGTCTAACCCTGTGTGAAACAGCCCTGGAAAACCCCCCAGACGGATATCACTCCTATTCCGGCGGATTGTTTTATTCCCTTTTACAGTCACATTTTTGCTCTTGAACTGGTGTCGAGTCATCGCCTTTCCTTTAAAAGCTCATAGTGAGCATCTGACAATCTTGCATCATCTAGATTTCACTTGAAACTTCTCTAAATCGTGAGGTGCCAGGGCCATCTGGGGCGCGATCTGGCAGATAGTTCCGCTGCTGAAAAACAAGAACACAGATTCCAGTCACTTGCGGCTGGCTGTCTCCTTCCTCCCCAAATAAAATACACCCTGAGTGTCTCGTCCTTCCATTTCAGCTCCTTCTCTAATCACACCACGGACAAAGGAAAGTCTGAAGTTGTCTGCTCACGCAGAGTTAGATGTGCGAGTCTGTCAGAGGCCTGTCGTGTGCAGTTTCCAGCTGGAGTCGGTGACTTTTCGGCTTTCAAAACCCCTAGACTTGGACACAGTGATTAAGATGGGGGGGCGGACATATTCTTCACTGCATTTTCATCCTGTGCCAGTCTCGTTACGGAACTTTTAGGTGACAGCACTGAAGTTTTTGTATCCTCATTTACAGATTCAGTCTTTTTCCAACTGACATCTGCTTCCAGCTCTTCCAGTACCAATATGGCCGCCTCACCTATCACTCCAATATAATGTTCGTCTTCTGTTTTCAAAGCTCCAGCAGTACTTGCCTTTAGGAAGCTGTTCATTTGGCAGCCTGTACGCAGCAGGCACAATGGAAAGATGACAAAACTGCAGCACATGATGCAAAGCACTCATATCTACTGAAAATCAAAGAGTCTTTGAAAGCAAAGAGACTCTTCGTATTGTATTCATTGTGAAATAGCTCAAACAGATTAGTCCTGTGCTATTAATCATTTTCCCATGTTCTCCCTTGGCCCCGACTGTTGTTGCAAGCTGGAAGCACTGAGCTGAATCTGTTAGCCGCCCAGGTTGGCCCGCTGCCACAGAATCCTGGGAGACCGAGCTGCCGGCTCCAAGACGGCGGCTCCAGTCTGGGTCGCGGTAACACTCGGGCTATGTGGGGTGAACAGAGGCGGCCTGGCGCCGAAATAACCAGCATCACAGGAGAGAATCCCAACCCGTTTGACAGGTGAATGCAGACGATAGCACGGCCTGTTGGGTCCTCAGAGAAGGACTAGCATCGCTAACAGACTAACGTGCGAGCCTGTGACATGTGAGAGAAAGTATCAGGCTTCCGTAATGCATTCTGCATATATACTATCATTTTCCAATTTCTGAAAGGAACCCATAAATGAATGAAGAACAATCACATTTCTGTCAGCTTCTCAATCGCTGGTGATTTAATGAGTGCCTAGACGGTCAAGGAGGTGACAAGTCCTGCATGTCTGTTTGTCCGTCTGCATTTCCAAGTACATCTGTGGGAATCTTCTCAGATGGCTCAGAATCTAACATTTACAAAGCAAATCACTGGAGGTGTTCATCATTAAAGCTCTGTTGCATGACAGGAGAAAACTGCTTATTTATCAGAACATTGCTGGAGGAGACCATCTCCTGGCTGGGCTTTCTATGTTCATGCATCTCTTGCATCATGCTCTGAAACATGTATCCATCAAACCCGTTTCAGGAGAATCTTGTGGTAAGTCAGGGTCTTTTCTGTGAAATTATTCCTGATTCCATAATGAACGCTTAATACCTCCCAGATGGACACAATCTTTATGTTGCCCGCCAACTGTGACCAAGAATTCTGCAGTGGTGGGGTGTAATTTGAATCGTTCTGTTTTAGACGTCAGCTGGGTTCAAGTCGGCCAGGGTATCTCAGCTGGCTGCTGTGTGAACATCTCCTGCAGGCCTTAAATAACGGCTTCGATCTCTGTCAACAATGCGCTTCTCCCTCAGACAATGCTGTTGCACGCAGGTATGAAAAAAGGTGACTGTGGCAGATATTTGCAATAGGGGATTCACATGACTTGCTAGAGACCTGGAAACGTCTAGATTAGAACTATCTGGGAAAAATGAATTCATAAATCACTGAAATGGACTGTATTTGGACTCCAGGGTTGAATTCCTATCTGACTGCATGAAATGACTCTTCTAGTTAAAAATTATGTGGGACTACTATGTCAAGGACAATCTGCCAGGGAGTCCTACTGTCATGGAATTTATTGTGCATGCTGTTGTTTCATTTCTTATAGGCAAGACCCATGCAAAAAGTTACATGGAACTCTGTTTTGAATCTCTATATACTTCATTCATTCGATTCACTGATGTTGAACTGCTTAAAGCTATATAAAATCAAAAATGGAAACCTATTAAAAGTATTTAAGAACAAATAGCATTCGCATAAAACTCTGTGAGGCTGAATCATTTGTCATGGAGAGTACAGTCAGAAAATCAAAGAATGCACATGTTATTTGTTTGGAAAGTAAAGTGTTTTGATTTCCTCCTCAGTCGAGCAGCATAGCTGTCTGTAGGAAGCCATCACTGACCAAGGTATCTTTCTAACGCATTCCAGCTGCTGCAACAAGACGTGCATTGTGTCTTCTGCAGCGTGCTGTGGGATTGTGAATCACAATCACTGCCGTCATTCGCGACATAGTCGGGCAGCGAGGCGGAGCTCGGGGTTGACATGGCGGCCCAAGATGTCGGTCAGACATTTGGCTCCGGTGTTGATTTTTCCACCACTGGCTCCACCACCTCCTCTGCCATTCATGACTGCGAGCTCCCTGGAAATGTGTTCAACAAGGGGGGTTTATTCCCGTTGGTGGCTTTGGTAGAAGGAAAGAGTTTGTGGGGGGGGGGGGCGCTGCCTTCAGAGGAGACTTAAAGAAACCACCAGTAGGAGACAGATTTGCTCCAGGAAATAAGAAAAAAAAAGCACATCTTACAAATTAGTTTGAAATAATCACATTTGCACAAAAGAATACTTAAATAGATCGAGTCTCTAGTATCATTGGATCTGCTTGATCATTTACTTCATAAAGATTTTGACTGAGTAGATAATCTAATTCAAAAAGGGGTGAAAATAAAACTTTTGGTGATCCTTAAACATAGAAGACACAGAGGACAGGAAATAAACCGTTGCGAGCAGTGAAACCGAAACAGCTGATTATGGGTTTGGAGTCACAGATTTGCAGTGTCTTTTGAGAAATAAAAGCTAAGGCACATCTGCAGATTATGCCTTGTAAATGTCGTCGTTAAGGTCCATATCTGCATTTGATTTTCTGCCACAGCTGGTTGTTATGGAAGACTTCTGCTACTTGGGGGCGATGTTGCAATCTTGGGCAAAAATAGAGCTATTACTGAGTGAATTGCAAACCCTATACATTTTTCTGAATAACAGTTTATTTTCCCAATTTCCCACTTCCGATCACAGCACAATGTCATGGTACTGTTAGACTTGAGCAAGCAATGACGTTATCTTGGGAACATGCCAGAATTCCCTTCTTGCCCATGACAGAACTTTGCTCCCCCCTCCTGATCAGTATCCAAGTTGCATCTGTCCCAAAACATGACACGCTTATCTATCAGAGGAAAAGAAAAAAATGCCAAATCCTGCTGATGGACAAAAGTGCTTTCCAGGCCGCTTTGGAGCCATCAGCTGTGCTGGGGGACAGGAATCAGCTCTCACTAGTGTCTGAATTACAGGAAGGCTATTCATTACGCAGCAGGGGGCGTATAATTGTAGCTGTGTTCACTCTTTATGCGAACAGTTATATATCATTGTTCTTCGGCTTCTGCTTCCAGTTTTGGTGGCAAGACGATATTTCCAAGATGGCCTCAGAAGGTTTACATCTGCTTTGTATTTGGTCGGAACCATTTGGCGACAGCGACAGAGCAGAGAGGCGTTGTTCTCCGCCGACGGGCGTGTTAATCTTTGAGCCGTTGGCATTCAGGTTGGCGAGACTGATTCTGACGCCCAACTGTACTTTGAGACTGGAGGAGAGGACTGCTTGAAAGGATGAGGTCTGTCTCACTGGCGACTCCCAGCTTCTTACTCAGTGCCCTGATACCCTAACCAAGGGAAGTTACCCAAGGTCAGTATCAAAAAGATGGGAGGCTATTGTTATCGGTGTGCTTGTACTCTTAATCAAATCTCATTGTTCCCACTTGGCTGTGTCTCTCTGGTTCGGGGGTAAGTGATTGACTCGGCATTATGCTGTAACCATACTTTGCCCCCCCCCCCCCCCCAGGTTACTTATGTTCGCTGAAGGTCACAGGCAGTACGCCTTTGTCAATGGCTGAATTTATAGCTCTCAGTCAGTGAATGCAGCAGCCATCTCTGAATAGCGAGTTAAGAATGCTATTTTAAGGTTTGTGATTATTAAAACCAGACTAAGACCGGGGTGGGAGCTAATTAAAGCATTAAACTATCTTAAAGATTCAGTGCGCCACTCGGCTGTGACTTGCTTTAGGATTATCGAACGAGACACCTCAGCTGTGATATGATCTTCATCTCCGCATCCAAACTATGCTTTATGATGACGACGGAGCAAAAAATGTTAGCCTTAATGCTTTCTACAGAGCACTGAAGTTATTTAAACATATAGAATATTCTGACGACTCACCCGAGATCCTCATGGACACTATTTAGGTGTCAGAGCCTGTTAAATTGCCAATAAGAGACAAAGCTGATATTATTGTGATGGGTAGAAATTTAGAAGCAGCCTGGGTGTGGAACGCTGCCCTCGAACAGCCTGTCTGCTTGCAGTGACACTGCACTGTATGGTCCCTCTCATGCTCACGCTTGTTAATGGCTGGGGTGAATCAAGCTGACCTCCGGGGGCCAGGTGGCTGTGAGAGCAGCTCCCACCAAGGAGAAACTGGTAACGGAATTCCTGGGTCTCCTGCCCACTGTGGCCAGAGGCTTCTCTATTAAATATTAAAGTGAATAGACACATAGAATAAAGAAGAAGCCCCAAATATCTGGGGGGGGGGGGATTATTATTCGAAGTATCAAATTTACTAGCAAAATGTGGTTTAAGATTTTGATGGGCAGTCGCTGTTGCTTGTGCGCAGTGGTCTGGCCGTTTTGTGCTATTTCATCGCCTACTCCATCGCTAGAGAAAATGCAGTATTTAACCCCGTTTTTAAAATTCAGGCATTTGTTTTATGGTTTCGTGACTCATGTTTCATGGCACCAAAATCAGTCCTCAGGCGTAATTGTTATTGGTAATGTTCGCCATCCAGTTTAGAATGAGAACTTGTTCAAAAAACACGGAATTTGGGACAAAACGCAGCATTGTCTGGGATTTTGCCTTTGACAGCATTGGCCTGTAATGATTCTCATCCCGGCCAACACCATAAAACAGTAAATGTAACTGTGGTGAGATGGTTTTACGTCTATGTGATCCGTCGATAATCGTCCACCATACACATCTTGCTCCCTGATGCCGAATCTACACAAATGACTGCCCACATTGGGCCGTGCAGCTTATGGAGGGTTAACTAATTACTTTGTTCACAATTCTTAGGGCATTTCCCTACACTGTCTTCTTTGGCAGTCTTTAAAGACAATTATCTGAAACTAAGCAGTAAAACTATTCAATAAAAGTTACTGGCTTTCATAAGGGCCAACAGAAGATTACAATACTGTGTACAAGCATTCAGATCCTTGACAAACACACATTTTGCTGGGTAACAATCAAAAGCCAGTGTAAATGTGGTAGATGTTTACCCAAAAAGACTTGAGGCTGTAGTTTCTACAGAAGGTGCTTGCAACAAGGTTTGAGATCAAGGGTTTCGATGCTTATATAAAAAGTATCCATTCCAAATTCCAAATTCCACATAGAATTAAATATTAGAGCATCCTTTTGTTATCCAGTGAAATGTATTATTTTGAATGGCCCTAGATGTACTGTACGATTCGGCCTCTTTCGGTCATATGGCGCGGCTTGGATCCCAGCCACGGGAATCGGCGGCGCTGCCCCTCGCCCGTGCGTTCCCAAAGAGAATGGTTACAGGCCCAGCCGCTGTTTATGTTTCAGCTCTGTTTTGCATTGTAGCTTTCCGTGTTCCCCACAAACCCAGTGTTTTTATTTAAAACCTGAGTGAAAAACCATGGGATTCCACATAATCCATAGTATTAAAGCAAATATCCTGCGAGTTCATGTCAGTGACTTTGGAGGAATTCATTTATTTAAAATATATTAAATTCCCCGAAACATAACCTTGCAGTCACCATGACCTTGAATTGAAGAAGTGGTTTGGAAGGAGAATGGATGGCATAGGGTAGCACTGTCAGTCCAGCGTTAGGAACTCCAAACCCACCTCCGTCCCATGTGCCTGGACATGGAATGTTCTTACTGTGTTGTGCTAATTCCTTCTGCACTACACAGCCATGAAGTTAGCCATATCGGAATGCATAAATCGGAGCTCCCCAGTCCTGGTCCTGCAGGTCCAGTCACACACACCTATTACTCCTGGCAGCTGGCTGGTAAGCTGCACAAGGTGTGTTTTGAGCAGGGAAACCTGCAAACTGGCCGTCCAGGACCAGAACTTGGGACCCCTGTCCTAAATGATCTGCAATGGCTGATCGTGGCGGTTAACTTAAGAGGTCTGTGTGTTTTTATGGACGGGCATTCTCCTGGGTGAATCCCTGCTTTGTTCCCTATGCTGCCTGTAATAGGTACCAGACCGCTGGCAATCCAGTCCAGGATAAGTTATTGAAAGTTGTTTGGGATAAACATATAGCAGAGAGGTGTTATAATCCTGATGATGTTCACAGAGGACCCACCATCCTGGTCATGGAGTAATTAGAGGATGGATGGATTGGTGTTCACAGGGTAATGTCGTCAGAAATGGTTCATCTGAGTAAGAATTTGAAAGATGGATGGATTGAACAGGCTCGGAATATTAAAGATGATCTATCTTATAGCACATGTGGAATTGCTGTCAGACTGCAGCGTGTTGCAGTGACATGATCTATATAAATGTTTTTAGTGCACCAAGTTGAAATTAATTTGCGCCTACAACAAATCGGAGCAATAATGATTAATGATATTTGGTAGGTATTGCAAGACGGGACACTGAAGAAACAAATGAAAGCGGTCTTATAAGAGCTGCTCCTAGGTGGGTGGGTGGGGGGGGGAGTTGCATTGTGGGTCTGTGAAACTGATCCAGCGGAGTGGAGATGGCGCTGCGTACAGTGTGAGCGGCTCGGCAGGCAAAGTTTGGAGAAGCGGCGGAGTTCGGTCGAGTACAGGAGCGCCGCGCTGTAACACGGGCTCATCTTTTTCTCCGCGATATTAATATTTCCACATAGCTCTGCAGAAAAATCCGAGGTGGTGATGCATCGTTTTTTGCAAGGGGTTTAGTAAAGGCGAACAGCGAGTTCGGGAGACTTTTTACCGCAAAAGTGCGTGTGCTTCAGGACTTTGTATCTCAGCGGGGGTTTCGTGCCGTTTTACACCGGGGCGAGTAAATGAGATACGCGGAGCTGCGGGGCTGTATTACGGGATTTCATGACCGAGGCGGGCTTAGTTTCGCTATCATGAATTATCAACGGGGAGGTCAAGTCGAAAACTGATTTAAAAAAAAAGTCATGAACGACCCCCGCGATAAGGACTTGACACCAGTTCCGAGGAAGCGCCGCCTCATGGCTGCAGTGCTGCCCGGGGAAGAGAGCGCATTGCCCGGCGATGGACCCAGACTGGACCGAAACGGGATAGGACTGATTTACTGCTTCGTTTGTGGGCATGGTGTGACAGCCGGCAAAGAACTGAAATTACAAGTCAGGCACCGGAGAGATAAGGATCCGTTTTTCCCGTTTCTGCAGCATCAGGAACCGGCCCCGGGGGCCGCCGAGGTAACCGCGGACGGATGCGTGCTGGTCTGCGCCGTGTGTCATTGCTTTCTCGGCGAGCAGTGGAACTCTTTCGAAAGGTCCCGTACGCCGCTGGAGAAGCGCATGTACTGGCTGAAGAGGCCGTACCAGTGTGACTCCAGGAGGGTGCCCCAGGACTGGGACGCGGCTTACGACCTGGAGCGGAGGGTCAGCACGGGCAGCCGGCACTGCGACGCCACCGACTCGGATTCCTCGACCTTCTCCGACAACGACAACGCGTCCGACCGGGAGCTGGATTTCATCGGCAGAGCCGGCGCCAGCAAGGAAAAAAGTTTTCGGCTGTCCGGGTACAGAGACGGCGCTGGGAAAAACTGCGGCGTCAGTGTGAAAAACAGCCCCGATTCTCAGCGGCTGGTCCGTTGCACTGCGCAGGATTCCCTGAATTCAGATGGCACTTCGTCGCCGAGGGGCTCCGCTCAGATGATCAATCATGCGTCTCTGTCTGCCGCCTCTCTGGTTTCCCCCCACGACCGCCAGCCCCTGCGCCGCTACAACACCCCGCCCGCAGACGCCACCATGCAAGACAACGGGATCATTATACGCAACAAGCACTGGATGCCAGAGGGGATTGCCAAACATCTGGATCTGCTCCAGCAGGCTGTTGACGGCTCTAGGTATCTACTGGGTCGCAAAAATCACATGGCGGCTGATGCTGTGGATGCATGCTCACCTGCTGGTGTCGCGCGCAAGAGCGAGGATGGGGGTCACAGCGGCAGCGACTCAGACAGCGACGAGATAAACATTACGAGTGAGGACGACCTGGATGTTTTCGACGTCGGTAGCAGGACAGAGTTGAATAGATGCCCAGGGACACAGTGGAGCCCCGCTACCAAGGCGCGGGGTGGCAGCGGCGCAGTGGAGGAATGCGTGTGTTACATTTGTGGTAGCAGGCTGTCCCAGTCTGGCCAGTTCAGGGTATATGTGCAGAAGCAGGAGAGGGCTGTGGATGAACCCTTTTTCCCTTTCCTGTGGCTGCATAATGCCCCCCCTGGAGCGGCACCCTTAAGTCCCGGTGGGGGAACTCTTGTGTGTGCCACCTGCCATGCCTCCCTCATGCAGCAGTGGCAGGGCTTTGAACTGGCCAGCGTGCCCGTGTTGCAGCGTCTTTACGTCGTTCCGCTGAATGCGTCGGCCATGGGCACGTCGCCTCACTCCGGCGGCAGCCAGGGGGCGCTGGAGCCCTCCTCTGAGGCCTGCTTCCTGTGTGGCCAGGAATGTGGTTCGGACATGCGGGTGGCCTGCGTCCAGGCGGGGGTGGGCAAGGCGCGTGGCACCATGCACTTCCCCTTCATCGGCCTGTTGCCCCGCCCACCGAATGCCAGGGGGGTGCAGGACGGCCAGGCGCACTGTTGCGCTCTGTGTCACAGCATCCTGGAGGATCTGTGGGCGGCATACCGACTCTGCCTCAGCGAGGAGCTCATCACCTCCGTCGGGCCCTTTCTGGGGAGGTACCACCAGGTGACCAGCAGGGACCCCCCCCGGATTGGGCCCCGGACGGGCCTCGCCTGCGTGTGCTACCTCTGCGGTGCCGAGCTGGACGCTGGCGGAGAGTTCCAGTTGAGCGTGAACCCACCGGGGCGCCGTGGCGAGCGCGAGCCATTCTTCCCCTTCCTCACGGTGCAGCCTCCGGCACCGCACGCCAAGCCCGTTGACCCCACGGGCCTGGTGTCCACCTGCGCCCTCTGCTACCACGACCTGCGCGCCCAGTGGGCTCTCCACGAGGGCCGCCTCGGCCAGCCCGCCAGCAGCCCCTGGTCCAGGCAATACAGTTGCGACACCTTCGTCTGCTTCTTCTGCCGGCAGGAGAGGAGGCGTTGTCTTGGCCTGAGGGAGGTGCAGGTGGCACGTCTGCCCGTCTTCCTGTACGCACCCCGGGGTGGTCGCACTCTGGTGGTGGATGATGGGAAGAAGCTGATCATTGGTTCCTGTGTGGATTGTAAAGCGATGGTGTTGGCGGGGCAGGCGGTGAGCCAGAACTCGCTATTGGGAAACTCCTCACCTCTGGGCAAGCACAAGGTAACCATGCCTCTGGTTTAGTCCTAAGACGTGCGTCTTAGCAGTGTGTCGCTTCCACTGCGTCATGTGACCTGTATCTCGCTCCAACCCACTGGATCGTACACTAGAATGAGTTTGACTGTTGTGAGAATTAGCCTGTTTGCTAATTATTATTAATGTCTTAATGTTTGCTCATACCAAACTTTCTGGCTGTTCGGAAAGCGCCCTCATAGACATCAGCCCTGGTGGGTTTTCTGTGTTTTTCTCACTTTCTCCCCCCTAACATGAAGCAAAGAGCCAGGGCAGAGAAACTTTTGTGCCCTGGAGAAATAATCATTCAGCTCTGGGTTTTCTGGACTTCACGATAACAATGTCACATCCACGTCAAGCTCTGATCTGGTTGTGTTGCTAATGGACGTGAGTGTGCGTTTGCGTGAGCGGGTTTCACACTGTCGGGTGTGTCCTCTTACAGTTGTGGCTGACCGGTCTGCGGGCTTGTCAAGCTGTTTCTTGGCACTGCTATCATTTAACTCGAAGCTCTGTGAAATGTCCTGTATAAACTGGGTGAGTTTGCCAGCATGAGGTGAAGGAACTCGTCACAGGGAATCAGAGCGATGAAGAAGGCAGCGAGATTCACAGCCTTCAGGCAGCTTTATGTAAGTACAGTAAAGTTCAGGGGTCAGAAAGGGCAGTGATGCTAGTGGTGGCAATGGGGGTGTGGTAGATAATCCAAAAGCTCTGTCTCAGAAATCACTGACATTGACCAGTTCAGATCCTTCTGTTTGCTCATCTTCTCATCACCGATCTATATTTCGTTAGATCTCCACAGCTGGATAGGGGTCCAGCAAAATCTGACACAGATATAAGATGTATTAGAGCTTCTGTGAAGCAGGCAGGCAGTTGTGACAGATGTGTGTCTGGTTTTACGTTGCTTATGTTGTGTTCAGCTTGCTGGTTGTCATTCCCAGTGTGTCCAGAGGGTCACTGACCTGCCCTGAAATAGAACTGCCTGACCAAAGCTCGCCGAGGCTTCTGGGAAAACGTCTGAAAGATTCAGACCCCAGTGACCTGGAGGGTATCTGGAGGAGAACTCGGAGGCATGAGGACACTGGGGCCCACTGGTGCGGGGATGACTTTATGGCTCTGGAAGGACTTGGGACAGGCAGGGGCCGGGGGCTGGTCGGGGGGAGCTGGGAAACAGGTGCTGTGTCCTTCTGTGACACGCGATCTGCCTGGGGTCATGGCTGTCACTGCGCTCGTATCATGAGAAATTCCACATATGTTTCCTGCACTTCCTGCCTTAGATTTGCTGCAACAGCGGGTTGAAATGAAAGAGAGAGTGTGGGAGGGAGAGAGAGAGAGAGAGAGTTTATCTTAACTCTGGCGGTGTTTCCTCAGTCTGTGTCCTGCAGGTCTACACTTAATCCTTCATATGTTATGCAGGACTGAACAGAATTGTATGCTGACTTTGCCGTGTGCCCCCAGACAGTATGCTAATGTAAACACTCACCCCCCTCCCCGTGGCAACACAAAGGTAAGGTGTTTCCCCATTCAATCTAAACAGGTCATCACACGTGAGCATGCACAGGAAACTGGATCTGACGCAGCGCTCATGGCAGGCAGACATTTTATATATAGCGGGCGACGCACTTTGTGGAGAGTCCTAATTACGCGTCCAGGGAGAGGGGCCAAATTGCAGGCCGCGTAATTAACCTCCTGACATGGCGTCCTGGTTGGCCTCCCAGTCCCGGAAACACAGCTCAGTGCCGCCGCTTGCCCTGCATGTGAGTTCTGGGGGTCACCTGCGCGCCGGTGTCCTTTGTGTGAACTCGGTTGTCAGGGTTGCTTAGGTGACCCAGGCGAGTTCTACTAGTAAATCTGGTAGCAAAGCAGCAGTGAGCTGGAAACAGGTCAGGTCAGATCACACACACTCCTGTGTAATGATGTTGGTGCAGACACAAGTGGAAGCGTACAAAGCAAAATCATTTATTCATTATACAACCATTGCGTAGCATTCTGGACAGAATCCTTAGCTAAGTTCTCCACATTGTTATTCTTTAGCAAACCCCTCAAATTAGGCGCTGCTCTTCTTTTGGACGTCGTAAAATATTTATTTTCATCCATCCATTTTCCAAACCGCTTATCCTACTGGGTCGCGGGGGGTCCGGAGCCTATCCCAGAAGCAATGGGCA
>JAODJX010000025.1:120456-130781 GCA_026776945.1 Isichthys henryi | reverse complement strand
GGTGGGGGGTGTGGGGGGGTGGGTGGGGCATGGGGGGACTGAGTCAACAGCTATAGCTCCATGTGTAATTCATCTCCCAGCACGCTGTACACAGATGAGAGGTTTGCCCGCTGGGTAATTTACAGAGAGCTGCAAGGGGATGTTTCAGACGTGGCTCCTTTGCAGCAGATGTCAAGCTGCAATCCTGGGAAGCATAAGCTCATTTTTACACGGCCATGTTCGGAACAGCATTAAGAGCCCCGCGTAAGCATGGAGCTGAGTCTGTGTCTTAGGAGTAACTGTTCGTAGCTTCGCTTGATGTTAATAACTTGCTGGCGCTGGTACTTTGTCAGCGGGGTAAATACCAAAGATCGATTTTGTTGCCTGCTGGGTGAATCGGGTTTGAACGTCGCCTGTTTTGGAAACGGTGTCAGTGTGTATGGGAACACGTCAGTCACTGACATCCATCAGATATTTAGGTCTGTCGCTGACAGCCCGGTGCAGGTCGCGCTGTACTTTACACGCGTGACGGCTGCGAGCTGAGCGAAGACTCAGATGAGGAGGTTTGTCACCACTGTTCTTCTCCTGTAGGTGTGTTATATTTCTATGATTTTTTATAAATGTGGCCTTTTCTCTTTCAAAGGTCTGTTAAAAATAGCTAATTCAGCCGTCATCATTTAAAGCAAACCCTGCTGTGTTCTGATGCTGATAATGCGAACGCCTCCCCAGGAAGCGATGAACAGATCTGAATTTTTCACCCTCAGGAGAGAGTTCTCAAAATGGCCGTCGCTCTCTCTCCCTCTCTCTCCCTCTCACTCTCTCTCTCTCTCTCTCTCTCTCTTTCTCGCCTGGAGATCAGAGCAGTCAGAATAGGTCCTGTCATGCATGTGTCGCTAAGCCCCTGTGGTCGCAGCTTAAAGACGCCTGTCAGCTTGTGTCGGGGCCTTTTGGGTTCGCAGTGCTACTCCCGTGTCGTGCTGCAATCCGGTTCATGCTCCGGGCTCCAGCGCAGTTCAGGTCCTGATGGATGTACATTTTTCAGTCCTCCTGTTTACAGAGTGTAACAGATTCAGACGTTTTTATAATGTCCTTCAGTCGAACAGCATGGGTTCCAAGGTAATTTGCAACCGTAAACCACCGAAGTGAAAATGGCACGCTGATGAATACTAAGAGTATTGCTAGTAAGTCCAATAGAGTACAGTACAATGATTCTTTGCAGTAACACCCCCCCCCCCCACCAAACCACTGTGCCAAGCAGCATAACAGAATTACTTTTAAGGAGCCATCAGGTCAAACCAATAAGCTGTTTGTGTCCAAGTGGGTGTTAAAGTATGCTTGCGTTTTGGATGGCTCGCATGTTGAAAGACGAGGTCCCCGCTAAGAGCAGGGGAATGGAATATGTCCCCGTTCTGACTGCCCGTAAAGATGATGGATGATTCAGACAACATTCCCCACCACTGGTAGCGAGATTCACTGCCTACAAACCTGTTCTGGGAGCCAGATTTCGGAGTGAAACACATTAAGTGATTAATGTTGCCCTTTTTATATGGGACATGAATATTCATGGGCACAGGAAGGCACTGTAAGTAGCTCGATAAACAGGTCAGAATAGAAGAAACCTTGAATATTCTAAGAAAGAAGTTATGTATTTTATATTCCACTAGGTGGCGTTAGTATCCTGCAGTCATCGCTGTCCCCTGTTGTTATTTTTAAGATTGCGCTACATTTCAAGATTATATTGCCATTTGAGCAGTCATGCTGAGTTTACAGATGACCTGGAACATTTGAAATTTAAATGATGGATATACTCTGTGTATTCCGTCAAAAACTCGCCATGCAATTAGGATTAAATGCTATTGTCGTAGCACAACGGAGGTCTGAAAGAAAATTGTGTGTTGGGAACACGTTTAGCTTTTAAATTGCCCGTAAATTTTCACGCAGGCTTTCAAACTGAGAGCCCCGGCAATAAACCCGTCCGTTTGTTGCAGTGGCGAAGCCGTTACCCCCCGCACGGCACGGGTCACCTTTCTGACGGGGCACGTCGCGTGCGGCTGTCCGTGTGCAGCAGTGTAAGCGGTGGCCTCCGGGAGGCAGCTGGAGACAGCTCGTTCGGGATCGCAGCTTCTGGGCGAACATGGGTGAAGTTCAACTCCGCATCACGCACGACGAGTCAACGCCAGTTAAATTAGAGACCAGTCGCCCTCAGGCCACAGGGCTCAGTTTCAGGCTTGCAGTTCGGAGGGAGACTTTCTGCGGATTGTTTGACTTCAAGCACTTACTGGTTTGCCCGAAACTCATCTGGTGGAGCGTGTGGAGGGTGAAAACGGGGCAAGTTCTTACTTGACAAAGAAGGATCACCATGTTATTCGGTTTTACCGGGTGGATTAAATTGTCCGTGTCTCTCCTTCAGCCGAAAAGCTTTTTCATAGCCAGGAAATTGAATCAAATCAAGATTTAGCTGTAATGTGAACCAGTCCCCCACCAGAGTGAGTGGTAATTCGGGCAGTATCGAGTCTACGTGCACCGTTGCATGTTCTCCTGCCGGTTCTCTTGCTGACGGCCGCTTGACGTCCGGTTGACTGGAGTCTCAGCTTTTGAATGGTCGCTCCTCTGTCAGTTTGATCCAGAGTAGTTTTGGTAGATCAGGCGTTCTCAGACCTGCTCCCAGGGGTCTCTGCACTAGCTGCTAGTGCGTCTGAACATGCATCTTTTTATGTGCCGCTGCTGTGGCCTCCGTGGAACATCAGGCTGTCCTGGTTATACACACAGCTTTCACATAAAGGGTTTGTGTCTCTGTGCTAACCTGTGCAGGTCACAGGAAGGCCATGGCTTCCGTTACGCTGTGTTTATATGCAGGCAGTCGTGTCAGGAGCCACTTTTCCTTTTTCCACATTCTTATTAGAAACGGAAAAGTCTGGAAGCCATGGGAGGTTCCCTCAGAGACTCGCCGCCCCTCCTCTGGGTAGTCGGAGTTGCTAGGTGACACCGTCTCCGCTGCTAGGCGACGGTGAGTGACAGCACCGCAGGCACGGTGTGGAAGATGCTGCGCGACTTTGCCCTTTGGGGGAAACGGGGGACTGCCTCTGCCCCCACTGCCTACCCCTCCTTTTCCTTTGCAACATTAATTGGCCTCCATGGAAAAAAGTGACCAGAGGCAGTGCCCCCCCTCCACCAGACACCCCCACAGTGTGACTGTGTTCTGCCACTGGCTAAATAATGTCACTTGTGGGGAAGCGCCTTGGCCTTTGAGTGGCTGTGGTGGCAGCGAGAGCCTTTGTTCTTCTGAGTGCCTTGTGCTTGTTCCTTTATGTAACAGAAATGTGCTGCCTTCCAGCAGTCTTGTTTCTGTGTTTTTTTTTCCCGGGTGCATATTTATAGCAGCGGAGCGCTATTGATCAGTGGGGGCTCCCACTGCTGGCCTCGGTGCGGCGCTCGGCGCGTGCTGCGACTACGGGAAAGCCGAATTTAGCTACCAGCATTTCAGGAAGCACTCCAGCTCCGTGACACCTGCACGTCCCGTATAATGTTTCACTGCATTCTGGCCTTTTGAAGTCTGCCCCAAGGCCTCCGCACCTGCCAGCGTTATTCTAGTTTGATTCCCTTTCCAGTACTGCTCCGGATTCCTTCCCATTTTCCGTGCTGCTCATCCCTCCGTATTCCCGGCAGTAGTCCAGTCCCTTTTCACGGTGCTGGTTCTGCGATGTCGCTGCAGCTCTGCTGGCCCGGAATACCTCAGCCCCCTGCTCCGAAGACACTATTTGGAAGCAGTCCAACCAAACAGCTGGCCCTCCCACGTCTCCTTCAGGGCGGCAGGGTCAAGCCCAGGGTGGCAGGGTCCGTGGCCTGAATGCCGGCAGTCTCTCCTCTGCATGGAGTAGCTGCGTGCTGGAAATCACGCAGCGTCACATGGACTGTGACCAGAGAGAATCATGAAACTTACGGACAAATTCACATTGATGTGTTTGTTGGGTTTGTGACCAAACGCTGTAGACCAGCCCAGCACTGTCCCTTCATCACTCTCTGTTTACAGTCATGTCTGTTTTGGGGTGAAGGCCCAGTGCTTAAGGCCATTGTAGTGTGGAACAGGCAGCCATGCATGTGCTCCGAAATCCAACATGGACACCTCATTTACCCAGAATGCACTGTCAGCTGTGTACCTACCCCTGGCTTTTTGCTCGATGACCTCAGTGAGATGCAGCTTATGGCTGACACCTGGTGCATCGGCCTTCATCTCCTCCCCGGGAGCAGACGGCCCCTCCCAGATGTTCTCTCACATCAGCACGGTACACCCTGTGCTGCAGGTTCGTGCTTCATTAGGATGGGTTGCTGACCTTCTCTCTGTTTGTTGTCGAGAGAGCGGGGGGGGGAGACAGGAAGGCAGGTTCACTGACACTGCCGAATCTAGCCCGATCGTCACGCTGTGTCTCCATAGGAACACATTAGCAATCAAAGGTATGTCTTTCCCTGGATGACCCCCACCTACTTGCACCCACACACACACATCACACATTACATTACCAGAACGGCAAAAAATCTAGTTCATGTAATTGTCCTCGGTTCTGGCTCGAGATACTTTTTCTTTAAAAAAAGCAGACCACTTGGCAGACGTTCCCTTGCTGCAGCACTCTGTAAGCTTGGCCACTTGGCAGACGCTCCCCGGGGTTGTATTGCGGCCACCTGCGCCTTTTGCCTGGAGCATCTGCATCCGCCTCTCCGTCCTCGGCTAACACAGCCGGTCCCGACACGTTTGCCCCGGCTTTGCGGAACAGGCCGGCTGCAGGTGAATCGGAAGTGAAGAGGACTGGGGAGGGGGGGGGCTTTTAAAAGGGCCAAGCACGCAGCTATATGCTGTGCAGTATCGTCGCATTTAGTAAAATACAGTGCATGTGACACGTTGGGCTTATCTGCCTGCCAAAGATCTGGCTTTTTGTTCTCATTGTTCAATTGGCTGCTTTGACTTTCTCCTATTCTTGGTTTGTCGAACACTCAGTCAGAAATGACACAACGCAGATCAGGTGTCGCAGTTTCACTCCTGCCTCTATTGGCAGTAATTAAGGACCTTGCAACTATGGTCGAGTCCTTGTTGTGGCTTTGGTTTCTGGGTTATGTGTTTCATCCGCTGTCATGAAGAGCTGAATAATAGAAAATATGAACAATATCCTTGTGCACCCTGGTGTTTGCCATTAAACTGCTGAAGGCAGCGAATACCCGCCTGTGGCGCACCTCCTTTGTTGTGGTGCCAGTCTGTCAGGCTGCCTGCCCCCACACACCCCCGCAGGCACGTCGGGGGCAGCACCTGAACCACCTCGACTTGGCTCGCGCGCACAAAACCAGGTTAGGTCCCTTAAAGGCAGATGGTCCCCGTCCTCACAATCACATTCCAGAGCAGAGCAATATCCCCCAAATAAGGTTTCATCTGGGGGGGACAGTTTGGTTAGGGCGCCTCCCCCAATAATGCGGCCAAAGCTGAGGTGGACAGTGCGTCCAATCAGTGTTCAGTCTTGTGTATTTTGGGTATTGAGATACATTCAGATCAGTCAGTAATCGATAATCACTCTTAAGGTTGTTGAGTAGCAGTATCACTGTCACGCAGTCAGCAGATTAAACAGGGCCACCAGGTGATTGGTAATCAGCCGACACCTTTGGCTGGACACCATTTACAAGTGGTTCCTGTGTGGTAATTCACTTAGTACTGCTTTACCAGTTTATTTAGGCAGCATGACACGGGCCAGTAACCTCACTGTCAGGAGTGCAGTCTCCCCACTGCAGAGCTGGCTGGAGGCCCCGGCAGGGACCCCGACACCGTCACCCAGCCGCAGCGAAACATGCGACTGCGGAGATTACGCTGGTCTCCGTGCTGCCTGCGTCTCCTGTTTGTTTCACCCACACCCCTGTAGGAAAATCCCATAATTATTTATTTAGACCTGTGGATATTATTAAGTAATGAAATCGCAGAGCTTGCGGTTGAAGGAAGATTTAAATTTTTAATGTTAATTTCAGTTTCATATAAGCATTATGTTTCAGTCGCTTAAAGATCGGAGAGGGAATTGGGTGATCCCTGCAGATGGCGTGTTCCTCACTCGATCGAGACGTCCACAGCCCGGCACCCCCTGGGTACGGAGGCGATGCAGGATAATATGTTACTGTTTGATTGGGGGATTGGGGGGCGGGGTTTACCGAGGTCCCATTACAGTAAAATTAACACAGGCCACAGGAAAGCTGGTACCCAGGGTGGAAGCTGCAACGGTACACTCTGGGAGCAGGGCAAGCCTGGCTGACGGGTGGCGATTATGGTGGTTAATTGGCTGGCGGTTAATTGGCTGGCGGAATGAGTGGTGGTCAGACGGCACGGGAATTCAGCAGCACCCCCATAACAGGGGCTGCTGGGAAGCGTGGGATCTCACACTAAATAGGAAAGAACAGTCTCCCCCCCCAGGCCTATTTACCAAAGCCAGGTCTGAGCAGTGGCATCGGCCCGGTCCATTAAACGTGGGTTGGGGGTTTGTCCATGAGCATCTACAGAGGGGTAGCTGGTAATCGGACTCCAGCCGCTGAGGCCCGTTATTGTACTGCTCACCTTTTAGTGCCGATTTGGCAGGACGGCTGGTGTTCTGTTCTGCACTATTTCGGGTTTAGCCACTTAGCACAGGTGCTAATTAGATTAGGGGCCCGGGCTCGCCGTGGGGGCACCGGTGATAGGTGGGCGGCAATCCTGCCGCGGTCCGCACCGCGAACGCAGGAGGGCTGGACTTCTGCCCCCTCATCAACACCTCCGCTCCGCTCTGCCTCGGCACTGACACGCCAGCCGGCTGTTTTCGGCTCTCCTTTTTCAGCCGGGACTCATGCTGCGCTGGGCAGAGGAACAGCGGCCGTGCCGCGGGGGCCGGGGGCGCGTGAGCACCTTCCCGAAGAACCCCGCGCTTTTACTCATCGCAGCGACGGTGGAAATCCCAGGTCCGGGTCTGATGCTCATGTGAATCCACCAGGATTGGGTTTAAAAACCATTTCCATATTTAGAAACACAGGGCTGTAATCAGATAGCCAGCTGCTCAGGTGCATCCATCTCCTAATAAGGGTTTTCCCCCGGATACCATTACGGAGCACAATAAAAGCTGCAATAAGATACAGCAGAGAGAGATTATCATTCTTATGCTGTCATGTCAAGTTCACTGTCTGGGGATCCAGTCAATCCGTTTGCTTTGGGAAGAAGGAGCCTGGAGACTCTGTTTCAGAGGGAACGCACACGAATGCCTGCCGAGGCGCGTGCTTACATACATGTTTGCGTGTATATGCAGGCGTGCTCTGCCACAGCCTCTCTCTCTCTCTCACACACACACACACGTTAGTTTTCTTATCTTTGTCCATTCATTTCTATGGACATAACCATGATCTGTCTCGGCAGAGTGTGGTGCAGGCGAAAAGAAGGCGACGATCCACCGGCAGTTCCAAGACGACACAAGGGGTTTATTAACAAAATCAACCAGAGACGCACAGAATTCACCTACAATCACATCCAGTGACTCACTGAGGAAAAGGTCTAAGGCAGGATCTTTACACAAACCGAAACTGAGCTAATGAGGACGCAGGAATGACACATTAACAAGACAACCAATCAAATGGAACAGAGTAATAGGCAACAGGTGCAGCTAGAGAAAAGGGATAATTAATCACAGAACTAGGAAGATTAATAGACAAACTATAAAACACTAATCTAACACTATGAATACAAGGCTAGTTCAGAATTCAAAGGTACAACACAAAACCAGAACCTGAGACAAGGAGGGTGAACCACAGGTGGAAGAAGACAGCAAAACAGACTAGGAAAGGTCAACAAAAATCAAACAAGAAACCAAAAGAAGGTGAGGCTGGACTTAAGCAGGGTTCAAACCCACACCCGAGGAGTTCACACTCACTGAGCCAAACACTCAGCCCATTGAGCAATGCAGCCGTCCAGAAGGAGAGAGAAACACACAAGGGTAAAGGATTCAAAGACAGAGGAGGACGGGATGGCCAGCACCACCTACTGGCCAAATGGGGAAGAGGCACAAAGGGCAGGATGGGCACCAACAATGACAACCTGAACCCCCACCCAGCCAAACCTTACCCATAAGGGATCAAACAAAATGTATTTTTGATTACAGTCACAGATTTTCCCCTAGTGGGAACCTTGGTCCAAGAGAAACGATGTTTCATTTTTAACTATGTACTATATGGTTAAAAATTACATTAAAGACCTATTTAACTTGACTTTACTTGAAGGTGGTCCCCACAACATCCAAGTAACAAGTTTTTATCACTTTGTGGGGCATTTGGTCCCACACAGACCCACACACACACACACGCACAGCTATGTATACATGCCAGTATGCCTGCACAGCCATGCCAGTTACATCCTGATCCCAAACCCTTACTATTCATATCCAAATCTTTACATCTCGCGGCCCAATAATGAGACAGTGACAGATCGCTGTGCTGTTAATGAAGAGAGTTCATTTTACACGCACACACCTGCCGTCGGCACGCAGCATGACGGGAAGGGGAATTTAATCCCCAGCCAGGCTGCAGGGGTCTCGGCGCAGCGCCTCCCACTGGTCAGCCTGTTCGTGGTAGAAAGAGAAAGTTCTTGTATATAGGGTGTGAAAACCTGTGTAATCTAAGGTAACTGGAGCCTGATACTGGCCCCTTAACATGCTGCGGCCTGCCTGCTGCCATGGCTCCGCCTCTTTCTGCTTCCTACTGCCGTCCACATGGTTACGGAGGCCTCCTGGATCTCCGGAGGTGCTCTGGGTCGTTATCGATGCCGCCTTCCTGCCGAGAGAGAGGTCTGCGCTCCTTGGGAAGCCTTCGGGGAGGAATATAGCTTTCATATGGAGGGATGCAAACAGGTTGCCTGGCAGCCAGGCTCCCTCCTCCCTCTCAGCTGCTCATTCCATTCGGGGGAGCGGCGCCGGTCACTGGAGGGGAGCGGCGGAGTTCTGTGTCACTGCTCTGGAAAGGGAGCTTGCCGCCGCTCACCTGCCGTGATTCGGCACCGGATGCGAGGGGTTAAAGCAGATCGGCCCCCCTGCAGATCCACCAACGACGCGATACTTTGTCACAGGTGACGAGCGGATACCGCAGCGGCTGTCATTTTGCCTAAAGGGGGGCGGCGGCAGTGGTGGTGGGGGGTGTCTCTTTGTGTGTTCTCATTACGCGTTACAGGGAAGGTGGGCGCGTCACGTGCCGCACGCCGTCTCGACAGCAGCCCCGGGACGCTTCCTCTTCATCTCCGGGAAAAGCTGTCAGCGGCACACCATCCGTCAGCCGCCAGCAGGGGCTGCTGTGACAGCCGGGCCGCCGGGCCACCACTGACTGGCTCAGGCATGACTGTCAGCCGCCTCTTACCGGCGGCTCTGATGTCACCGTGCGGACGTCTGCAGAACATCGTCCCGGCGGGCAGCGTGTCGAGCCTTCTCAAGTGGCGTTCCCGAAATCCCATTCAGTCACCTTCCATTATTGTGTCAGGTGGAAAATTGATTTATGTACACTCCAGATGTGGGGGGGGGGACGTCGCCTACTCATCCTCCCAGATCGCATAGCGTTTCGTGGGTCGGGCACACACATGGATCTGGCTGGGATGATAGTTCCTACACGCCTCCATGCACGCCCTCAACCTTTCCCCCTCACGCACAGCCAGGGCACCCAGTGCGGCAGCACGCTTGGGCAAAGGACTGCACTGCCTCAGCGTCAGGCCTGCAGGTACCTTTAGGAGGTGGCGGTGGGGGGTCGTGGGGGGTTGGTGGGGTGGATTGTAATACAATTACCATCAGAAATCCACACAGCAGCTGGCAGATTTGAAATGGATTAGTCCACTCTGTAAAGGGGTGCCTTGATGTTATTTGCCTCGAGCAGACTTACGTTATCCCAGCTTTTGGTAGCCTAATTATCATTTGAATTCATCCTTGTTAGTAACCCCCCCTCCCACACACACACACACAGATACACATGCAAACATTATTTGTGTGAGAAGCTGCTCACTATAGTAAGTGAAATCTTCTGCATACCCTGCCTGGCACCCCCATGCCCCCCGCAGTGGTACGACCCGCCCCTGCTTGACTGACGCTTGTGAAAACACGTTCATTATTTAATCTCCTCTTTATGTTTAATTTACAGGCCATTGCTGCTCAGGCCATATGTTTCCTTTGTTCCCTGCCTGACTCTTTGTCAGTTTTGGCTCACCATCCCTGATTTACTTCTCCCCCCTTTGGGAAAAAAACCAATAAAGAGTCCCTACAGAGGGAGACCTGGCAAGAAAGTGGGGCGGCCGCCGGCCCCGGGGCGGGGGGGCGGGGGCCGGGGGGCGCCGC